>OY759272.1:49690565-49815565 GCA_963662155.1 Lamellibrachia columna
ACGGTATTTCTTCAAGGCTTCTAAAGTTAATTAAACCTGTTTTGACAAAATCTTTAACTTACAAATCAAATATTAACTACGGGTGTCTTCCCCGATAAACTAAAAACTGCCAAAGTAATACCAATTTATAAAAAAGGGGACGAAACCCTATTCTGCAACTACAGGCCAATATCAATATTACCTGCAATTTCAAAAGTAATCGAAACAATTATTTACGACCAGCTAAATTCTTTCTTAAAAAGACATAAACTTATATATGATAATCAATATGGATTTAGAAAGGAACATTCTACGGAATTTGCCGCTCTTGAATTAATTGACAGGATATTGACACGTATGGATAATAAGGAAATACCTATAAATATTTACTTGGACCTGTCAAAAGCTTTTGATGCTCTGGACCACTCAATATTAATTGATAAGCTAGAGTTTTATGGTGTGGAAGGAGTAGCTTTAGATCTGTTCAAAAATTATTTAACAAATAGAAAACAGTACGTTGAATTTGAAGACGCCCAATCAGATAGGCTTAATATCTCCACAGGCGTACCTCAAGGATCAATTCTAGGCCCTTTGTTATTTATAATTTACATAAATGACTGCCCAATCTAGTACAAAATTCAACTTTATTATGTACGCCGATGACACAACACTTTCAAGTACCTTAGATTCTTTCGCACAATATGGCAAAAATGAAAATGTAGAATTCTTAATCAACACAGAACTGGACAAAATTAATGAGTGGCTTAAATTAAACAAATTATCTCTAAATGTAAATAAATCTAAATATATGATCTTCAAACCGGCTAGAAGAATTAATATGATAAATCCGCTAAATATAAAAATAGATAATACATACATTGATAGAGTAGATGAGTTTAATTTCCTAGGGATAAGTTTTAATGAACAATTAAACTGGCAAAGCCACATCAACAAAATTTCAAATAGGTGCTCCAGAATTATAGGTATCCTAAATAAACTCAAATGATTGTTACCACTTAATATAAAGATTATGTTGTATAACACTTTGATATTGTCACATCTAAACTATGGCTTAACGGCCTGGGGCTATCGATGTGATAGAATAAAAAAACTTCAAAAGAAAGCCGTCCGAATTATATGTTTAAGCAAATATAATGCTCATACCGATCCACTGTTCAAAAGTCTTAATTTACTAAAAGTAGAGCATATTCTAAAATTGCAGGAACTAAAATTATATCATAAATTTTCAAACAATAAACTACCTGTCTACCTACAAAACTTACCACTTGATCAAAACAATAGTGTTCACAACTTTAATACACGTGGTCAATATAATATACATACGATCAGGGTACATAACGAGTTCTTAGGTACAGTTTGCCACATACCATAAATAATGCACCTGATTTATTAAAAGACAAGGTCACCACTCACAGTTTACATGGTTTCTCAAATTATATCAAACTTTATTATCTGAATACATATATTGAACAATGTGCAATCCAAAATTGTTATATATGTCAACATGACTGACTATGTATCCGTTCCTCCTTGGTTAAAAAAAATCAATGTATGTATATCTGGTCGTAGGAATATAATTGGCATTTGTAATATACCGGCATATCTATATTAATATCTATATTAATTTTTTCACCCAGTAATTATGCATTAATATTTATAGGTTTTTTTTTTTATCTTAATAACGGGTGAAATTAATTGGCTCCTACGTTAGCGATTAATTTTTAGTCTTAGTAGGAGTCTCCCGTCGCTAATATGACATTATCTTTTATTTTCAGACTCTATATTCTTACCACTTCGTTTTCTTATGTCGACATAGATGTAATATATTGTATGGTTTTTGTGTTGAATACTCTATTTTGTTGTTTTTGGGACGAATAAATATTTCCTGTTCCTGTTCCTGTTTTAATTGAGATGGTTTGCACATTTAGACTTAGCTTAATTTATTGGTTATCTATTATTATTTATTATCTAGTCAGTTGACTGTTATCTCATAATTATGCTGATTCCTGTTGGATGCAGTAAAGGAGTTGATTAATCTCAGGAAATTATCATTTTTGATGTCGCTTCTAATTCATCCAATCCACCAGAAAATTGGGAAAGTTGAGGGTTTGTTCCCATTATGCAGGCTGTCTGGGGAAGACACAGTGTGGGCTAGAGATGTAACTAGGGGTGGAAAGCCTGAAAGATGTAAAACCACAGGCCCGTTTAAACAGCTTATATGAGCAATTTTTTTCAGATTATGTTGTATGACACAGTGTCGTACGACATAATCAGACAAAAACCACTTATGTAAAGGGGCCTGGTGAAATATATAGTGTGGATATAAACAGCGGAGGCTAATTACAAACAATTACTTGTCTAACATCCCGCTAACTATGCAACATGTCTGTGTCCTTTGGATGAGGTTAAATATAATTTGTTTTATTCTTGTATAAGTACCATCACTTGGCCATCTATTCTATGTCTACATCTGAACGAACATGACATGTGTGTGCATGCACATGTCTGTGCGTGCAGGCGTGCAGTCCTAGGGAGGGATTGTTGGGAGACAAGGTTGCATGACATGTGTGCATCGTGCATTCACTATTTACCTCCTCAGACCTGTGACTGTGTGTGATGTGGCAGTAAACTAGGTCTGTCCCTCTGATTCTCCCTCACATCTTAGTTTGGCAGACAAAGAAACTATGTCACTGACCTATGGATATGTCTCATGATCCTACTGACTAGCTTTGTGAACTGACAAATTACGTGCAACTGTTTCTTCTGCTGCAACTGTCCCTGGTTTGAAGTAATTAAAATGTAGCTAGGTATCACGTGGTATTGCAGACTTGTTTAGATAAGCCTTCAAAGCTCAGACCCTACCTACTGGCTGAATATCATCAACATGTAATAAAGATAAATAAAGATAAATCATAACTAATTATATTATAACAAGTATGACACAATAACCATAACATTATAAATAGCACACACGCATTCCTTTGGCTACTTTGTGGATTTAATATATTTTTATATATTTACAAGGGATTTTGCCAGACTGCGCAGTATATGTTTTATGTAATTTCTAATTTATTCGCAATCTGATTTGTTTACTGATTTTCATTGTCTTGCTAACCCGACAAACAGTGGCATAAATACAATTATCTTGTTGCCAATAGCTACGCAATTTTATAAAATGATGACAATAATGTCAACTATTTCTATATTCTGATGTACATCAATGGATTCTGATTGTATATATCTGTGAAATAATGCACAAATAAATTATAATTGTTTGGAGACCTGTGGGCATGTGGTGTTTCAGCAGTTTTGTAAACATGCCAATTAACTAGGCACTGTTAGATTGTTGACATACACAAAGGGGTCCAGACTGGGGTGGGGTACTTGGGTGGGGTCCTTGTGCATGAAGGTAACAAACTTCCCACGCCACCGACCAGGAGCATAATTAACTACTGAATTACGACAAACCCGTGTCAAAAATGCACATATGAATGTTTGGCCTACTTAATGACGTTGTGAAGGTGTGCAGGCTTTGCTGTCTGTTGCATGATAAGTTCTACAGATGCTTAGTAGATACATTGACCTGCTAAACCACTGCATGTAGTCTTCAACACGTATTCTGCAGACACCTCTACATATCACACAAGTGCTGTACAAATATGCAAGCAATAATTGCCTATCAAATATTAGCATAACATTATGGTTTGTGGCTTGCCACAGGAACACGTGCAGACTGAACAAACACTCGCCTGATAAAGTAGAAATGTCCATTATTGAATGCTTGCAGTGTTTCCGTTCGTGCTCGAATGGGCTGCATCCATTTGAAGTATTAGTGACCTGTTGGCTTCCAAGCACAGACCATTCATTCTCTGGCCACCCAGGCAAGAACGCTTTCAGGCAAAAACGTTTTGGCTTTTTAAGTTTATTTTAGTACAAATTGTAGGTTATCTTGGCTGTGTTTTTTATTATTCTGTGGCCTTCTGCAAACTCCTGCTCCAAGGGTTTCCTAGACCAGGACGTGTGTACAGACATGTATGCTTTGCAAAAATGTTTTTCAAATGTACTGTTTTAATCCTTGTTATTTGCTCTGTTTATGAGACCTGTAAAATTTATTCTTGACTACTTAGTGTTCGTGATTGTCTTGCGTCATCACTGAAAGTATAATTCCTTCTATGCAGTGACTGTCAGTATTGCTCACGCATGTAAGTGCATGCATGCTTATGGTCAGGGGCTTGTTAAACTGAAACACTAATGACGATGAACCCGAACCGTTTACCCCAAGAACGGGAGAAGGAAATAGGAAGAAACAGAACAAAATAATTCCTGCTGAAAAATACAATTTCCAGCTAATTACTGCTAATCACCAGACAGCCTCTGGTAAGTGAGGATAAGGGTGTTCTTCCTGTGTTCTACCCGTGGATAGGGGTGATAAGGTTTTCAGGATTGCATGGAATGAAAGGTCAGAAGTTTGTAATGGGGTTAGTGAGGACATGTTTATGAGACACTGATCAGGAAGCAGGTGTGATGGACACATTGCCAGTGATTGCTGTTGGGACAACCCCCTAAACATGTGATCTGTACAAACAGCATCCCTAAACATGTGATCTGTACAAACAACCCCCCTAAATATGTGATCTGTACAAACAGCATCCCTAAACATGTGATCTGTACAGACAGCATCCCTAAACATGTGATCTGTACAAACAACATCCCTAAACATGTGATCTGTACAAACAACATCCCTAAACATGTGATCTGTACAAACAACCTCCCTAAACATGTGATCTGTACAAACAACCCCCCTAAACATGTGATCTGTACAAACAGCATCCCTAAACATGTGATCTGTACAGACAGCATCCCTAAACATGTGATCTGTACAAACAACATCCCTAAACATGTGATCTGTACAAACAACATCCCTAAACATGTGATCTGTACAAACAACCTCCCTAAACATGTGATCTGTACAAACAACCTCCCTAAACATGTGATCTGTACAAACAACCTCCCTAAACGTGATCTGTACAAACAACATCCCTAAACATGTGATCTGTACAAACAACATCCCTAAACATGTGATCTGTACAAAACAAAATCCCTAAACATGTGATCTGTACAAATAAAATCCCTAAACATGAGATCTGTACAAGCAACCTCCCTAAACATGTGATCTGTACAAACAACCTCCCTAAACATGTGATCTGTACAAATAACCTCCCTAAACATGTAATCTGTACAAAAAACCACCCTAAACAATGTCCGCGTACAATCTCAAACAACCTCCCTAAACATGTTACCTGTGCATACAATCTCCCTAAACAATGTCCGCATACAATCTCAAACAACCTCCCTAAACATGTAACCTGTGCAAACAATCTCCCTAAACTATGTCAGCATACAATCTCAAACAACCTCCCTAAACATGTGACCTGTACAAACAACCTCCATAAACAATGTTCGTATACAATCTTAAACAACCTCCCTAAACATGTGACTTGTACAAACAACTTCCCTAAACAATGTCCACATACAACATCAAATAACCTCCCTAAACAATGTCCGCATACAATCTCAAACAACCTCCCTAAATATGTGATCTGTACAAAAAACCTCCCTAAACATGTGATCTGAACAAACAACCTCCCTAAACACGTGATCTGTACAAACAACATCCCTAAACATGTGATCTGTACAAACAACATCCCTAAACATGTGATCTGTACAAACAAAATCCCATAACATGTGATCTGTACAAATAAAATCCCTAAACATGAGATCTGTACAAACAACCTCCCTAAACATGTGATCTGTACAAACAACTTCCATAAACATGTGATCTGTACAAACAACCTCCCTAAACATGTAATCTGTACAAAAAACCACCCTAAACAATGTCCGCGTACAATCTCAAACAACCTCCCTAAACATGTTACCTGTGCATACAATCTCCCTAAACAATGTCCGCATACAATCTCAAACAACCTCCCTAAACATGTAACCTGTGCAAACAATCTCCCTAAACTATCTCAGCATACAATCTCAAACAACCTCCCTAAACATGTGACCTGTACAAACAACCTCCATAAACAATGTTCGTATACAATCTTAAACAACCTCCCTAAACATGTGACTTGTACAAACAACTTCCCTAAACAATGTCCACATACAACATCAAATAACCTCCCTAAACAATGTCCGCATACAATCTCAAACAACCTCCCTAAACATGTGATCTGTATAAAAAACCTCCCTAAATATGTGATCTGAACAAACAACCTCCCTAAACATGTGATCTGTACAAACAACATCCCTAAACATGTGATCTGTACAAACAACATCCCTAAACATGTGATCTGTACAAACAAAATCCCATAACATGTGATCTGTACAAATAAAATCCCTAAACATGAGATCTGTACAAACAACCTCCCTAAACATGTGATCTGTACAAAAAACCACCCTAAACAATGTCCGCATACAATCTCAAACAACCTCCCTAAACATGTAACCTGTGCAAACAATCTCCCTAAACAATGTCCGCATACAATCTCAAACAACCTCCCTAAACATGTAACCTGTGCAAACAATCTCCCTAAACTATG
Source organism: Lamellibrachia columna (assembly GCA_963662155.1). NCBI lineage: Eukaryota > Metazoa > Annelida > Polychaeta > Sabellida > Siboglinidae > Lamellibrachia > Lamellibrachia columna. Next base: position 49,697,171 of record OY759272.1, read on the forward strand.
TCAGCATACAATCTCAAACAACCTCCCTAAACATGTAACCTGTGCAAACAACCTCCCTAAACAATGTTCGTATACACTCTTAAACAACCTCCCTAAACATGTGACCTGTACAAACAACCTCCCTAAACAATGTCCGCATACAATCTCAAACAACCTCCGTAAACATGTAATCTGCACAAACAACCTCCCTAAACAATGTACACATACAATCTCAAACAACCTCCGTAAACATGTAATCTGCACAAACAACCTCCCTAAATAATGTCCACCTACAGTCTCAAACAACCTCCGTAAACTTGTAATCTGCACAAACAACCTCCCTAAACAATGTACACATACAATCTCAAACAATCTGCACACATAACCTCCCTAAACATGAAACCTGTACAAACGACCTCCGTAAAAAATTTGCCAACATACATACAATCTCAAACAACCTCCTTAAAGAATGTCCACATACAATCTCAAACAACCTCCCTAAAGAATGTCCACATACAATCTCAGACAACCTGCACAAACAGTTTCCCTAAACAATGTCCACATACAATCTTAAACAACCTCCCTAAACAATGTCCGCATACAATCTCAAACAATGTCTGCATACGATCTCCAATAACCTCCCTACACAATGTCCGCATACAATCTCAGACAACCTCCCTAAACAATGTCTGCATACAATCTCAAACAACCTACACAAACAATCTCCCTAAACAATGTCCGCATACAATCTCAAATAACTTCCCTAAGCAATGTCCACATACAATTTCAAACAATTTACAGAAACAATCTCCCTAAACAATGTCTGCATACAATCTCAAATAACCTGCACAAGCAATGTCTGCAAGCAATCTCAAACAACCTACATAAACATTCTCCCTAAACTAATGTCAAACAATCTGCACAAACAATCTCAAACAATCTGCACAAACAATCTCCCTAAACATTGTCAGCATACAACATCAAACAATCTGCACAAACAACCTCCATAAACAATGTCAGCATACAATATCAAACAACCTGCACAAACAATCTCCCTAAACAATGTCAACATACAATCCCAAACAATTTGCACAAACAACCTCCATAAACAATGTCAGCATATAATATCAAACAACCTGCACAGACTTAATTTTATTAATCACACGCGACGTCGAAGGCCATATGCAAATCTAACCATACACAGCCTACACTTGGCGTGTGTGACTGCGGACATCAAGATATGATGTATCAGTTATGCAGTATGTGTTTGAGGGGGGTTCTTGTTATAAGGTCAAAATGTCTACCACGTGGCAGCTCAGAAATTATATTGTAGACTGTGTTTAAAGTTCACGCGCTTTCACTCCGTCCACGTACACTGTCTCCGCCTGAGATAAGTTATGGGTGTTCGAGCTGGGTGTGAACTGATGCGATTGATATTTACTGTACGTTCACCAGACCGTGACGCCGCCTATTGTGTTTTGTCTGGCAGCAGTTTCGCTCCTCGCCACATAATGACGTTATGCCTGGTGGCGTCGCCACTGTCGCCATGTCGCGCAACCAACTGTTGCCGCATCAAGCAAACGTCAATGGCCCTCGTGAAGTGTAGCTTACAATTCGTCTATTCTTCAGCTGCTGTTGTTTCAAGGAATAGTTCAGTGGGTGTCTAATAACGGTCGGGTTGTGTAGCCTGTGTAGCCTGTGTAGCTTGTGTAGCCTGTGTAGCCTGTGTAGCCTGTGTAGCTTGTGTAGCCTGTGTAGCCTGTGCGGTTGCAAACACAAGACGCTGCATTGTTGTTTTACTTGATGCTGTCGACCTTTTTTTATCAACCTGCGACTTAAGCGTGCAGACTGCGGGATGATGCAGTCAGCGGGTGACACAGGTTTCTGTGTACGCATTGTATTTCGTCTAGACATCAATCGTACAATACTTCTTTTTTCTCATATTTGCCGTCGCGCTCCTAGCGGAGATCGCCCGAACCATGAACTTTCCTGACCCACACATGACGCCGTGCGATGAGTTGACTGCGGCTAACCGGGGACGTGGCGGTCTGCTTGTCAGCATTAACTGACTTGTTGCGTCGGATTGCCTTCAAGTAGTAAACTTGTGTCGCGAACATTATCTTCATGTTATCCTGCTACCCACGCTTAACTATTATTTGTTTACTTCCGCCGGAAAAACATGGGTCTATCCCTTGACACACCGATATACCTGCCAACTATTGCGCCACTAAAAAAGTCTACGTAACACAGAAGGGTCATCAGATAAGCCCATTTTCATAAAATAAGCCCATTTTCATAAAATATTTATTCAGGGAAGGCCTACAAGAATTCACTGAAAAGGAGAACCGAAGCGTAAGATTCCCCGACATCGTATTCGTGAGAGCGGATGCTTTAAACAGTGGTCTCCATTAATTCGTGTTAGATTGTTAAATCGCCTTATTGATTAGCTTGTTTCAGAACATTTCCATTCAAACAGTAATTAAATGTACTCAGTGAAATATACTCAGCCAGTAATGCTGTGGTCTGTTATCCTGATTGACAAAATTAACAGATTTATCACAGGGCTATCTAGTCAGTTCTATCACAGGGCTAGCAGTCAGTTCTATCATAGGGTTAGCTAGACAGTCCTATCATAGGGCTAGCTAATCAGTTCTATCATAGGGTTAGGTAGACAGTTCTATCATAGGGCTAGCTAATCAGTTCTATCATAGGGTTAGCTAGTCAGTTCTATCATAGGGCTAGCTAGTCAGTTCTATCATAGGGTTAGGTAGACAGTTCTATCATAGGGTTAGCTAGTCAGTTCTATCATAGGGCTAGCTAGTCAGTTCTATCATAGGGTTAGGTAGACAGTTCTATCATAGGGTTAGCTTGTCAGTTCTATCATAGGGCTAGCTAGTCAGTTCTATCATAGGGCTAGCTAGTCAGTTCTATCATAGGGTTAGCTAGTCAGTTCTATCATAGGGTTAGCTTGTCAGTTCTATCATAGGGTTAGCTAGTCAGTTCTATCATAGGGTTAGGTAGACAGTTCTATCATAGGGCTAGCTAGTCAGTTCTATCATAGGGCTAGCTAGTCAGTTCTATCATAGGGCTAGCTAGTCAGTTCTATCATAGGGTTAGCTAGACAGTCCTATCATAGGGCTAGCTAATCAGTTCTATCATAGGGTTAGGTAGACAGTTCTATCATAGGGCTAGCTAATCAGTTCTATCATAGGGTTAGCTAGTCAGTTCTATCATAGGGTTAGCTAGTCAGTTCTATCATAGGGTTAGGTAGACAGTTCTATCATAGGGTTAGCTTGTCAGTTCTATCATAGGGCTAACTAGTCAGTTCTATCATAGGGCTAGCTAGTCAGTTCTATCATAGGGTTAGCTAGTCAGTTCTATCATAGGGTTAGCTTGTCAGTTCTATCATAGGGTTAGCTAGTCAGTTCTATCATAGGGTTAGGTAGACAGTTCTATTATAGGGCTAGCTAGTCAGTTCTATCATAGGGCTAGCTAGTCAGTTCTATCATAGGGCTAGCTAGTCAGTTCTATCATAGGGTTAGCTAGTCAGTTCTATCATAGGGTTAGCTTGTCAGTTCTACCATAGGGTTAGCTAGTCAGTTCTATCATAGGGTTAGGTAGACAGTTCTATCATAGGGCTAGCTAGTCAGTTCTATCATAGGGTTAGCTTGTCAGTTCTATCAGAGGGCTAGCTAGTCAGTTATATCATAGGGCTAGCTAGTCAGTTCTATCATAGGGCTAGCTAGTCAGTTCTATCATAGGGTTAGGTAGTCAGTTCTATCATAGGGTTAGCTAGTCAGTTCTATCATAGGGTTAGCTAGTCAGTTCTATCATAGGGCTAGCTAGTCAGTTCTATCATAGGGTTAGCTAGTCAGTTCTATCATAGGGTTAGCTGGTCAGTTCTACCATAGGGTTAGCTAATCAGTTCTATCATAGGGTTAGCTAGTCAGTTCTATCATAGGGCTAGCTAGTCAGTTCTATCATAGGGTTAGGTAGACAGTTCTATCATAGGGTTAGCTAGTCAGTTCTATCATAGGGCTAGCTAGTCAGTTCTATCATAGGGTTAGGTAGACAGTTCTATCATAGGGTTAGCTTGTCAGTTCTATCATAGGGCTAGCTAGTCAGTTCTATCATAGGGCTAGCTAGTCAGTTCTATCATAGGGTTAGCTAGTCAGTTCTATCATAGGGTTAGCTTGTCAGTTCTATCATAGGGTTAGCTAGTCAATTCTATCATAGGGTTAGGTAGACAGTTCTATCATAGGGCTAGCTAGTCAGTTCTATCATAGGGCTAGCTAGTCAGTTATATCATAGGGCTAGCTAGTCAGTTCTATCATAGGGTTAGCTAGACAGTCCTATCATAGGGCTAGCTAATCAGTTCTATCATAGGGTTAGGTAGACAGTTCTATCATAGGGCTAGCTAATCAGTTCTATCATAGGGTTAGCTAGTCAGTTCTATCATAGGGTTAGCTAGTCAGTTCTATCATAGGGTTAGGTAGACAGTTCTATCATAGGGTTAGCTTGTCAGTTCTATCATAGGGCTAACTAGTCAGTTATATCATAGGGCTAACTAGTCAGTTCTATCATAGGGTTAGCTAGTCAGTTCTATCATAGGGTTAGCTTGTCAGTTCTATCATAGGGTTAGCTAGTCAGTTCTATCATAGGGTTAGGTAGACAGTTCTATCATAGGGCTAGCTAGTCAGTTCTATCATAGGGCTAGCTAGTCAGTTCTATCATAGGGTTAGCTAGTCAGTTATATCATAGGGTTAGCTTGTCAGTTCTATCATAGGGTTAGCTAGTCAGTTCTATCATAGGGTTAGGTAGACAGTTCTATCATAGGGCTAGCTAGTCAGTTCTATCATAGGGCTAGCTAGTCAGTTCTATCATAGGGCTAGCTAGTCAGTTCTATCATAGGGTTAGCTAGACAGTCCTATCATAGGGCTAGCTAATCAGTTCTATCATATGGTTAGGTAGACAGTTCTATCATAGGGCTAGCTAATCAGTTCTATCATAGGGTTAGCTAGTCAGTTCTATCATAGGGTTAGCTAGTCAGTTCTATCATAGGGTTAGGTAGACAGTTCTATCATAGGGTTAGCTTGTCAGTTCTATCATAGGGCTAGCTAGACAGTTCTATCATAGGGCTAGCTAGTCAGTTCTATCATAGGGTTAGCTAGACAGTTCTATCACAAGGCTAGCAGTCAGTTCTATCATAGGGTTAGCTAGACAGTTCTATCATAGGGCTAGCTAGTCAGTTCTATCATAGGGTTAGCTAGTCAGTTCTATCATAGGGCTAGCTAGACAGTTCTATCATAGGGTTAGCTAGACAGTTCTATCATAGGGCTAGCTAGTCAGTCCTATCATAGGTTTAGCTAGTCAGTTCTATCATAGGGCTAGCAAGACAGTTCTATCATAGGTTTACCTAGTCAGTTCTATCATAGGGCTAGCTAGACAGTTCTATCATAGGGCTAGCTAGACAGTTCTATCATAGGGCTAGCTAGTCAGTTCTAACATAGGATTAGCTAGACAGTTCTATCATAGGGCTAGCAGTCAGTTCTATCATAAGGTTAGCTAGTCAGTTCTATCATAGGGCTAGCTAGTCAGTTCTATCATAGGGCTAGCTAGTCAGTTCTATCATAGGGTTAGCTAGTCAGTTCTATCATATGGTTAGCTTGTCAATTCTATCATAGGGCTAGCTAGTCAGTTCTATCATAGGGCTAGCTAGTCAGTTCTATCATAGGGTTAGCTAGTCAGTTCTATCCTAGGGTTAGCTAGTCAGTTCTATCATAGTGTTAGCTAGTCAGTTCTATCATAGGGCTAGCAGTCAGTTCTATCGTAGGGTTAGGTAGACAGTTCTATCATAGGGTTAGCTTGTCAGTTCTATCATAGGGCTAGCTAGTCAGTTCTATCATAGGGTTAGGTAGACAGTTCTATCATAGGGTTAGCTAGACAGTTCTATCATAGTGTTAGCTAGTCAGTTGTATCATAGGGTTAGGTAGACAGTTCTATCATAGGGTTAGCTTGACAGTTCTATCATAGGGCTAGCTAGTCAGTGCTATCATAGGGCTAGCTAGTCAGTTCTATCATAGGGTTAGCTAGTCAGTTCTATCATAGGGTTAGGTAGACAGTTCTATCATATGGCTAGCAGTCAGTTCTATCATAGGGCTAGCTAATCAGTTCTATCATAGGGTTAGCTAGTCAGTTCTATCGTAAGGCTAGCTAGTCAGTTCTGTCATAGGGTTAGGTAGACAATTCTATCATATGGCAAGCAGTCAGTTCTATCATAGGGTTAGCTAGACAGTTCTATCATAGGGTTAGCTAGACAGTTCTATCATAGGGCTAGCTAGCCAGTTCTATCATAGGGCTAGCTAGTCAGTTCTATCATAGGGTTAGCTAGACAGTTCTATCACAGGGCTAGCAGTCAGTTCTATCATAGGGTTAGCTAGACAGTTCTATCATAGGGCTAGCTAGTCAGTTCTATCATAGGGTTAGCTAGACAGTTCTATCATAGGGCTAGCTAGTCAGTTCTATCATAGGGTTAGCTAGACAGTTCTATCACAAGGCTAGCAGTCAGTTCTATCATAGGGTTAGCTAGACAGTTCTATCATAGGGCTAGCTAGTCAGTTCTATCATAGGGTTAGCTAGTCAGTTCTATCATAGGGCTAGCTAGACAGTTCTATCATAGGGTTAGCTAGACAGTTCTATCATAGGGCTAGCTAGTCAGTTCTATCATAGGTTTAGCTAGTCAGTTCTATCATAGGGCTAGCTAGACAGTTCTATCATAGGTTTACCTAGTCAGTTCTATCATAGGGCTAGCTAGACAGTTCTATCATAGGGCTAGCTAGACAGTTCTATCATAGGGCTAGCTAGTCAGTTCTATCATAGGATTAGCTAGACAGTTCTATCATAGGGCTAGCAGTCAGTTCTATCATAAGGTTAGCTAGTCAGTTCTATCATAGGGCTAGCTAGTCAGTTCTATCATAGGGCTAGCTAGTCAGTTCTATCATAGGGTTAGCTTGTCAGTTCTATCATAGGGTTAGCTAGTCAGTTCTATCATAGGGTTAGGTAGACAGTTCTATCATAGGGCTAGCTAGTCAGTTCTATCATAGGGCTAGCTAGTCAGTTCTATCATAGGGTTAGCTAGTCAGTTATATCATAGGGTTAGCTTGTCAGTTCTATCATAGGGTTAGCTAGTCAGTTCTATCATAGGGTTAGGTAGACAGTTCTATCATAGGGCTAGCTAGTCAGTTCTATCATAGGGCTAGCTAGTCAGTTCTATCATAGGGCTAGCTAGTCAGTTCTATCATAGGGTTAGCTAGACAGTCCTATCATAGGGCTAGCTAATCAGTTCTATCATAGGGTTAGGTAGACAGTTCTATCATAGGGCTAGCTAATCAGTTCTATCATAGGGTTAGCTAGTCAGTTCTATCATAGGGTTAGCTAGTCAGTTCTATCATAGGGTTAGGTAGACAGTTCTATCATAGGGTTAGCTTGTCAGTTCTATCATAGGGCTAGCTAGACAGTTCTATCATAGGGCTAGCTAGTCAGTTCTATCATAGGGTTAGCTAGACAGTTCTATCACAAGGCTAGCAGTCAGTTCTATCATAGGGTTAGCTAGACAGTTCTATCATAGGGCTAGCTAGTCAGTTCTATCATAGGGTTAGCTAGTCAGTTCTATCATAGGGCTAGCTAGACAGTTCTATCATCGGGTTAGCTAGACAGTTCTATCATAGGGCTAGCTAGTCAGTCCTATCATAGGTTTAGCTAGTCAGTTCTATCATAGGGCTAGCAAGACAGTTCTATCATAGGTTTACCTAGTCAGTTCTATCATAGGGCTAGCTAGACAGTTCTATCATAGGGCTAGCTAGACAGTTCTATCATAGGGCTAGCTAGTCAGTTCTAACATAGGATTAGCTAGACAGTTCTATCATAGGGCTAGCAGTCAGTTCTATCATAAGGTTAGCTAGTCAGTTCTATCATAGGGCTAGCTAGTCAGTTCTATCATAGGGCTAGCTAGTCAGTTCTATCATAGGGTTAGCTAGTCAGTTCTATCATATGGTTAGCTTGTCAATTCTATCATAGGGCTAGCTAGTCAGTTCTATCATAGGGCTAGCTAGTCAGTTCTATCATAGGGTTAGCTAGTCAGTTCTATCCTAGGGTTAGCTAGTCAGTTCTATCATAGTGTTAGCTAGTCAGTTCTATCATAGGGCTAGCAGTCAGTTCTATCGTAGGGTTAGGTAGACAGTTCTATCATAGGGTTAGCTTGTCAGTTCTATCATAGGGCTAGCTAGTCAGTTCTATCATAGGGTTAGGTAGACAGTTCTATCATAGGGTTAGCTAGACAGTTCTATCATAGTGTTAGCTAGTCAGTTGTATCATAGGGTTAGGTAGACAGTTCTATCATAGGGTTAGCTTGACAGTTCTATCATAGGGCTAGCTAGTCAGTGCTATCATAGGGCTAGCTAGTCAGTTCTATCATAGGGTTAGCTAGTCAGTTCTATCATAGGGTTAGGTAGACAGTTCTATCATATGGCTAGCAGTCAGTTCTATCATAGGGCTAGCTAATCAGTTCTATCATAGGGTTAGCTAGTCAGTTCTATCGTAAGGCTAGCTAGTCAGTTCTGTCATAGGGTTAGGTAGACAATTCTATCATATGGCAAGCAGTCAGTTCTATCATAGGGTTAGCTAGACAGTTCTATCATAGGGTTAGCTAGACAGTTCTATCATAGGGCTAGCTAGCCAGTTCTATCATAGGGCTAGCTAGTCAGTTCTATCATAGGGTTAGCTAGACAGTTCTATCACAGGGCTAGCAGTCAGTTCTATCATAGGGTTAGCTAGACAGTTCTATCATAGGGCTAGCTAGTCAGTTCTATCATAGGGTTAGCTAGACAGTTCTATCATAGGGCTAGCTAGTCAGTTCTATCATAGGGTTAGCTAGACAGTTCTATCACAAGGCTAGCAGTCAGTTCTATCATAGGGTTAGCTAGACAGTTCTATCATAGGGCTAGCTAGTCAGTTCTATCATAGGGTTAGCTAGTCAGTTCTATCATAGGGCTAGCTAGACAGTTCTATCATAGGGTTAGCTAGACAGTTCTATCATAGGGCTAGCTAGTCAGTTCTATCATAGGTTTAGCTAGTCAGTTCTATCATAGGGCTAGCTAGACAGTTCTATCATAGGTTTACCTAGTCAGTTCTATCATAGGGCTAGCTAGACAGTTCTATCATAGGGCTAGCTAGACAGTTCTATCATAGGGCTAGCTAGTCAGTTCTATCATAGGGCTAGCTAGTCAGTTCTATCATAGGGTTAGGTAGACAGTTCTATCATAGGGCTAGCAGTCAGTTCTATCATAGGGCTAGCTAGACAGTTCTATGATAGGGCTAGCTAGTCAGTTCTATCATAGGGTTAGCTAGACAGTTATATCACAGGGCTAGCAGTCAGTTCTATCATAGGGTTAGCTAGAAAGTTCTATCATAGGGCTAGCTTGTCAATTCTATCATAGGGCTAGCTAGGCAGTTCTATCATAGGGTTAGCTAGACAGTTCTATCATAGGTCTAGCTTGTCAGTTCTATCATAGGGTTAGCTAGTCAGTTCTATCATAGGGCTAGCAGTCAGTTCTATCATAGGGATAGCTAGACAGTTCTATCATAGGGCTAGCTAGTCAGTTCTATCATAGGGTTAGCTAGTCAGTTCTATCATATGGTTAGCTTGTCAATTCTATCATAGGGCTAGCTAGTCAGTTCTATCATAGGGCTAGCTAGTCAGTTCTATCATAGGGTTAGCTAGTCAGTTCTATCCTAGGGTTAGCTAGTCAGTTCTATCATAGTGTTAGCTAGTCAGTTCTATCATAGGGCTAGCAGTCAGTTCTATCGTAGGGTTAGGTAGACAGTTCTATCATAGGGTTAGCTTGTCAGTTCTATCATAGGGCTAGCTAGTCAGTTCTATCATAGGGTTAGGTAGACAGTTCTATCATAGGGTTAGCTAGACAGTTCTATCATAGTGTTAGCTAGTCAGTTGTATCATAGGGTTAGGTAGACAGTTCTATCATAGGGTTAGCTAGTCAGTTCTATCATAGGGTTAGGTAGACAGTTCTATCATAGGGCTAGCTAGTCAGTTCTATCATAGGGCTAGCTAGTCAGTTCTATCATAGGGTTAGCTAGTCAGTTATATCATAGGGTTAGCTTGTCAGTTCTATCATAGGGTTAGCTAGTCAGTTCTATCATAGGGTTAGGTAGACAGTTCTATCATAGGGCTAGCTAGTCAGTTCTATCATAGGGTTAGCTAGTCAGTTATATCATAGGGTTAGCTTGTCAGTTCTATCATAGGGTTAGCTAGTCAGTTCTATCATAGGGTTAGGTAGACAGTTCTATCATAGGGCTAGCTAGTCAGTTCTATCATAGGGCTAGCTAGTCAGTTCTATCATAGGGCTAGCTAGTCAGTTCTATCATAGGGTTAGCTAGACAGTCCTATCATAGGGCTAGCTAATCAGTTCTATCATAGGGTTAGGTAGACAGTTCTATCATAGGGCTAGCTAATCAGTTCTATCATAGGGTTAGCTAGTCAGTTCTATCATAGGGTTAGCTAGTCAGTTCTATCATAGGGTTAGGTAGACAGTTCTATCATAGGGTTAGCTTGTCAGTTCTATCATAGGGCTAGCTAGACAGTTCTATCATAGGGCTAGCTAGTCAGTTCTATCATAGGGTTAGCTAGACAGTTCTATCACAAGGCTAGCAGTCAGTTCTATCATAGGGTTAGCTAGACAGTTCTATCATAGGGCTAGCTAGTCAGTTCTATCATAGGGTTAGCTAGTCAGTTCTATCATAGGGCTAGCTAGACAGTTCTATCATAGGGTTAGCTAGACAGTTCTATCATAGGGCTAGCTAGTCAGTCCTATCATAGGTTTAGCTAGTCAGTTCTATCATAGGGCTAGCAAGACAGTTCTATCATAGGTTTACCTAGTCAGTTCTATCATAGGGCTAGCTAGACAGTTCTATCATAGGGCTAGCTAGACAGTTCTATCATAGGGCTAGCTAGTCAGTTCTAACATAGGATTAGCTAGACAGTTCTATCATAGGGCTAGCAGTCAGTTCTATCATAAGGTTAGCTAGTCAGTTCTATCATAGGGCTAGCTAGTCAGTTCTATCATAGGGCTAGCTAGTCAGTTCTATCATAGGGTTAGCTAGTCAGTTCTATCATATGGTTAGCTTGTCAATTCTATCATAGGGCTAGCTAGTCAGTTCTATCATAGGGCTAGCTAGTCAGTTCTATCATAGGGTTAGCTAGTCAGTTCTATCCTAGGGTTAGCTAGTCAGTTCTATCATAGTGTTAGCTAGTCAGTTCTATCATAGGGCTAGCAGTCAGTTCTATCGTAGGGTTAGGTAGACAGTTCTATCATAGGGTTAGCTTGTCAGTTCTATCATAGGGCTAGCTAGTCAGTTCTATCATAGGGTTAGGTAGACAGTTCTATCATAGGGTTAGCTAGACAGTTCTATCATAGTGTTAGCTAGTCAGTTGTATCATAGGGTTAGGTAGACAGTTCTATCATAGGGTTAGCTTGACAGTTCTATCATAGGGCTAGCTAGTCAGTGCTATCATAGGGCTAGCTAGTCAGTTCTATCATAGGGTTAGCTAGTCAGTTCTATCATAGGGTTAGGTAGACAGTTCTATCATATGGCTAGCAGTCAGTTCTATCATAGGGCTAGCTAATCAGTTCTATCATAGGGTTAGCTAGTCAGTTCTATCGTAAGGCTAGCTAGTCAGTTCTGTCATAGGGTTAGGTAGACAATTCTATCATATGGCAAGCAGTCAGTTCTATCATAGGGTTAGCTAGACAGTTCTATCATAGGGTTAGCTAGACAGTTCTATCATAGGGCTAGCTAGCCAGTTCTATCATAGGGCTAGCTAGTCAGTTCTATCATAGGGTTAGCTAGACAGTTCTATCACAGGGCTAGCAGTCAGTTCTATCATAGGGTTAGCTAGACAGTTCTATCATAGGGCTAGCTAGTCAGTTCTATCATAGGGTTAGCTAGACAGTTCTATCATAGGGCTAGCTAGTCAGTTCTATCATAGGGTTAGCTAGACAGTTCTATCACAAGGCTAGCAGTCAGTTCTATCATAGGGTTAGCTAGACAGTTCTATCATAGGGCTAGCTAGTCAGTTCTATCATAGGGTTAGCTAGTCAGTTCTATCATAGGGCTAGCTAGACAGTTCTATCATAGGGTTAGCTAGACAGTTCTATCATAGGGCTAGCTAGTCAGTTCTATCATAGGTTTAGCTAGTCAGTTCTATCATAGGGCTAGCTAGACAGTTCTATCATAGGTTTACCTAGTCAGTTCTATCATAGGGCTAGCTAGACAGTTCTATCATAGGGCTAGCTAGACAGTTCTATCATAGGGCTAGCTAGTCAGTTCTATCATAGGATTAGCTAGACAGTTCTATCATAGGGCTAGCAGTCAGTTCTATCATAAGGTTAGCTAGTCAGTTCTATCATAGGGCTAGCTAGTCAGTTCTATCATAGGGCTAGCTAGTCAGTTCTATCATAGGGTTAGCTTGTCAGTTCTATCATAGGGTTAGCTAGTCAGTTCTATCATAGGGTTAGGTAGACAGTTCTATCATAGGGCTAGCTAGTCAGTTCTATCATAGGGCTAGCTAGTCAGTTCTATCATAGGGTTAGCTAGTCAGTTATATCATAGGGTTAGCTTGTCAGTTCTATCATAGGGTTAGCTAGTCAGTTCTATCATAGGGTTAGGTAGACAGTTCTATCATAGGGCTAGCTAGTCAGTTCTATCATAGGGCTAGCTAGTCAGTTCTATCATAGGGCTAGCTAGTCAGTTCTATCATAGGGTTAGCTAGACAGTCCTATCATAGGGCTAGCTAATCAGTTCTATCATAGGGTTAGGTAGACAGTTCTATCATAGGGCTAGCTAATCAGTTCTATCATAGGGTTAGCTAGTCAGTTCTATCATAGGGTTAGCTAGTCAGTTCTATCATAGGGTTAGGTAGACAGTTCTATCATAGGGTTAGCTTGTCAGTTCTATCATAGGGCTAGCTAGACAGTTCTATCATAGGGCTAGCTAGTCAGTTCTATCATAGGGTTAGCTAGACAGTTCTATCACAAGGCTAGCAGTCAGTTCTATCATAGGGTTAGCTAGACAGTTCTATCATAGGGCTAGCTAGTCAGTTCTATCATAGGGTTAGCTAGTCAGTTCTATCATAGGGCTAGCTAGACAGTTCTATCATAGGGTTAGCTAGACAGTTCTATCATAGGGCTAGCTAGTCAGTCCTATCATAGGTTTAGCTAGTCAGTTCTATCATAGGGCTAGCAAGACAGTTCTATCATAGGTTTACCTAGTCAGTTCTATCATAGGGCTAGCTAGACAGTTCTATCATAGGGCTAGCTAGACAGTTCTATCATAGGGCTAGCTAGTCAGTTCTAACATAGGATTAGCTAGACAGTTCTATCATAGGGCTAGCAGTCAGTTCTATCATAAGGTTAGCTAGTCAGTTCTATCATAGGGCTAGCTAGTCAGTTCTATCATAGGGCTAGCTAGTCAGTTCTATCATAGGGTTAGCTAGTCAGTTCTATCATATGGTTAGCTTGTCAATTCTATCATAGGGCTAGCTAGTCAGTTCTATCATAGGGCTAGCTAGTCAGTTCTATCATAGGGTTAGCTAGTCAGTTCTATCCTAGGGTTAGCTAGTCAGTTCTATCATAGTGTTAGCTAGTCAGTTCTATCATAGGGCTAGCAGTCAGTTCTATCGTAGGGTTAGGTAGACAGTTCTATCATAGGGTTAGCTTGTCAGTTCTATCATAGGGCTAGCTAGTCAGTTCTATCATAGGGTTAGGTAGACAGTTCTATCATAGGGTTAGCTAGACAGTTCTATCATAGTGTTAGCTAGTCAGTTGTATCATAGGGTTAGGTAGACAGTTCTATCATAGGGTTAGCTTGACAGTTCTATCATAGGGCTAGCTAGTCAGTGCTATCATAGGGCTAGCTAGTCAGTTCTATCATAGGGTTAGCTAGTCAGTTCTATCATAGGGTTAGGTAGACAGTTCTATCATATGGCTAGCAGTCAGTTCTATCATAGGGCTAGCTAATCAGTTCTATCATAGGGTTAGCTAGTCAGTTCTATCGTAAGGCTAGCTAGTCAGTTCTGTCATAGGGTTAGGTAGACAATTCTATCATATGGCAAGCAGTCAGTTCTATCATAGGGTTAGCTAGACAGTTCTATCATAGGGTTAGCTAGACAGTTCTATCATAGGGCTAGCTAGCCAGTTCTATCATAGGGCTAGCTAGTCAGTTCTATCATAGGGTTAGCTAGACAGTTCTATCACAGGGCTAGCAGTCAGTTCTATCATAGGGTTAGCTAGACAGTTCTATCATAGGGCTAGCTAGTCAGTTCTATCATAGGGTTAGCTAGACAGTTCTATCATAGGGCTAGCTAGTCAGTTCTATCATAGGGTTAGCTAGACAGTTCTATCACAAGGCTAGCAGTCAGTTCTATCATAGGGTTAGCTAGACAGTTCTATCATAGGGCTAGCTAGTCAGTTCTATCATAGGGTTAGCTAGTCAGTTCTATCATAGGGCTAGCTAGACAGTTCTATCATAGGGTTAGCTAGACAGTTCTATCATAGGGCTAGCTAGTCAGTTCTATCATAGGTTTAGCTAGTCAGTTCTATCATAGGGCTAGCTAGACAGTTCTATCATAGGTTTACCTAGTCAGTTCTATCATAGGGCTAGCTAGACAGTTCTATCATAGGGCTAGCTAGACAGTTCTATCATAGGGCTAGCTAGTCAGTTCTATCATAGGATTAGCTAGACAGTTCTATCATAGGGCTAGCAGTCAGTTCTATCATAAGGTTAGCTAGTCAGTTCTATCATAGGGCTAGCTAGTCAGTTCTATCATAGGGCTAGCTAGTCAGTTCTATCATAGGGTTAGCTAGTCAGTTATATCATATGGTTAGCTTGTCAGTTCTATCATAGGGCTAGCTAGTCAGTTCTATCATAGGGTTAGGTAGACAGTTCTATCATAGGGCTAGCAGTCAGTTCTATCATAGGGCTAGCTAGACAGTTCTATGATAGGGCTAGCTAGTCAGTTCTATCATAGGGTTAGCTAGACAGTTATATCACAGGGCTAGCAGTCAGTTCTATCATAGGGTTAGCTAGAAAGTTCTATCATAGGGCTAGCTTGTCAATTCTATCATAGGGCTAGCTAGGCAGTTCTATCATAGGGTTAGCTAGACAGTTCTATCATAGGTCTAGCTTGTCAGTTCTATCATAGGGTTAGCTAGTCAGTTCTATCATAGGGCTAGCAGTCAGTTCTATCATAGGGATAGCTAGACAGTTCTATCATAGGGCTAGCTAGTCAGTTCTATCATAGGGTTAGCTAGTCAGTTCTATCATATGGTTAGCTTGTCAATTCTATCATAGGGCTAGCTAGTCAGTTCTATCATAGGGCTAGCTAGTCAGTTCTATCATAGGGTTAGCTAGTCAGTTCTATCCTAGGGTTAGCTAGTCAGTTCTATCATAGTGTTAGCTAGTCAGTTCTATCATAGGGCTAGCAGTCAGTTCTATCGTAGGGTTAGGTAGACAGTTCTATCATAGGGTTAGCTTGTCAGTTCTATCATAGGGCTAGCTAGTCAGTTCTATCATAGGGTTAGGTAGACAGTTCTATCATAGGGTTAGCTAGACAGTTCTATCATAGTGTTAGCTAGTCAGTTGTATCATAGGGTTAGGTAGACAGTTCTATCATAGGGTTAGCTTGACAGTTCTATCATAGGGCTAGCTAGTCAGTGCTATCATAGGGCTAGCTAGTCAGTTCTATCATAGGGTTAGCTAGTCAGTTCTATCATAGGGTTAGGTAGACAGTTCTATCATATGGCTAGCAGTCAGTTCTATCATAGGGCTAGCTAATCAGTTCTATCATAGGGTTAGCTAGTCAGTTCTATCGTAAGGCTAGCTAGTCAGTTCTGTCATAGGGTTAGGTAGACAATTCTATCATATGGCAAGCAGTCAGTTCTATCATAGGGTTAGCTAGACAGTTCTATCATAGGGTTAGCTAGACAGTTCTATCATAGGGCTAGCTAGCCAGTTCTATCATAGGGCTAGCTAGTCAGTTCTATCATAGGGTTAGCTAGACAGTTCTATCACAGGGCTAGCAGTCAGTTCTATCATAAGGTTAGCTAGACAGTTCTATCATAGGGCTAGCTAGTCAGTTCTATCATAGGGTTAGCTAGACAGTTCTATCATAGGGCTAGCTAGTCAGTTCTATCATAGGGTTAGCTAGACAGTTCTATCACAAGGCTAGCAGTCAGTTCTATCATAGGGTTAGCTAGACAGTTCTATCATAGGGCTAGCTAGTCAGTTCTATCATAGGGTTAGCTAGTCAGTTCTATCATAGGGCTAGCTAGACAGTTCTATCATAGGGTTAGCTAGACAGTTCTATCATAGGGCTAGCTAGTCAGTTCTATCATAGGTTTAGCTAGTCAGTTCTATCATAGGGCTAGCTAGACAGTTCTATCATAGGTTTACCTAGTCAGTTCTATCATAGGGCTAGCTAGACAGTTCTATCATAGGGCTAGCTAGACAGTTCTATCATAGGGCTAGCTAGTCAGTTCTATCATAGGATTAGCTAGACAGTTCTATCATAGGGCTAGCAGTCAGTTCTATCATAAGGTTAGCTAGTCAGTTCTATCATAGGGCTAGCTAGTCAGTTCTATCATAGGGCTAGCTAGTCAGTTCTATCATAGGGTTAGCTTGTCAGTTCTATCATAGGGTTAGCTAGTCAGTTCTATCATAGGGTTAGGTAGACAGTTCTATCATAGGGCTAGCTAGTCAGTTCTATCATAGGGCTAGCTAGTCAGTTCTATCATAGGGTTAGCTAGTCAGTTATATCATAGGGTTAGCTTGTCAGTTCTATCATAGGGTTAGCTAGTCAGTTCTATCATAGGGTTAGGTAGACAGTTCTATCATAGGGCTAGCTAGTCAGTTCTATCATAGGGCTAGCTAGTCAGTTCTATCATAGGGCTAGCTAGTCAGTTCTATCATAGGGTTAGCTAGACAGTCCTATCATAGGGCTAGCTAATCAGTTCTATCATAGGGTTAGGTAGACAGTTCTATCATAGGGCTAGCTAATCAGTTCTATCATAGGGTTAGCTAGTCAGTTCTATCATAGGGTTAGCTAGTCAGTTCTATCATAGGGTTAGGTAGACAGTTCTATCATAGGGTTAGCTTGTCAGTTCTATCATAGGGCTAGCTAGACAGTTCTATCATAGGGCTAGCTAGTCAGTTCTATCATAGGGTTAGCTAGACAGTTCTATCACAAGGCTAGCAGTCAGTTCTATCATAGGGTTAGCTAGACAGTTCTATCATAGGGCTAGCTAGTCAGTTCTATCATAGGGTTAGCTAGTCAGTTCTATCATAGGGCTAGCTAGACAGTTCTATCATAGGGTTAGCTAGACAGTTCTATCATAGGGCTAGCTAGTCAGTCCTATCATAGGTTTAGCTAGTCAGTTCTATCATAGGGCTAGCAAGACAGTTCTATCATAGGTTTACCTAGTCAGTTCTATCATAGGGCTAGCTAGACAGTTCTATCATAGGGCTAGCTAGACAGTTCTATCATAGGGCTAGCTAGTCAGTTCTAACATAGGATTAGCTAGACAGTTCTATCATAGGGCTAGCAGTCAGTTCTATCATAAGGTTAGCTAGTCAGTTCTATCATAGGGCTAGCTAGTCAGTTCTATCATAGGGCTAGCTAGTCAGTTCTATCATAGGGTTAGCTAGTCAGTTCTATCATATGGTTAGCTTGTCAATTCTATCATAGGGCTAGCTAGTCAGTTCTATCATAGGGCTAGCTAGTCAGTTCTATCATAGGGTTAGCTAGTCAGTTCTATCCTAGGGTTAGCTAGTCAGTTCTATCATAGTGTTAGCTAGTCAGTTCTATCATAGGGCTAGCAGTCAGTTCTATCGTAGGGTTAGGTAGACAGTTCTATCATAGGGTTAGCTTGTCAGTTCTATCATAGGGCTAGCTAGTCAGTTCTATCATAGGGTTAGGTAGACAGTTCTATCATAGGGTTAGCTAGACAGTTCTATCATAGTGTTAGCTAGTCAGTTGTATCATAGGGTTAGGTAGACAGTTCTATCATAGGGTTAGCTTGACAGTTCTATCATAGGGCTAGCTAGTCAGTGCTATCATAGGGCTAGCTAGTCAGTTCTATCATAGGGTTAGCTAGTCAGTTCTATCATAGGGTTAGGTAGACAGTTCTATCATATGGCTAGCAGTCAGTTCTATCATAGGGCTAGCTAATCAGTTCTATCATAGGGTTAGCTAGTCAGTTCTATCGTAAGGCTAGCTAGTCAGTTCTGTCATAGGGTTAGGTAGACAATTCTATCATATGGCAAGCAGTCAGTTCTATCATAGGGTTAGCTAGACAGTTCTATCATAGGGTTAGCTAGACAGTTCTATCATAGGGCTAGCTAGCCAGTTCTATCATAGGGCTAGCTAGTCAGTTCTATCATAGGGTTAGCTAGACAGTTCTATCACAGGGCTAGCAGTCAGTTCTATCATAGGGTTAGCTAGACAGTTCTATCATAGGGCTAGCTAGTCAGTTCTATCATAGGGTTAGCTAGACAGTTCTATCATAGGGCTAGCTAGTCAGTTCTATCATAGGGTTAGCTAGACAGTTCTATCACAAGGCTAGCAGTCAGTTCTATCATAGGGTTAGCTAGACAGTTCTATCATAGGGCTAGCTAGTCAGTTCTATCATAGGGTTAGCTAGTCAGTTCTATCATAGGGCTAGCTAGACAGTTCTATCATAGGGTTAGCTAGACAGTTCTATCATAGGGCTAGCTAGTCAGTTCTATCATAGGTTTAGCTAGTCAGTTCTATCATAGGGCTAGCTAGACAGTTCTATCATAGGTTTACCTAGTCAGTTCTATCATAGGGCTAGCTAGACAGTTCTATCATAGGGCTAGCTAGACAGTTCTATCATAGGGCTAGCTAGTCAGTTCTATCATAGGATTAGCTAGACAGTTCTATCATAGGGCTAGCAGTCAGTTCTATCATAAGGTTAGCTAGTCAGTTCTATCATAGGGCTAGCTAGTCAGTTCTATCATAGGGCTAGCTAGTCAGTTCTATCATAGGGTTAGCTAGTCAGTTATATCATATGGTTAGCTTGTCAGTTCTATCATAGGGCTAGCTAGTCAGTTCTATCATAGGGTTAGGTAGACAGTTCTATCATAGGGCTAGCAGTCAGTTCTATCATAGGGCTAGCTAGACAGTTCTATGATAGGGCTAGCTAGTCAGTTCTATCATAGGGTTAGCTAGACAGTTATATCACAGGGCTAGCAGTCAGTTCTATCATAGGGTTAGCTAGAAAGTTCTATCATAGGGCTAGCTTGTCAATTCTATCATAGGGCTAGCTAGGCAGTTCTATCATAGGGTTAGCTAGACAGTTCTATCATAGGTCTAGCTTGTCAGTTCTATCATAGGGTTAGCTAGTCAGTTCTATCATAGGGCTAGCAGTCAGTTCTATCATAGGGATAGCTAGACAGTTCTATCATAGGGCTAGCTAGTCAGTTCTATCATAGGGTTAGCTAGACAGTTCTATCACAGGGCTAGCAGTCAGTTCTATCATAGGGTTAGCTAGACAGTTCTATCATAAGGCTAGCTAGTCAGTTCTATCATAGGGTTAGCTAGACAGTTCTATCATAGGGCTAGCTAGTCAGTTCTATCATAGGGTTAGCTAGACAGTTCTATCACAAGGCTAGCAGTCAGTTCTATCATAGGGTTAGCTAGACAGTTCTATCATAGGGCTAGCTAGTCAGTTCTATCATAGGGTTAGCTAGTCAGTTCTATCATAGGGCTAGCTAGACAGTTCTATCATAGGGTTAGCTAGACAGTTCTATCATAGGGCTAGCTAGTCAGTTCTATCATAGGTTTAGCTAGTCAGTTCTATCATAGGGCTAGCTAGACAGTTCTATCATAGGTTTACCTAGTCAGTTCTATCATAGGGCTAGCTAGACAGTTCTATCATAGGGCTAGCTAGACAGTTCTATCATAGGGCTAGCTAGTCAGTTCTATCATAGGATTAGCTAGACAGTTCTATCATAGGGCTAGCAGTCAGTTCTATCATAAGGTTAGCTAGTCAGTTCTATCATAGGGCTAGCTAGTCAGTTCTATCATAGGGCTAGCTAGTCAGTTCTATCATAGGGTTAGCTAGTCAGTTATATCATATGGTTAGCTTGTCAGTTCTATCATAGGGCTAGCTAGTCAGTTCTATCATAGGGTTAGGTAGACAGTTCTATCATAGGGCTAGCAGTCAGTTCTATCATAGGGCTAGCTAGACAGTTCTATGATAGGGCTAGCTAGTCAGTTCTATCATAGGGTTAGCTAGACAGTTATATCACAGGGCTAGCAGTCAGTTCTATCATAGGGTTAGCTAGAAAGTTCTATCATAGGGCTAGCTTGTCAATTCTATCATAGGGCTAGCTAGGCAGTTCTATCATAGGGTTAGCTAGACAGTTCTATGATAGGTCTAGCTTGTCAGTTCTATCATAGGGTTAGCTAGTCAGTTCTATCATAGGGCTAGCAGTCAGTTCTATCATAGGGATAGCTAGACAGTTCTATCATAGGGCTAGCTAGACAGTTCTATCATAGGTCTAGCTAGTCAGTTCTATCATAGGGTTAGCTAGTCAGTTCTATCATAGGACTAGCAGTCAGTTCTATCATAGGGCTAGCTAGACAGTTCTATCATAGGGCTAGCTAGACAGTTCTATCATAGGGCTAGCTAGTCAGTTCTATCATAGGGTTAGCTAGACAGTTCTATCATAGGGCTAGCAGTCAGTTCTATCATAAGGTTAGCTAGTCAGTTCTATCATAGGGCTAGCTAGTCAGTTCTATCATAAGGCTAGCTAGTCAGTTCTATCATGGGGTTAGCTAGTCAGTTCTACCATAGGGCTAGCTTGTCAGTTCTATCATAGGGTTAGCTAGTCAGTTCTATCATAGGGTTAGCTAGTCAATTCTATCATAGGGCTAGCTAGACAGTTCTATCATAGGGTTAGCTAGACAGTTCTATCATAGGGTTAGCTAGACAGTTCTATCATAGGGCTAGCATTCAGTTCTATCATAGGGCTAGCTATACAGTTCTATCATAGGGCTAGCTAGACAGTTCTATCATAGGGCTAGCTAGACAGTTCTATCATAGGGCTAGCAGTCAGTTATATCATAGGGCTAGCTAGTCAGTTCTATCATAGGGTTAGCTAGACAGTTCTATCATAGGGCTAGCTAGTCAGTTCTATCATAGGGTTAGGTAGACAGTTCTATCATAAGGCTAGCTAGTCAGTTCTATCATAGGGTTAGGTAGACAGTTCTATCATAGGGTTAGCTAGACAGTTCTATCACAGGGCTAGCAGTCAGTTCTATCATAGAACTAGCAGTCAGTTCTATCATAGGGTTAGCTAGACAGTTCTATCATAGGGCTAGCTAATCATTTCTATCATAGGATTAGCTAGGCAGTTCTATCATAGGGCTAGCTAGTCAGTTCTATCATAGGGTTAGCTAGACAGTTCTATCATAGGGCTAGCAGTCAGTTCTATCATATGGTTAGCTAGACAGTTCTATCATAGGGCTAGCAGTCAGTTCTATCATATGGTTAGCTAGACAGTTCCATCATAGGGCTAGCAGTCAGTTCTATCATATGGTTAGCTAGACAGTTCTATCATATGGTTAGCTAGACAGTTCTATCATAGGTTTAGCCAGACAGTTCTATCATAGGACTAGTAGTCTGTTCTATCATAGAGCTAGCTAGTCAGTTCTATCATAGGGTTAGCTAGACTGTTCTATCATAGGGCTAGCTAGTCAGTTCTATCATAGGGTTAGCTAGACAGTTCTATCATAGGGCTAGCTAGTCAGTTCTATCATAGGGTTAGCTAGACAGTTCTATCATAGGGCTAGCTAGACAGTTCTATCATAGGGCTAGCTAGACAGTTCTATCATAGGGTTAGCTAGACAGTTCTATCATAGGGCTAGCTAGTCAGTTCTATCATAGGGTTAGCTAGACTGTTCTATCATAAGGTTAGCTAGACAGTTCTATCATAGGACTAGCAGTCAGTTCTTTCATAGGGCTAGCTAGTCAGTTCTATCATAGGGTTAGCTAGTCAGTTCTATCATAGGGCTAGCTTTTCAGTTCTATCATAGGGTTAGCTAGACAGTTCTATCATAGGACTAGCAGTCAGTTCTTTCATAGGGCTAGCTAGTCAGTTCTATCATAGGGTTAGCTAGACAGTTCTATCATAGGGCTAGCTAGACAGTTCTATCATAGGTCTAGCTAGTCAGTTCTGTCATAGGGTTAGCTAGACAGTTCTATCATAGGACTAGCAGTCAGTTCTTTCATAGGGCTAGCTAGTCAGTTCTATCATAGGGTTAGCTAGACAGTTTTATCATAGGGCTAGCTAGTCAGTTCTATTATAGGGCTAGCTAGTCAGTTCTATCATAGGGTTAGCTAGACTGTTCTATCATAGGGTTAGCTAGACAGTTCTATCATAGGGCTAGCTAGTCAGTTCTATCATAGGGTTAGCTAGACTGTTCTATCATAGGGTTAGCTAGACAGTTCTATCATAGGACTAGCAGTCAGTTCTTTCATAGGGTTAGCTAGACAGTTCTATCATAGGGCTAGCTAGTAAGTTCTCTCATAGGGTTAGCTAGACAGTTCTATCATAGGGCTAGCTAGACAGTTCTATCATAGAGCTAGCTAGACAGTTCTATCATAGGGTTAGCTAGACAGTTCTATCATAGGGTTAGCTAGACAGTTCTATCATAGGGCTAGCTAGTCAGTTCTATCATAGGGTTAGCTAGACTGTTCTCTCATAGGGTTAGCTAGACAGTTCTATCATAGGGCTAGCTAGACAGTTCTATCATAGGGTTAGCTAGACAGTTCTATCATAGGGCTAGCTAGTCAGTTCTATCATAGGGCTAGCTAGTCAGTTCTATCATAGGGTTAGCTAGTCAGTTCTATCATATGGTTAGCTTGTCAGTTCTATCATAGGGCTAGCTAGTCAGTTCTATCATAGGGTTAGGTAGACAGTTCTATCATAGGGCTAGCAGTCAATTCTATCATAGGGCTAGCTAGACAGTTCTATGATAGGGCTAGCTAGTCAGTTCTATCATAGGGTTAGCTAGACAGTTATATCACAGGGCTAGCAGTCAGTTCTATCATAGGGTTAGCTAGAAAGTTCTATCATAGGGCTAGCTAGTCAATTCTATCATAGGGCTAGCTAGGCAGTTCTATCATAGGGTTAGCTAGACAGTTCTATCATAGGTCTAGCTTGTCAGTTCTATCATAGGGTTAGCTAGTCAGTTCTATCATAGGGCTAGCAGTCAGTTCTATCATAGGGATAGCTAGACAGTTCTATCATAGGGCTAGCTAGACAGTTCTATCATAGGTCTAGCTAGTCAGTTCTATCATAGGGTTAGCTAGTCAGTTCTATCATAGGACTAGCAGTCAGTTCTATCATAGGGCTAGCTAGACAGTTCTATCATAGGGCTAGCTAGACAGTTCTATCATAGGGCTAGCTAGTCAGTTCTATCATAGGGTTAGCTAGACAGTTCTATCATAGGGCTAGCAGTCAGTTCTATCATAAGGTTAGCTAGTCAGTTCTATCATAGGGCTAGCTAGTCAGTTCTATCATAAGGCTAGCTAGTCAGTTCTATCATGGGGTTAGCTAGTCAGTTCTACCATAGGGCTAGCTTGTCAGTTCTATCATAGGGTTAGCTAGTCAGTTCTATCATAGGGTTAGCTTGTCAATTCTATCATAGGGCTAGCTAGACAGTTCTATCATAGGGTTAGCTAGACAGTTCTATCATAGGGTTAGCTAGACAGTTCTATCATAGGGCTAGCAGTCAGTTCTATCATAGGGCTAGCTAGACAGTTCTATCATAGGGCTAGCTAGACAGTTCTATCATAGGGCTAGCTAGACAGTTCTATCATAGGGCTAGCAGTCAGTTATATCATAGGGCTAGCTAGTCAGTTCTATCATAGGGTTAGCTAGACAGTTCTATCATAGGGCTAGCTAGTCAGTTCTATCATAGGGTTAGGTAGACAGTTCTATCATAAGGCTAGCTAGTCAGTTCTATCATAGGGTTAGGTAGACAGTTCTATCATAGGGTTAGCTAGACAGTTCTATCACAGGGCTAGCAGTCAGTTCTATCATAGGACTAGCAGTCAGTTCTATCATAGGGCTAGCTAGTCAGTTCTATCATAGGGTTAGCTAGACAGTT
This sequence comes from Lamellibrachia columna, assembly GCA_963662155.1. Taxonomy (NCBI): domain Eukaryota; kingdom Metazoa; phylum Annelida; class Polychaeta; order Sabellida; family Siboglinidae; genus Lamellibrachia; species Lamellibrachia columna. The sequence continues at coordinate 49,721,418 of OY759272.1, forward strand.
CTATCATAGGGCTAGCTAATCATTTCTATCATAGGATTAGCTAGGCAGTTCTATCATAGGGCTAGCTAGTCAGTTCTATCATAGGGCTAGCTAGACAGTTCTATCATAGGGCTAGCTAGACAGTTCTATACTAGCAGTCAGTTCTATCATAGGGCTAGCTAGTCAGTTCTATCATAGGGTTAGCTAGACAGTTCTATCATAGGGCTAGCTAGTCAGTTCTATCATAGGATTAGCTAGACAGTTCTATCATAGGGTTAGCTAGACAGTTCTATCATAGGGCTAGCAGTCAGTTCTATCATATGGTTAGCTAGACAGTTCTATCATAGGGCTAGCAGTCAGTTCTATCATATGGTTAGCTAGACAGTTCTATCATAGGGCTAGCAGTCAGTTCTATCATATGGTTAGCTAGACAGTTCTATCATATGGTTAGCTAGACAGTTCTATCATAGGTTTAGCCAGACAGTTCTATCATAGGACTAGTAGTCAGTTCTATCATAGAGCTAGCTAGTCAGTTCTATCATAGGGTTAGCTAGACTGTTCTATCATAGGGCTAGCTAGTCAGTTCTATCATAGGGTTAGCTAGACAGTTCTATCATAGGGCTAGCTAGTCAGTTCTATCATAGGGTTAGCTAGACAGTTCTATCATAGGGCTAGCTAGACAGTTCTATCATAGGGCTAGCTAGACAGTTCTATCATAGGGTTAGCTAGACAGTTCTATCATAGGGCTAGCTAGTCAGTTCTATCATAGGGTTAGCTAGACTGTTCTCTCATAGGGTTAGCTAGACAGTTCTATCATAGGACTAGCAGTCAATTCTTTCATAGGGCTAGCTAGTCAGTTCTATCATAGGGTTAGCTAGTCAGTTCTATCATAGGGCTAGCTTTTCAGTTCTATCATAGGGTTAGCTAGACAGTTCTATCATAGGACTAGCAGTCAGTTCTTTCATAGGGTTAGCTAGACAGTTCTATCATAGGGCTAGCTAGTAAGTTCTCTCATAGGGTTAGTTAGACAGTTCTATCATAGGGCTAGCTAGACAGTTCTATCATAGAGCTAGCTAGACAGTTCTATCATAGGGTTAGCTAGACAGTTCTATCATAAGGTTAGCTAGACAGTTCTATCATAGGGCTAGCTAGTCAGTTCTATCATAGGGTTAGCTAGACTGTTCTCTCATAGGGTTAGCTAGACAGTTCTATCATAGGGCTAGCTAGACAGTTCTATCATAGGGTTAGCTAGACTGTTCTCTCATAGGGTTAGCTAGACAGTTCTATCATAGGGCTAGCTAGACAGTTCTATCATAGGGTTAGCTAGACAGTTCTATCATAGGGCTAGCTAGTCAGTTCTATCATAGGGTTAGCTAGACTGTTCTATCATAGGGTTAGCTAGACAGTTCTATCATAGGGTTAGCTAGACAGTTCTATCATAGGGCTAGCAGTCAGTTCTATCATAGGGCTAGCTAGACAGTTCTATCATAGGACTAGCTAGACAGTTCTATCATAGGGCTAGCTAGACAGTTCTATCATAGGGTTAGCTTGTCAGTTCTATCATAGGGCTAGCTAGTCAGTTCTATCATAGGGTTAGGTAGACAGTTCTATCATAGGGCTAGCAGTCAGTTCTATCATAGGGCTAGCTAGACAGTTCTATGATAGGGCTAGCTAGTCAGTTCTATCATAGGTTAGCTAGACAGTTATATCACAGGGCTAGCAGTCAGTTCTATCATAGGGTTAGCTAGAAAGTTCTATCATAGGGCTAGCTAGTCAATTCTATCATAGGGCTAGCTAGGCAGTTCTATCATAGGGTTAGCTAGACAGTTCTATCATAGGTCTAGCTTGTCAGTTCTATCATAGGGTTAGCTAGTCAGTTCTATCATAGGGCTAGCAGTCAGTTCTATCATAGGGATAGCTAGACAGTTCTATCATAGGGCTAGCTAGACAGTTCTATCATAGGTCTAGCTAGTCAGTTCTATCATAGGGTTAGCTAGTCAGTTCTATCATAGGACTAGCAGTCAGTTCTATCATAGGGCTAGCTAGACAGTTCTATCATAGGGCTAGCAGTCAGTTCTATCATATGGTTAGCTAGACAGTTCTATCATAGGGCTAGCAGTCAGTTCTATCATATGGTTAGCGAGACAGTTCTATCATAGGGCTAGCAGTCAGTTCTATCATATGGTTAGCTAGACAGTTCTATCATATGGTTAGCTAGACAGTTCTATCATAGGTTTAGCCAGACAGTTCTATCATAGGACTAGTAGTCAGTTCTATCATAGAGCTAGCTAGTCAGTTCTATTATAGGGTTAGCTAGACTGTTCTATCATAGGGCTAGCTAGTCAGTTCTATCATAGGGTTAGCTAGACAGTTCTATCATAGGGCTAGCTAGTCTGTTCTATCATAGGGTTAGCTAGACAGTTCTATCATAGGGCTAGCTAGACAGTTCTATCATAGGGCTAGCTTGACAGTTCTATCATAGGGTTAGCTAGACAGTTCTATCATAGGGCTAGCTAGTCAGTTCTATCATAGGGTTAGCTAGACTGTTCTATCATAGGGTTAGCTAGACAGTTCTATCATAGGGCTAGCTAGTCAGTTCTATCATAGGGCTAGCAGTCAGTTCTATCATAGGGTTAGCTAGACTGTTCTATCATAGGGTTAGCTAGTCAGTTCTATCATAGGGCTAGCTAGTCAGTTCTATCATAGGGTTAGCTAGACAGTTCTATCATAGGACTAGCAGTCAGTTCTTTCATAGGGCTAGCTAGTCAGTTCTATCATAGGGTTAGCTAGACAGTTCTATCATAGGGCTAGCTAGACAGTTCTATCATAGGGCTAGCTAGTCAGTTCTGTCATAGGGTTAGCTAGACAGTTCTATCATAGGACTAACAGTCAGTTCTTTCATAGGGCTAGCTAGTCAGTTCTATCATAGGGTTAGCTAGACAGTTCTATCATAGGGCTAGCTAGTCAGTTCTATTATAGGGCTAGCTATTCAGTTCTATCATAGGGTTAGCTAGACTGTTCTATCATAGGGTTAGCTAGACAGTTCTATCATAGGGCTAGCTAGTCAGTTCTATCATAGGGTTAGCTAGACTGTTCTATCATAGGGTTAGCTAGACAGTTCTATCATAGTACTAGCAGTCAGTTCTTTCATAGGGTTAGCTAGACAGTTCTATCATAGGGCTAGCTAGTAAGTTCTCTCATAGGGTTAGCTAGACAGTTCTGTCATAGGGCTAGCTAGACAGTTCTATCATAGAGCTAGCTAGACAGTTCTATCATAGGGTTAGCTAGACAGTTCTATCATAGGGTTAGCTAGACAGTTCTATCATAGGGCTAGCTAGTCAGTTCTATCATAGGGTTAGCTAGACTGTTCTCTCATAGGGTTAGCTAGACAGTTCTATCATAGGGCTAGCTAGACAGTTCTATCATAGGGTTAGCTAGACAGTTCTATCATAGGGCTAGCTAGTCAGTTCTATCATAGGGTTAGCTAGACTGTTCTATCATAGGGTTAGCTAGACAGTTCTATCATAGGACTAGCAGTCAGTTCTATCATAGGGTTAGCTAGACAGTTCTATCATAGGGCTAGCTAGACTGTTCTATCATAGGGTTAGCTAGACTGTTCTATCATAGGGTTAGCTAGACAGTTCTATCATAGGGCTAGCTAGACAGTTCTATCATAGGGTTAGCTAGACTGTTCTATCATAGGGTTAGCTAGACAGTTCTATCATAGGACTAGCATTCAGTTCTTTCATAGGACTAGCAGTCAGTTCTTTCATAGGGCTCACTCACACAATACTCTTGGGATTTTCTTATCAAGAAGTCATGAATACTGGATGAAAAATCAAGTTTCCGAAGAATATCGCATTCGACTGACACGAACGAAAGGAAGTTCGTTCTCTTCTACCCCACAGTTAAGCGCAACTCATTTTTGTCCGTTTTAGTTGCGAAAACGTTCGCTCTCATTGCAGTTACGTACACACCACCGGGCAGTTACGTACATACCAGCAGGCAGTTACGTACATACCAGCCGGCAGTTACGTACATACCAGCAGGCAGTTACGTACATACCAGCAGGCAGTTACGTACATACCAGCAGGCAGTTACGTACATACCAGCAGTCAGAGATAGAGGCTCAGCAAATGAATATTAGGGATGTGGGCAACAGATCTTGTTTTACAGACGAAACATGCTCGAGTTCTTTGTTGACTTTTTGTCGGCGTAACACGCTTACTGGACGCCTGGAGGGATGTCAGCGAGTTTGGCCGTCAGTGACTCATCCAGGTCGTAGTTCTACTGGCTGATGCGCGCCAACTGTTCAGCAACTCACGGAAACCTTTTTGTGTTAGCTCGGATGCCTGGAAAAAATTATAAATTTAGGTTTCAAAAAATGATGCCGTTTAAAATACACTAAATGACCACCCCAGGGGTGTGGATCCTCACAACCCGTACGTACCCCGTGGCCTTCTACCCCTTAATCCACCCTGAAACAACTGGCTCAAACTAGTATATAATTATGGTTAGACACAACTAGATCAAACTGGAAGCTCCCACAAGCAACGATCATTTTACAGTGAGTGACCTGTTTCCTGTTCCCAAGGCAGTGAATAAGGGAAGTCACGGGCGGATGCATACCTTGCCCAGTTTCCCTGAAAGAAATATTATAGTTACCAAAATACACACACGCACGCATGCTCGCATGCTCGCCCGCCCGTGGGTGGGGATCAATTCAGAATGACTGGGAGAAAATGGCAACACGGGTGGTAATGTCTCTAGTCTGTATGTTAGAAATTTCGTCATCTGTGAAGGGTCGAGGGTGCCACCTCGCGGTGTCTCGACAACTAATTTTGACTTGATGAAAAAGGCCGAAATAAAAGGGGTGCCCGGGTACTTGATGGACACCCCTGGATCCTTCCATGGAAGTTATCTCCTCCTACCCAACTGACCTGGGTTACTACACTATGTGACGCGGGAATGCGTTCCGGTTTAAGTCGGTACCGAAGCCTAGTTTCGGCGTCAAAACATTATGCAAATGAAGTAGAGCCGACGTAGCGACACCTCGGCGACTTGGGTGTGAGATAGGTCTGAACGACCTTACACAGTCAACAACTCGGCGACTTGCGTGTGAGAGGTCTAAACGACCATACGCAGTCAATACCTCGGCCTGGTAAACAATGCTGACAGGTTTATGTCCACTGTCACTGATAATAATATATGGTGTTTTTGTGTCACCACGCCAGTGTTAGGTTGAGCACGTTCACGAGCGTGCATGCGTGTGTGCGTGCGTGTGTGCGTGCGCGCACGCATGTGTGCTACCTCGCCATTCACCAAACTCTTTGTAGAAGGTATTACTAACAACAATTCATAAAACAAGTAACAATTAATGCATCGAACACATCGATCTATGAGAGAATGCGTACAAACTTAATAATATGCGATATATCGCATCGATAGATGCAGCATCCGTTAGTTGTCACAGAGTGGGGCATGTATACACAGAGTGGGGCATGTATACACAGAGTGGGGCATGTATACACAAGACACGTGGGGAGACGAAGACAATATGAAACATATGAATCGCCTTCAAGGGTGCGAGCCGATGTCTGACAACTTAGAATACGTCTGTCTCCGTGCACATGTCATTGCAATCAGTCACCTGTCATTGCAATCAGTCACCTGCTGTTCCGACTCCATCAGCATTCCGACAACGCTTTGAGGCTCCGCTAACTTATCGATAACAAACGCTTTACACGATAACAAACGCCTTACACGATAACAAACGCCTTACACGATAACAAACGCCCCCGTCACACTACACGATAAGGACACAGTTACACGTCGTATTACACGCTACAAAAGCAAATTTCGTGACAGTTATTTATTGTTGCTTTAGTAGGTTGGCTGTGTTAGCGACATGTTGTGTCTTACTGGGAGTCTCCCTGACCTGTCATGGATACTACAGTAGGCCCTACATCCACTGGGTTGTACAGTAGGCCCTACAGCCACTGAGTTGTACAGTAGGCCCTACAGCCACTGGGTTGTACAGTAGGCCCTACAGCCACTGAGTTGTACAGTAGGCCCTACAGCCACTGAGTTGTACAGTAGGTTGGCTGTTATAGCGACATGTTATGTCTTACTGGGAGTCTCCGTGACCTGTCATGGATACTACAGTAGGCCCTACATCCACTGGGTTGTACAGTAGGCCCTACAGCCACTGAGTTGTACAGTAGGCCCTACAGCCACTGACGTAGGCCCTACAGCCACTGAGTTGTACAGTAGGTTGGCTGTGTTAGCGACATGTTATGTCTTACTGGGAGTCTCCGTGACCTGTCATGGATACTACAGTAGGCCCTACATCCACTGGGTTGTACAGTAGGCCCTACAGCCACTGAGTTGTACAGTAGGCCCTACAGCCACTGACGTAGGCCCTACAGCCACTGAGTTGTACAGTAGGTTGGCTGTGATAGCGACATGTTATGTCTTACTGGGAGTCTCCCTGACCTGTCATGGATACTACAGTAGGCCCTACATCCACTGGGTTGTACAGTAGGCCCTACAGCCACTGAGTTGTACAGTAGGCCCTACAGCCACTGAGTTGTACAGTAGGCCCTACATCCACTGGGTTGTACAGTAGGCCCTACAGCCACTTACGTAGGCCCTACAGCCACTGAGTTGTACAGTAGGCCCTACAGCCACTGAGTTGTACAGTAGGCCCTACAGCTACTGAGTTGTACAGTAGGCCCTACAACCACTGAGTTGTACAGTAGGCCCTACAGCCACTGAGTTGTACAGTAGGCCCTACAGCCACTGGGTTGTACAGTTGGCCCTACAGCCACTGAGTTGTACAGTAGGCCCTACAACCACTGAGTTTTACAGTAGGCCCTACAGCCACTGGGTTATACAGTAGGCCCTACAGCCACTGACGTAGGCCCTACAGCCACTGAGTTGTACAGTAGGCCCTACAGCCACTGAGTTGTACAGTAGGCCCTACAGCCACTTGGTTGTACAGTAGGCCCTACAGCCACTGACGTAGGCCCTACAGCCACTGAGTTGTACAGTAGGCCCTACAGCCACTGAGTTGTACAGTAGGCCCTACAGCCACTGGGTTGTACAGTAGGCCCTACAGCCACTGACGTAGGCCCTACAGCCACTGAGTTGTACAGTAGGCCCTACAGCCACTGGGTTGTACAGTAGGCCCTACAGCCACTGAGTTGTACAGTAGGCCCTACAGCCACTTGGTTGTACAGTAGGCCCTACAGCCACTGAGTTGTACAGTAGGCCCTACAGCCACTGAGTTGTACAGTAGGCCCTACAGCCCCTGGGTTGTACATTAGGCCCTACAGCCACTGAGTTGTACAGTAGGCCCTACAGCCACTGGGTTGTACAGTAGGCCCTACAACCACTGAGTTGTACAGTAGGCCCTACAGCCACTGAGTTGTGCAGTAGGCCCTACAGCCACTATGTTGTACAGTAGGCCCTACAGCCACTGAGTTGTACAGTAGGTTGGCTGTGATATTGACATGTTATGTCTTACTGGGAGTCTCCCTGACCTGTCATGGATACTGCAGTAGGCCCTACAACCACTGAGTTGTACAGTAGGCCCTACAGCCACTGGGTTGTACAGTAGGCCCTACAGCCACTGACGTAGGCCCTACAGCCACTGAGTTGTACAGTAGGCCCTACAGCCACTGAGTTGTGCAGTAGGCCCTACAGCCACTGAGTTGTGCAGTAGGCCCTACAGCCACTGAGTTGTGCAGTAGGCCCTACAGCCACTGAGTTGTAGTTTCTTGCTCTCTATAACACCACTGTTCGCTGTGGTCTGCGTGATCACAATTCTAAGTAACAAAACTGTGGACATCTTCTGTATACTGCCCTAAAATTAAAAGAAACATATAGGGCATTTTATTTAAAAAAATACAGTAAATTGGAAAGTTGCCCATCATTTCCCTGTGTATGAGACGATATGTAATATATATATGTGTGACTCTGATATACCCTGATAAGTGCAAACAGGTTTTTTAGATCATCACATAGATCATCCCATAGATCATCATACAGTGACCAAATTCCAATATGATGTATACACGTACGAACAGTAAACTAAACAACGTACAGGTTGTATTTACCAGGATACACACACGTAGAACAAACTAAACAACGTACAGGTTGTATTTACCAGGATACACACACGTAGAACAAACAACACAACGTACAGGTTGTATTTACCAGGATACACACACGTAGAACAAATAACACAACGTACAGGTTGTATTTACCAGGATACCCACACATAGAACAAACTACACAACGTACAGATTGTATTTACCAGGATACCCACACATAGAACAAATTACACAAGGTACAGGTTGTATTTACCAGGATACACACACGTAGAACAAACCACACAACGTACAGGTTGTATTTACCAGGATACCCACACATAGAACAAACTACACAACGTACAGGTTGTATTTACCAGGATACCCACACATAGAACAAATTACACAAGGTACAGGTTGTATTTACCAGGATACACACACGTAGAACAAACCACACAACGTACAGGTTGTATTTACCAGGATACCCACACATAGAACAAACTACACAACGTACAGGTTGTATTTACCAGGATACACACACGTAGAACAAACTACACAACGTACAGGTTGTATTTACCAGGATACCCACACATAGAACAAACAACACAACGTACAGGTTGTATTTACCAGGATACACACACGTAGAACAAACCACACAACGTACAGGTTGTATTTACCAGGATACCCACACATAGAACAAATTACACAACGTACAGGTTGTATTTACCAGGATAACACACGTAGAACAAACAGTACAACACATGTTTATTTCCTATAAGTATCTATATATCCCTATTGTTCAGCAACCTACCGGAATTTGCATTTATCTTGTTCTAATTTGAACTTTTTGGATGTCTCAAAGTGTATTATGGAAAAAAACTTTGGTATTGTGTGGAAAAATCCCAAACGTTGATGCCTCTGACCGCTTTAGATGCACTCTCGGGCTGTCGGCCCATTAATTAGTTAGTCTGCCTCCAGCATTCTCCACGTAGACGTCCAGCCTTTGATCAACTGGGGCCGGTTTCATGTCGCCTACCTAAACTAAGCAGTTTCTTAGCGCTACGCATGTGCGTAAACTCAAAATTTTGCATAGCTAAGTAGTTGCGTAAAACTAAGCAAGTCGAGTTTTATGTAGCGCGCCTGACCTATTTCTTAGCTGAGAATGCGCGTAAGGCTATCACGTGGTTAGACGAGTCGTTATCAACGGGCAATCCCCGGGATTCCCCTTCCCATAATCCCGTTAGTGACATGGCGAAAGCACGCGACACAGTCGACAGCGTTAATGCTCGCAGCATGTCACAATTTTACAGTATAAATTGAGGTATAGCTTGTAGGCAACTAAATTGAGGTATAGCTTGTAGGCAACTAAATTGAGGTATAGCTTGTAGGCAACTAAATTGAGGTATAGCTTGTAGGCAACTAAATTGAGGTATAGCTTGTAGGCAACTAAATTGAGGTATAGCTTGTAGGCAACTAAATTGAGGTATAGCTTTTAGGCAACTAAATTGAGGTATAGCTTGTAGGCAACTAAATTGAGGTATAGCTTGTAGGCAACTAAATTGAGGTATAGCTTGTAGGCAATTAAAATACAGTTTTCCATTTGTACACAATCCATGTTCTTATCCAAAATCTTCAGTGAACGGTCTGCTTCACAGCTTGATGAATGTCAGTTCCAGTCTTTGATGCGGTTTTACAACCCTTAATGGGGATTCCTGCTGATGTGTCAAGTGTTCGTGGAAGCGAACGTATCGCGATACGAGTCGGGCGAACGAAGCAGCCACTCTGTGGACTGCTTTAGACACTGTTGCCTTGCTAGTTGCTAATGCCAAACAAAATCGCCGACAACCACTTAAAAGTTACTATATTGTAAACGCAAATAAGCGCAAGGCGACAAGACTTTGCGCACTGTGGTCACCTGCCATCCCCCCACCATCATCCACCCCCCCCAATCATCCACACCCCCCACCATCATCCACACCCCCCCTCCCCACTATCACCACCACCCACCCCCGCCGGGCTGTCAGGCAGCGTCTACAGGCGGCTGGGAAGGGCGGGAGGCCAAAGGGATGTGGGCGGCAGACGAGTCGAGCAGGAGGTCAGCAGGAGGTCAGCAGGAGGTCAGCAGGAGGTCAGCAGGAGGTCAGATAACTGTTTATATTCGCTCTTCTTGTCTTATAGTTGCCGGGGAGCTCAACAGGTGGACGACAGCACGTGATGAAATCTATGTGTCACGTATTGACCTTCACTATTGACACATAGTAATGCTCTGTTGGTGCACCTGTCTGTCCACCTGTCTGTCCACCTGTCTGTCCACCTGTCTGTCCACCTGTCTGTCCACCTGTCTGTCCACCTGACGGACCCCCCCCCCCACCTCCCACCGCGTATACATTTCGGTTATTCTTTTTCTCTGTTCTTCATAGCGCACTATCTCACTTCCAACAAATAACTATCTCACTTCCAACAAATAACTATCTCACTTCCAACAAATAACTATCTCACTTCCAACAAATAACTATCTCACTTCCAACAAATAACTATCTCACTTCCAACAAATAACTATCTCACTTCCAACAAATAACTATCTCACTTCCAACAAATAACTATCTCACTTCCAACAAATAACTATCTCACTTCCAACAAATAACTATCTCACTTCCAACAAATAACTATCTCACTTCCAACAAATAACTATCTCACTTCCAACAAATAACTATCTCACTTCCAACAAATAACTATCTCACTTCCAACAAATAAATATCTCACTTCCAACAAATAACTATCTCACTTCCAACAAATAACTATCTCACTTCCAACAAATAACTATCTCACTTCCAACAAATAACTATCTCACTTCCAACAAATAACTATCTCACTTCCAACAAATAACTATCTCACTTCCAACAAATAACTATCTCACTTCCAACAAATAACTATCTCACTTCCAACAAATAACTATCTCACTTCCAACAAATAACTATCTCACTTCCAACAAATAACTATCTCACTTCCAACAAATAACTATCTCACTTCCAACAAATAACTATCTCACTTCCAACAAATAACTATCTCACTTCCAACAAATAACTATCTCACTTCCAACAAATAACTATCTCACTTCCAACAAATAGCTATCTCACTTCCAACAAATAACTATCTCACTTCCAACAAATAACTATCTCACTTCCAACAAATAAATATCTCACTTCCAACAAATAACTATCTCACTTCCAACAAATAACTATCTCACTTCCAACAAATAACTATCTCACTTCCAACAAATAACTATCTCACTTCCAACAAATAACTATCTCACTTCCAACAAATAACTATCTCACTTCCAACAAATAACTATCTCACTTCCAACAAATAACTATCTCAATTCCAACAAATAACTATCTCACTTCCAACAAATAACTATCTCACTTCCAACAAATAACTATCTCACTTCCAACAAATAACTATCTCACTTCCAACAAATAAATATCTCACTTCCAACAAATAACGCATTTTATTGGCGAGAATCTTTACATATTTCACTGATGTGCGCACATTTGTTTCTTTGTTGAATCTCGTGGATTTATCAACGTTTTTAAATTCCCCTTTTCGAGAGAATTCTTTTGAACTTCTTTGTAGGAGTTGCTAGTTGAGTACAGCAAATTGTAGTGAGTTTAGTGGAAAACGTGTTGGTTTTAATGATCTTACTCTATGATATACAGTGTTGAAAAAACTACCACTCGATGTGTTTGTTTAAATAAAACATTCAGTAATAAATATAACATCCACCTTTCAATAGTAATGTCCGCATTGTTCGTGGTACAAGAGCCGGCAGAAGGAAAGGCGCGTTTAGTGGGCAATGTCTACAACTTGTTTGACGGTGATTGGCCTACGTCACACACTCCCGCTCTTGTTGTCTGTGACATCGTACCGTGATGATGACTCTACTATAACTGTCTTGACGATCAATCACACGCTTGATGTATGACTACTATAGCTATCTTGACGATCAATCACACGCTTGATGTATGACTACTATAGCTATCTCGACGATCAACCACACGCTTGATGTATGACTACTATAGCTATCTTGACGATCAACCACACGCTTGATGTATGACTACTATAGCTATCTTGACGATCAACCACACGCTTGATGTATGACTCATATATTACTTGCTGTGCTCGGATGAGACCGGTTTTAATAGTTTGAAAGGAAGCGTCTTCCTACATGTCATAGTGGACACTAGGAAGGTGAGACACTAGGAAGGTGAGACACTAGGAAGGTGAGACAAGCAAACAGTCGAATTGAGGATTGACCTTTAATCACGGTTTCGATAACGTGAGTGTATAAGCATCTGTATTGGACACAGCGCCATCGCAGACTCTCAGCTAGGTCCTCTGTATTGGACACAGCGCCATCGCAGGCTCTCAGCTACGTCCTCTTTATTGGACACAGCGCCATCGCAGGCTCTCAGCTACGTCCTCTGTATTGGACACAGCGCCATCGCAGGCTCTCAGCTACGTCCTCTGTATTGGACACAGCGCCATCGCAGGCTCTCAGCTACGTCCTCTTTATTGGACACAGCGCCATCGCAGGCTCTCAGCTACGTCCTCTGTATTGGACACAGCGCCATCGGAGGCTCTCAGCTAGGTCCTCTGTATTGGACACAGCGCTATCGCAGGCTCTCAGCCAGGTCCTCTGTATTGGACACAGCGCCAACGCAGGCTCTCAGCCCACAGCGCCATCGCAGGCTCTCAGCCAGGTCCTCTGTATTGGACACAGCGCCAACGCAGGCTCTCAGCCAGGTCCTCTGTATTGGATACAGCGCCATCGCAGGCTCTCAGCCAGGTCCTCTGTATTGGATACAGCGCCATCGCAGGCTCTCGGCTAGGTCCTCTGTATTGGATACAGCGCCATCGCAGGCTCTCAGCCAGGTCCTCTGTATTGGATACAGCGCCATCGCAGGCTCTCAGCTAGGTCCTCTGTATTGGATACAGCGCCATCGCAGGCTCTCAGCTAGGTCCTCTGTATTGGACACAGCGCCATCGCAGGCTCTCAGCTACGTCCTCTTTATTGGACACAGCGCCATCGCAGGCTCTCAGCTACGTCCTCTGTATTGGACACAGCGCCATCGCAGGCTCTCAGCTACATCCTCTTTATTGGACACAGCGCCATCGCAGGCTCTCAGCTACGTCCTCTGTATTGGACACAGCGCCATCGCAGGCTCTCAGCTAGGTCCTCTGTATTGGACACAGCGCCATCGCAGGCTCTCAGCCAGGTCCTCTGTATTGGACACAGCGCCAACGCAGGCTCTCAGCCCACAGCGCCATCGCAGGCTCACAGCCAAGTCCTCTGTATTGGACACAGCGCCAATGCAGGCTCTCAGCCAGGTCCTCTGTATTGGATACAGCGCCATCGCAGGCTCTCAGCTAGGTCCTCTGTATTGGATACAGCGCCATCGCAGGCTCTCAGCTAGGTCCTCTGTATTGGATACAGCGCCATCGCAGGCTCTCAGCTAGGTCCTCTGTATTGGACACAGCGCCATCGCAGGCTCTCAGCCAGGTCCTCTGTATTGGACACAGCGCCATCGCAGGCTCTCAGCTAGGTCCTCTGTATTGGACACAGCGCCATCGCATGCTCTCAGCCAGGTCCTCTGTATTGGACACAGCGCCATCGCAGGCTCTCAGCCAGGTCCTGTGTATTGGACACAGCACCAATGCAGGCTCTCAGCCAGGTCTTCTGTATTGGATACAGCGCCATCGCAGGCTCTCAGCTAGGTCCTCTGTATTGGACACAGCGCCATCGCAGGCTCTCAGCTTGGTCCTCTGTATTGGACACAGCGCCATCGCAGGCTCTCAGATTGGTCCTCTGTATAGGACACAGCGCCAACGCAGGCTCTCAGCTACGTCCTCTGTATTGGACACAGCGCCATCGCAGGCTCTCAGCCAGGTCCTCTGTATTGGACACAGCGTCATCGCAGGCTCTCAGCTTGGTCCTCTGTATTGGACACAGCGCCATCGCAGGCTCTCAGCTTGGTCCTCTGTATTGGACACAGCGCCATCGCAGGCTCTCAGCTAGGTCCTCTGTATTGGACACAGCGCCATCGCAGGCTTTCAGCTTGGTCCTCTGTATTGGATACAGCGCCATCGCAGGCTCTCAGCTAGGTCCTCTGTATTGGACACAGCGCCATCGCAGGCTCTCAGCTTGGTCTTCTGTATTGGAGACAGCGCCATCGCAGGCTCTCAGCTAGGTCCTCTCTATTGGACACAGCGCCAACGCAGGCTCTCAGCTTGGTCCTCTGTATTGGACACAGCGCCATCGCAGGCTCTCAGCCAGGTCCTCTGTATTGGACACAGCGCCATCGCAGGCTCTCAGCTAGGTCCTCTGTATTGGACACAGCGACAACGCAGGCTCTCAGCTAGGTCCTCTGTATTGGACACAGCGCCATCGCAGGCTCTCAGCTTGGTCCTCTGTATTGGACACAGCGCCATCGCAGGCTTTCAGCTTGGTCCTCTGTATTGGATACAGCGCCATCGCAGGCTCTCAGCTAGGTCCTCTGTATTGGACACAGCGCCATCGCAGGCTCTCAGCTTGGTCCTCTGTATTGGATACAGCGCCATCGCAGGCTCTCAGCTAGGTCCTCTGTATTGGACACAGCGCCATCGCAAGCTCTCAGCTAGGTCCTCTGTATTGGACACAGCGCCATCGCAGGCTCTCAGCTAGGTCCTCTGTATTGGACACAGCGCCATCGCAGGCTCTCAGCTAGCTCCTCTGTATTGGACACAGCGCCATCGCAGGCTCTCAGCCAGGTCCTCTGTATTGGATACAGCGCCATCGCAGGCTCTCAGCCAGGTCCTCTGTATTGGATACAGCGCCATCGCAGGCTCTCAGCTAGGTCCTCTGTATTGGACACAGCGCCATCGCAGGCTCTCAGCCAGGTCCTCTGTATTGGACACAGCGCCATCGCAGGCTCTCATCTACGTCCTATGTATTGGACACAGCGCCATCGCAGACTCTCAGCTAGGTCCTCTGTATTGGACACAGCGCCAACGCAGGCTCTCAGCTACGTCCTCTGTATTGGACACAGCGCCATCGCAGGCTCTCAGCCAGGTCCTCTGTATTGGACACAGCGTCATCGCAGGCTCTCAGCTTGGTCCTCTGTATTGGACACAGCGCCATCGCAGGCTCTCAGCTTGGTCCTCTGTATTGGACACAGCGCCATCGCAGGCTCTCAGCTAGGTCCTCTGTATTGGACACAGCGCCATCGCAGGCTTTCAGCTTGGTCCTCTGTATTGGATACAGCGCCATCGCAGGCTCTCAGCTAGGTCCTCTGTATTGGACACAGCGCCATCGCAGGCTCTCAGCTTGGTCTTCTGTATTGGATACAGCGCCATCGCAGGCTCTCAGCTAGGTCCTCTCTATTGGACACAGCGCCAACGCAGGCTCTCAGCTTGGTCCTCTGTATTGGACACAGCGCCATCGCAGGCTCTCAGCCAGGTCCTCTGTATTGGACACAGCGCCATCGCAGGCTCTCAGCTAGGTCCTCTGTATTGGACACAGCGACAACGCAGGCTCTCAGCTAGGTCCTCTGTATTGGACACAGCGCCATCGCAGGCTCTCAGCTTGGTCCTCTGTATTGGACACAGCGCCATCGCAGGCTTTCAGCTTGGTCCTCTGTATTGGATACAGCGCCATCGCAGGCTCTCAGCTAGGTCCTCTGTATTGGACACAGCGCCATCGCAGGCTCTCAGCTTGGTCCTCTGTATTGGACACAGCGCCATCGCAGGCTCTCAGCTAGGTCCTCTGTATTGGACGGCACAGTGCTTCGTCGTCAAACAGCGAAGTTTCTTCGAAAGGAACAACAAATGAAGTGACAGTGGACTGATGCTGCGAATAACACATGCAGTGGTCTACTCCGTCCAACATTGGCTTCCTCTGTGGTCGTCTGGCGGATCGCAAAACAGACGAAGCCACACACAATTGGTGAGGAATTAGTTAACCCAGCAGCTGTCGACATGGATCGTCTTTTGAGGTGACATCGTCTGGAAGATCGAACAGATCCCTTTGTCGAATGATATGATTCGTGCGCGCATCTGTAACATGTCGAATGACATCAAACAGAAGGTAATTGCAGCTATAAAGACGAGTGGACAATTTAGTCTTCAGTTGGATGAATCGACCGATGTTAGTGACGATGCCCATATCATGGCGTATGTTCGCTATCGAGGTCCAAAGAATATGGAAGAAGAGACTTATGAAATAAGATTAGAAAGCGAAGCAGATTACGATGAAGCTGTTTGGTGCAAAATAGTTTCAGGAAATTCAAAATTAACTATTGGATTAGTTTACCGAAGTCAAAACATAAACGAAGCGGATAACACAAAAATACAAAATGCTATAAAGGAAGTTAGTAAAGGGGAATTTATCATAATGGGAGATTTTAACCATGGACACATACAATGGAAATCTCTAGAGAGTACAGGGGGTGATGACCAACAATTTTTATTTTTAATTCAGGAGAGCTTCCTTACTCAGCACGTGTTAGAACCAACCAGGGGAGAAAATGTATTATATATAGTTTTATCATCACAAAAAGAATTAGTGGACAATGTAAAAATACATGAACCATTGGGTAACAGTGACCACAATCAAATACATTTTAACATCAACGTAAAATCAGAAAGTAAAAATAAAAAAACGTATAGGAGAAACTTCCACAAAGGTAACTATAAAGATATGAGAACATACTTAGCAAAGCTAGACTGGAAAATGTATGCTGATGAATAAGACCGCAATTGAATGTTGGAATATTCTAAAATATGAAATTGAGAGTATCATCGATAAATTTGTTCCCTTGAAAAAACAAGGAAAACGGTCTAGAAAGAAACACTTGTCAAAAGAAGCTATTAGAAAAATAGTGTTTAAGCAAACTATGTGGAGGGTTTATAGGCGTACCAGAAAGGATGAAGACTATGCAAATTACAAAGAGGCAATTAACCTAGCTACAACTAAAATTAGAAAATCTAAAAGAACCTTTGAAAAAAAATTGGCAGGTAATATAAAAAATTACAGCAAGAGTTTCTATGCTTATGTAAGGAGTAAACAGAACGTTCGAGATAAGGTCGGACCACTGGAAAACAACAGGGGAAACATAATTTCAGAGGGCTTCAAATGGCAGAGGTCCTGAATGAGTATTTCAGCTCAGTATTTACCACAGAAGATATCAGCTCACTTCCAGTTCCATTTACTAAATTTGAGGGAAATAAATCAGAATATTTAGGGCAGTTATTTGTAACTCCTGTAATGATAGCAAACAAAATTAAGAAGATGAAAGATAATAAATCACCTGGAGTTGATGGGATACAACCAAAACTGCTTAAGGAAATTGTTGAGCAAATTAGTACACCACTTGCAAAATTGTTTAACTTGTCACTAGAAGAAGGAATAGTTCCATCAGAATGGAAAGAAGCAAACATTACGCCACTATTTAAGAAGGGATCGAGGAACAAGCCAGAAAATTACAGACCAGTGAGTTTAACATCAGTTATATGTAAATTACTCGAAACATTAATTAGAGACCACATGGTGGAATTCTTTGTAAAACATAATTTAATAAATACATCTCAACATGGGTTCCTAAAAGCAAGGTCATGTCTAACCAATCTCTTGTGTTTTTTTGAAGAAATTACAAAGTGGGTAGATGACGGGTCACCAGTGGATGTTGTCTACTTAGATTTTCAGAAAGCTTTCGATAAAGTGCCACACCAAAGATTGATACTTAAACTAAAAGCCCATGGTAATGATGTAATCAACTGGATAGAAAAGTGGCTTACACACAGAAGACAGAGAGTAATAGTAGACGGTGAGATTTCAAACTGGAAATCGGTTTTGAGTGGGGTACCACAGGGATCAGTATTAGGCCCTATACTGTTTTTAATATATATATAAATGATCTAGAAGATGACATATTTAGCAAAGTACTCAAATTTGCAGATGACACAAAAGTATTCAGAAAGGTTACAAATGATACAGATAAACAAAGTTTACAGGATGGTCTAGATAAATTAGTTAACTGGTCAGAAAAATGGCAAATGTTATTAAATTTTGGGAAGTGCAAATGTATACACATAGGGCATGGAAACATGGACGAAGAATATAAAATGGGGGATGCTGTACTAGGTAGAACCACACAAGAAAAGGACTTAGGAGTAACATTTAGTGCTGACATGAAAGTTTCAGAGCAATGTGGGATTGCTGTTTCAAAAGGAAATCAAATTCTAGGGCTAATTAGGAGAACTATCATGTATAAGGAGAAACAGCTAATTGTACCCCTGTACAAAGCAATAGTTAGACCACATTTGGAATATTGTATTCAAGCATGGAGGCCGTATCGTAAAAAGGACATAGACAAGCTAGAAAGAATACAACGAAGAGCAACCAAAATTATTCCAGAATTGAGAGACCTTAGTTATGAAAGTCGCTTATTACAATGTGGTTTGACAACACTAGAGATCAGGAGACTAAGAGGAGACCAAATAGAAGTATTTAAAATAGTGAACGGTTATGAGGATGTTGATAGGAATATGTTCTTCAAACTTAAAGAAGGCAGTAGAACAAGAGGACACAAAGCAGCATTAGTTAAGGAGCAGTGTAGGTTGGACATGAGAAAGTACTCTTTCTCACAGAGGGTGATAAATGAATGGAACAAACTGCCAAATGATTGCGTTAATGCTAGTAGTGTGAATATGTTTTAAAATAGAATTGACAGATATTTGATAAGGGTGGGCTACACATAGATAGAAAATTGTTGGACTCTCGATAAGCCAATGGCTTCCTTGTCCACTTTACCATCTGGAACTTGTTGTTTGGGATGGCAATCTTGTTAAATCTTGTTAAAGAGTTCTTGTTTTGCCGGCTGTTGCTCACTACAATAAGGGGAGAAGATATTTTCACGATGGTGGATTCATTCATCAAGGAAGAAGGGTTGACGTGGGACCAGTGCTTCAGTGTGTGTTGTGGTAGTGTACCAGCGATGTAAGGAGCACGACAAGGTTTCACTGCTTGAGTGAAGGAAGCCAATGAACATGTGATTATAGTTCTATAGTTCATTGTCTCCTCCATCGGAAGAATCTTCTCAAAGGTTGTCGCCCGAGTTGAAAGTTGTGATGTCATTCAAGTCATTCAAGTGGTGAATTTAATCAAATCAAGGTCTCTGCATTCTAGAATCTTCAAAGAGATGTGCGCCGATTTCGGCTCGGAACATGTGCGTTTATTGTACCACTCCGAGGTGAGGTGTCGCGAGGAAAGGTGCTTCAACGAGTGGTAGCATTGCGCGAAGAGGTTAAAATCTTGTTGGAGAAGAATCATCCCCAGGCCACACGACTCTCAGAGTCGAAGTGGACGCTGCAAGTGGCCTACCATCAATCATCCCCAGGCCCCACGACTCTCAGAGTCGAAGTGGACGCTGCAAGTGGCCTACCATGTGGATGTCTTTATTGATATCAAAAACTTGGACGCTTCACCTAGGCTATCAGAGAAGCTGGCAGCACTGAATGGTAAATTGAAGCTGTGGAAGAAGACAAAGGCAGAGGGAAAGAGTGCTTCTTTCACAGTCCTCAGTTTGCTTCTGGAGGATGAAGCAGCTTCATTTGTCGACATCCAAAATATCACCGTGGAGCATTTGGCGAAACTAATTGTAGAATGTGATCTTTATATCTCCGAAAATTTCTCCAAATATAGCTGGGTACGATTCCGTTCAATGTCGACGTGGAAAATCTGCCGGAAGAAAGGTCAAGCGTCGATAAGCCAACTCATCGAGATTCAAAATGATGAAACACATTACGATAAAAAACTAAAGGAATAGTTGAGTGCACTCTGGGTCAAAGTGCACAAGGAAAAGCTGGTTCTGGGAGGTGAAGCGTTCAAGGTGCTCTTTGCTACAATCAGGATGTGAATCAGCATTTTGGCGCTTACTGTCACGATGCCAAGTTCCAACACCGATTGCAGCCAGAACATGGCTAGCGGTGTAACTCGTCTTCGACAAAACGACGCTTTGAAGAATTTGCTAGAGCAGTTCAAAGCCAGGGTTCTCATTGATAAAGATCCCAAACCGCCACAGGAACATGACTTGCGATGTAGCCCTAGCTAAAGTTTTCGTTAGTAAGCTGCCATGTGCAGGTATTTTTAGTCACTGTTCAAGAAATAAGTTTTATAAATATGCTCGCTGATCGTTTATTTATTTTTATCTCTATTTATGTTATCAGTGTTTATTTTAGTGAGCTGTTTGAAGGCATGGGTCGCCGAGCTAGCCCGGAGAGGGGATTTTGGTCGCAGCCAAAAAAGGTTATTAAGAAGCATTGCCATAGAGTGTGTCATAGAGTGTGTCATAGAGTGTGTGCCATAGAGTGTTTCATAGAGTGTGTCATAGAGTGTGTCATAGAGTGTGTCATAGAGTGTGTGCCATAGAGTGTGTCATAGAGTGTGCCATAGAGTGTGCCATAGAGTGTGCCATAGAGTGTGTCATAGAGTGTGTCATAGAGTGTGCATAGAGTGTACCATAGAATGTGCCATAGAATGTGCCATAGAGTGTGCCATAGAGTGTGCCATAGAGTGTGCCATAGAGTGTGTCATAGAGTGTGCCATAGAATGTGTCATAGAGTGTGCCATAGAGTGTGTCATAGAGTGTGCCATAGAGTGTACCATAGAGTGTACCATAGAGTGTGCCATAGAATGTGCCATAGAATGTGTCATAGAGTGTGCCATAGAGTGTGTCATAGAGTGTGCCATAGAGTGTACCATAGAATGTGCCATAGAGTGTGCCATAGAGTGTGTCATAGAGTGTGCCACAGAGTGTGCCATAGAATGTGTCATAGAGTGTGTCATAGAGTGTGCCATAGAGTGTACCATAGAGTGTACCATAGAGTGTGTCATAGAGTGTGCCATAGAGTGTGTCATAGAGTGTGCCATAGAGTGTACCATAGAGTGTACCATAGAGTGTACCATAGAGTGTGTAATAGAGTGTGCCATAGAGTGTGCCATAGAGTGTGCCATAGAGTGTGCCATAGAATGTGTCATAGAGTGTGCCATAGAGTGTGCCATAGAGTGTGTCATAGAATGTGCCATAGAGTGTGCCATAGAATGTGCCATAGAGTGTGCCATAGAGTGTGCCATAGAGTGTGCCATAGAGTGTGTCATAGAGTGTGCCATAGAGTGTGCCATAGAATGTGCCATAGAGTGTGCCATAGAGTGTGTCATAGAGTGTGCCGTAGAGTGTGCCATAGAGTATGCCGTAGAGTGTGCATAGAGTGTGCCATAGAGTGTGCCATAGAGTGTGTCATAGAGTGTGCCATAGAGTGTGCCATAGAGTGTGCCTTAGAATGTGCCATATAATGTGTCATATAGTGTGTCATAGAGTGTGCCATTGAATGTGCAATAGAGTGTGCCATAGAATGTGCCATAGAGTGTGCCATAGAATGTGCCATAGAATGTGTCGTAGAGTGTGCCATAGATTGTGTCATAGAGTGTGCCATAGAGTGTGCCATAGAGTGTGCCATAGAGTGTGCCATAGAGTGTGCCATAGAGTGTGCCATATAATGTGTCATAGAGTGTGCCATAGAATGTGCAATAGAGTGTGCCATAGAGTGTGTCATAGAGTGTTTCATAGCGTGTACCATAGAGTGTGCCATAGAATGTGTCATAGAGTGTGCATAGAATGTGCAATAGAGTGTGTCATAGAGTGTGTCATAGAGTGTGTCATAGAGTGTGTCATAGAGTGTGCCATAGAATGTGTCATAGAGTGTGCCATAGAGTGTGTCATAGAGTGTGCCATAGAGTGTGTCATAGAGTGTGCCATAGAATGTGTCATAGAGTGTGCCATAGAGTGTGTCATAGAGTGTGTCATAGAGTGTGCCATAGAGTGTGCCATAGAGTGTGTCATAGAGAGTGCCATAGAGTGTGCCCTATAATGTGCCATAGAATGTGCCATAGAGTGTGTCATAGAGTGTGCCATAGAGTGTGCCATAGAGTGTGCCATAGAGTGTGCCATAGAGTGTGTCATAGAGTGTGCCATATAATGTGCAATAGAGTGTGCCATAGAGTGTGTCATAGAGTGTACCATAGAGTGTACCATAGAATGTGCCATAGAATGTGCCATAGAGTGTGCCATAGAGTGTGCCATAGAATGTGCCATAGAGTGTGCCATATAGTGTGTCATAGAGTGTGCCATAGAGTGTGCCATAGAATGTGCCATAGAGTGTGCCATATAATGTGCCATAGAGTGTGTCATAGAGTGTGTCATAGAGTGTGTCATAGAGTGTGTCATAGAGTGTGCCATAGAGTGTGTCATAGTGTGTCATAGAGTGTGTCATAGAGTGTGCATAGAGTGTGCATAGAATGTGCATAGAGTGTGTCATAGAGTGTGCATAGAGTGTGTCATAGAGTGTGCCATAGAATGTGTCATAGAGTGTGCCATAGAATGTGTCATAGAGTGTGTCATAGAGTGTGCCATAGAATGTGCAATAGAGTGTGCCATAGAGTGTGTCATAGAGTGTTTCATAGAGTGTGCCATAGAATGTGCAATAGAGTGTACCATAGAGTGTGCCATAGAATGTGTCATAGAGTGTGCATAGAGTGTGCCATAGAATGTGCAATAGAGTGTGCATAGAGTGTGTCATAAAGTGTGTCATAAAATGTGTCATAGAGTGTGCCATAGAGTGTGCCATAGAATGTGCCATAGAATGTGCCATAGAGTGTGTCATAGAGTGTGCCATAGAGTGTGCCATAGAGTGTGCCATAGAGTGTGCCATAGAGTGTGTCATAGAGTGTGTCATAGAGTGTGCCATAGAGTGTGCCATAGAGTGTGCCATAGAGTGTGTCATAGAGTGTACCATAGAGTGTACCATAGAATGTGCCATAGAATGTGCCATAGAGTGTGCCATAGAGTGTGCCATAGAGTGTGCCATAGAGTGTGTCATAGAGTGTGCCATAGAGTGTGTCATAGAGTGTGTCATAGAGTGTGCCATAGAGTGTGCCATAGAATGTGCCATAGAGTGTGCCATAGAATGTGCCATAGAGTATGTCATAGAGTGTGTCATAGAGTGTGCCATAGAGTGTGCCATAGAGTGTGCCATAGAGTGTGCCGTAGAGTGTGTCATAGAGTGTGCCATAGAGTGTGCCATAGAGTGTGCCATAGAGTGTGTCATAGAGTGTGCCATAGAGTGTGCCATAGAATGTGCCATAGAGTGTGCCATAGAATGTGCCATAGAGTATGTCATAGAGTGTGTCATAGAGTGTGCCATAGAGTGTGTCATAGTGTGTCATAGAGTGTGTCATAAAGTGTGCATAGAGTGTGCATAGAATGTGCATAGAGTGTGTCATAGAGTGTGCATAGAGTGTGCATAGAGTGTGCCGTTACTTACTAGAGGCTGCTGGAGCTCCATGACGTACTATTCGGTATCGAGTACCGGGGGGTGGAGGGGTGTGGGAGGGGGTGGGGGTGGAGGGGGGGTACCGACATGAGTTTTAACAGATTTAGCCTGGTTTGTGAGATCAAGAGGTACAACAGCAGGAGTATCGCCTCGAGTCCCGCTTCAGTGTGCGCCAGGCTTCCCGTTTCGCAACATGGTACTCGTGCAATGCCTGCCCGAGGCTCCTCGTCCGCGGCGCCCGGGACAAACTGTGCGGCGTTCTTAGAGTTAAATAAGGTTTGCAATCACTGTAGCTAATAAATGGGTACGACTTGTGTCAGGTTTCCAGTGGAACCAATTCATAGAGTTACATTGGACTCCTTTTAACACTTTGGACTAGAGCAATGTTATTCTATTAAGCGGCAGCTCCACATATGCTACGCATTTTAATTAAGCGGGATTAGGGACTGAGTCCGTTCAAGCCGAAAGATTCAACTAAACGCCTGATTATGTTATTAGGCTGAGTCGACAACACAGCAGCCTCACCGGTCATTGTGGGTATTCAACACACACACGCACGCACGCACGCACGCACGCACGCACCCACTCACCCACCCACCCACACACACACACACACACACACACACACACACACACACACACAAACACATACACACACAAACACCACACACACACACACACACACACACACACACACACACACACACACACACACACACACACACACACACACACACACACACACACACACACACACACACACACACACACACACACACACACACACACAAACACACCTTGATTGATTATAACTAGGATAGATAATAGTGTACACATGCATTAAATTGTTCTTATTGCAAAAGTAACAAAAACACATAGGAGACAAGGTTGTCTTACAGCTGTTGGTGGTTCCAATGAAGACAAGGTTGTCTTACAGCTGTTGGTGGTTCCAATGAAGACAAGGTTGTCTTACAGCTGTTGGTGGTTCCAATGAAGACAAGGTTGTCTTACATCTGTTGGTGGTTCCAATGAATGCCCCGAAGCATTTCAATCCCCTTCGCTGTTTTCGCCCGCGTCTAGCAGGTGCAGCCTGTCCGTGGGATGTCTGCGGAAGGTGCACTCCCGTCTGGTCGGGTCAGGCTGGACGGGTCCGACAGACTTCATGTCCTGAGGGACAAAACCCCCTCACACAAAACACCACGTAGACAAAACCCCCTCACACAATACACCACAAACCTGTGGGGATAATATTGCATATGCATCAAGACGAAAACACCAAAGTTCGTTCGCCCGTTACAGTATTGTCGACACCCCTCTGTACGACCCTCCTATATGGTCGTCTTAGACGGGCAAACCCCTCGGTACGACCCTCCTATATGGTCGTTTTAGACGGGCATACCCCTCGGTACGACCCTCCTATATGGTCGTTTTAGACGGGCATACCCCTCGGTACGACCCTCCTATATGGTCGTTTTAGACGGACATACCCCTCGGTACGACCCTCCTATATGGTCGTTTTAGACGGGCATACCCCTCGGTACGACCCTCCTATATGGTCGTTTTAGACGGACATACACCACGGTACGACTCTCCTATATGGTCGTTTTAGACAGACATACCCCTAGGTACGACCCTCCTATATGGTCGTTTTAGACGGACATACCCCTCGGTACGACCCTCCTATATGGTCGTCTTAGACGGGCAAACCCCTCTGTACGACCCTCCTATATGGTCGTCTTAGACGGGCAAACCCCTCGGTACGACCCTCCTATATGGTCGTTTTAGACGGGCATACCCCTCGGTACGACCCTCCTATATGGTCGTTTTAGACGGGCATACCCCTCGGTACGACCCTCCTATATGGTCGTTTTAGACGGACATACCCCTCGGTACGACCCTCCTATATGGTCGTTTTAGACGGGCATACCCCTCGGTACGACCCTCCTATATGGTCGTTTTAGACGGACATACCCCTCGGTACGACCCTCCTATATGGTCGTTTTAGACGGACATACCCCTCGGTACGACCCTCCTATATGGTCGTCTTAGACGGGCAAACCCCTCGGTACGACCCTCCTATATGGTCGTTTTAGACGGACATACACCTCGGTACGACCCTCCTATATGGTCGTTTTAGACGGGCATACCCCTCGTACGACCCTCCTATATGGTCGTTTAAGACGGACATACCCCTCGGTACGACCCTCCTATATGGTCGTTTTAGACGGGCATACCCCTCGGTACGACCCTCCTATATGGTCGTTTTAGACGGACATACCCCTCGGTACGACCCTCCTATATGGTCGTTTTAGACGGGCATCGTAAACAAAATGGACGCTTCGTGTCTCAGTATATAACAGGCTGCAGGGCGCCACACGGTGCTACTGTTAACTGCAGGGCGCCACACGGTGCTACTGTTAACTGCAAGGCGCCACACGGTGCTACTGTTAACTGCAAGGCGTCACATGGTGCTACTGTTAACTGCAGGGCGCCACACGGTGCTACTGTTAACTGCAGGGCGCCACACGGTGCTACTGTTAACTACAGGGCGCCACACGGTGCTACTGTTAACTGCAAGGCGCCACACGGTGCTACTGTTAACTGCAGGGCGTCACATGGTGCTACTGTTAACTGCAGGGCGCCACACGGTGCTACTGTTAACTGCAGGGCGCCACACGGTGCTACTGTTAACTACAGGGCGCCACACGGTGCTACTGTTAACTGCAGGGCGCCACACGGTGCTACTGTTAACTGCAGGGCGTCACATGGTGCTACTGTTAACTGCAGGGCGCCACACGGTGCTACTGTTAACTGCAGGGCGCCACACGGTGCTACTGTTAACTGCAAGGCGCCACACGGTGCTACTGTTAACTGCAGGGCGCCACACGGTGCTACTGTTAACTGCAGGACGCCACACGGTGCTACTGTTAACTGCAGGGCGCCACATGGTGCTACTGTCATCGACCCAGCCGGCACTTATTGACTCTTATTGTGTCCTTATTTTCCCCGTCGTCGCCTAAATTGTGTCCCCCCACCCCCACCCCCACCCCCCCCTCCGCCTTGTGTATTGTATCTCCATCGATCTTGTTTCTTTCCAGAAAACATAATTGCCAACACTCACGCCACGGCTACGTGATCGCAGTTGAAAGAAATTCAAGATAGAAACACAATGAACACGAGTGTGACAGTCAAACGGATACAAAGTTCTTTGGGCGTCGTGATTTTCACCTGATATCTATATGTGCATGTGTGCGTGCGTGCGTGCGTGCGTGCGTGCGTCATCGAACCAGCCGAGTTCTCCACTATGCTCCCACGTCTCTTCACACAGTCCTCTCAGTCTCGGTCCTCCTCCTCTCCTTCCACTCTCAGCGCATCCGCAATATCGCACTTATTTATATCAAGTCAGATGATGATGATGATGATGATAATGATGAAGAAGACTATTCATTTCCAAGCTCATCAGTTCAATGTGCACTGACATGACGCCTAGAGCAGGGAATGTGGATGTATTATTTCGTCTTATTTGTAACGTAACATTAGCTAGACGCCAGTGACTGTATAGTCACTTCCATTTAATTTGGCTTGTTGACAAAGGTCTGACAATTTGCTTTTATGATAGTCTGACCTTTGGTGGTCATCAGCAGGTGTTAGTTCAACAATCAACAGAGATGTGCCACTTCTTATCCCCCACCCTGTAAACTTGCAAGTGCCTATTTTGTAAAAGAAAAAACTCATTAAGATAAAATTGGAACCAAACTTAATTTACTTACACTTGTGACATACGTTGATATTATTCCTGGTAATGTTGAACCATTTTGCATCTCTCTGTGGTCGCAGTTACTAAACCATTCCTTATTAATTGTAACCCTTTAACACCATTGAATTGGTTTGTGCAGTTGTGACACCCATTGACGTTACTCCTGGTCATGTTTGTGACACCCATTGACGTTACTCCTGGTCATGTTTGTGACACCCATTGACGTTACTCCTGGTCATGTTTGTGACACCCATTGACGTTACTCCTGGTCATGTTTGTGACACCCATTGACGTTACTCCTGGTCATGTTTGTGACACCCATTGACGTTACTCTTGGTAATGTTTGTGACACCCATTGACGTTACTCCTGGTAATGTTTGTGACACCCATTGACGTTAATCTTGGTAATGTTTGTGACACCCATTGACGTTACTCCTGGTAATGTTTGTGACACCCATTGACGTTAATCTTGGTAATGTTTGTGACACCCATTGACGTTACTCCTGGTAATGTTTGCAAAAACCCAAAGTAATAATGGTTAAATGGTTGCAACGTTATGTGAATATGTATTTGTTTGACAAAATACGTGTTTGCGATCTTACAGGGTGGGGTAGTGTTTTGGCTAGGAAATCAACAATTGCACCTACAGAGAGATTCCAAATGGCTCAAAACTTCCAGGAGTAACGTCTGTGTGTGTCACAAACATGACCAGGAGTAACGCCTGTGTGTGTCACAAACATGACCAGGAGTAACGTCTGTGTGTGTCACAAACATGACCAGGAGTAACGCCTGTGTGTGTCACAAACATGACCAGGAGTAACGTCGGTGTGTGTCACAAACATGACCAGGAGTAACGTCTGTGTGTGTCACAAACATGACCAGGAGTAACGTCTGTGTGTGTCACAAACATGACCAGGAGTAACGCCTGTGTGTGTCACAAACATGACCAGGAGTAACGCCTGTGTGTGTCACAAACATGACCAGGAGTAACGTCGGTGTGTGTCACAAACATGACCAGGAGTAACGCCTGTGTGTGTCACAAACATGACCAGGAGTACCGCCTGTGTGTGTCACAAACATGACCAAGAGTAACGCCTGTGTGTGTCACAAACATGACCAGGAGTAACGTCGGTGTGTGTCACAAACATGACCAGGAGTAACGTCGGTGTGTGTCACAAACATGACCAGGAGTAACGTCGGTGTGTGTCACAAACATGACCAGGAGTAACGCCTGTGTGTGTCACAAACATGACCAGGAGTAACGCCTGTGTGTGTCACAAACATGACCAGGAGTAACGTCGGTGTGTGTCACAAACATGACCAGGAGTAACGCCTGTGTGTGTCACAAACATGACCAGGAGTAACGCCTGTGTGTGTCACAAACATGACCAAGAGTAACGTCGGTGTGTGTCACAAACATGACCAAGAGTAACGTCGGTGTGTGTCACAAACATGACCAAGAGTAACGTCGGTGTGTGTCACAAACATGACCAGGAGTAACGTCGGTGTGTGTCACAAACATGACCAAGAGTAACGCCTGTGTGTGTCACAAACATGACCAAGAGTAACGTCGGTGTGTGTCACAAACATGACCAAGAGTAACGTCGGTGTGTGTCACAAACATGACCAAGAGTAACGTCGGTGTGTGTCACAAACATGACCAAGAGTAACGTCGGTGTGTGTCACAAACATGACCAGGAGTAACGTCGGTGTGTGTCACAAACATGACCAAGAGTAACGCCTGTGTGTGTCACAAACATGACCAAGAGTAACGTCGGTGTGTGTCACAAACATGACCAGGAGTAACGTCGGTGTGTGTCACAAACATGACCAGGAGTAACGCCTGTGTGTGTCAAAAACATGACCAGGAGTAACGTCGGTGTGTGTCACAAACATGACCAGGAGTAACGCCTGTGTATGTCACAAACATGACCAGGAGTAACGCCTATGTGTGTCACAAACATGACCAGGAGTAACGCCTGTGTGTGTCACAAACATGACCAAGAGTAACGTCGGTGTGTGTCACAAACATGACCAAGAGTAACGTCGGTGTGTGTCACAAACATGACCAGGAGTAACGTCGGTGTGTGTCACAAACACGACCAAGAGTAACGCCTGTGTGTGTCACAAACATGACCAGGAGTAACGTCGGTGTGTGTCACAAACATGACCAAGAGTAACGCCTGTGTGTGTCACAAACATGACCAAGAGTAACGTCGGTGTGTGTCACAAACATGACCAGGAGTAACGTCGGTGTGTGTCACAAACATGACCAGGAGTAACGCCTGCGTGTGTCACAAACATGACCAGGAGTAACGTCGGTGTGTGTCACAAACATGACCAAGAGTAACGCCTGTGTGTGTCACAAACATGACCAAGAGTAACGTCGGTGTGTGTCACAAACATGACCAGGAGTAACGTCTGTGTGTGTCACAAACATTACCAGGAGTAACGCCTGTGTGTCACAAACAACCCATGTAATACAGTTAATGGGCTGCAATGTTATCTTAATATGTATTTGTTTGACACAATACATGGTGAGGTAGTGTTTATCAAGTGATAATTAATGTAACACTAATTAAACTCCATGATTCATTATTATTGCACCATTATACTTATCATAGCAAACGTATTGACCAATAAAACAGCGACAAATATGATGAACAACACAAACATAAATCGGAGCCACAAATTGGACCAAAACACCCCAAATCAAGGATTGGAGTAACACCCACGGTTCCCCAAGGTTGTATTTGGTTACCAGGTTACCAGGAGTATTTTTATGGGAATTCTGGGCATCCATTCTTTTTAACCTAAATTTCTACTGAACTATGTCGAGGGTAACCGTATCACGCCGCCGTCATTCTATCGATTATAGTCATGTTTTATTTACAAAATGTGCTACAAAGTATTTCTGGCGAGCGGAAGTTCGAATAAATAACTGTATAGACAAGGTCGTTCACCAATCTGCCTGTGTTCGCGTATAAATAACTGGAAGTAGTTTTTATCTTGTGTACGTCGTGTGTATTAGCTGCCATAGAGGAGATATAGTGTGTGGCTCCTGCTGCTATTACTGGCACGAGTTGATAGCGGTGATTCGTGTCGGTGCTCTAACGGGAATGTCGGTGCTCTAACGGGAACGTCGGTGCTCTAACGGGAACGTCGGTGCTCTAACGGGAATGTCGGTGCTCTAACGGGAACGTCGCACGGAAAGAAAACCCCGTTTTCGTGGCATGCAGCTAGTTTCTACAGGTGCCGTGACTGCTGAAGTGAGCGGTCACTTCCCACTAGCTGTTCATTGTCACGTGATGGTCTTCCTCCAGCATCTCATTGTCATGTGACGGCCTCCCTCCCACAGCTCATTGTCACGTGATGGACGCATTCCAGCAGTTAATTGTCACGTGGATTCGGATGGATGGAGGGAACAACTAGACACGGGTCTGTCGTTGTGAATGTGGGTGGAGGGAGCTCCTAGACACGGGTCTGTCGTTGTGAATGTGGATGGAGAGAGCTCCTAGACACGGGTCTGTCGTTGTGAATGTGGATGGAGAGAGCTCCTAGACACGGGTCTGTCGTTGTGAATGTGGGTGGAGGGAGCTCCTAGACACGGGTCTGTCGTTGTGAATGTGGGTGGATGGAGCTCCTAGACACGGGTCTGTCGTTGTGAATGTGGGTGGAGGGAACTCCTAGACACGGGTCTGTCGTTGTGAATGTGGGTGGAGGGAGCTCCTAGACACGGGTATGTCGTTGTGAATGTGGGTGGAGGGAGCTCCTAGACACGGGTATGTCGTTGTGAATGTGGGTGGAGGGAGCTCCTAGACACGGGTATGTCGTTGTGAATGTGGATGGAGGGAGCTCCTAGACACGGGTCTGTCGTTGTGAATGTGGATGGAGAGAGCTCCTAGACACGGGTCTGTCGTTGTGAATGTGGGTGTAGGGAGCTCCTAGACACGGGTCTGTCGTTGTGAATGTGAATGGAGGGAGCTCCTAGACACGGGTCTGTCGTTGTGAATGTGGATGGAGAGAGCTCCTAGACACGGGTCTGTCGTTGTGAATGTGGGTGGAGGGAGCTCCTAGACACGGGTCTGTCGTTGTGAATGTGGGTGGAGGGAGCTCCTAGACACGGTTCTGTCGTTGTGAATGTGGGTGGAGGGAGCTCCTAGACACGGGTCTGTCGTTGTGAATGTGGATGGAGAGAGCTCCTAGACACGGGTCTGTCGTTGTGAATGTGGGTGGAGGGAGCTCCTAGACACGGTTCTGTCGTTGTGAATGTGGGTGGAGGGAGCTCCTAGACACGGGTCTGTCGTTGTGAATGTGGATGGAGAGAGCTCCTAGACACGGGTCTGTCGTTGTGAATGTGGGTGGAGGGAGCTCCTAGACACGGGTCTGTCGTTGTGAATGTGGGTGGAGGGAGCTCCTAGACACGGGTCTGTCGTTGTGAATGTGGGTGGAGGGAGCTCCTAGACACGGTTCTGTCGTTGTGAATGTGGGTGGAGGGAGCTCATAGACACGGGTCTGTCGTTGTGAATGTGGATGGAGAGAGCTCCTAGACACGGGTATGTCGTTGTGAATGTGAATGGAGGGAGCTCCTAGACACGGGTCTGTCGTTGTGAATGTGGATGGAGAGAGCTCCGAGACACGGGTCTGTCGTTGTGAATGTGGGTGGAGAGAGCTCCTAGACACGGGTCTGTCGTTGTGAATGTGGGTGGAGGGAGCTCCTAGACACGGTTCTGTCGTTGTGAATGTGGGTGGATGGAGCTCCTAGACACGGGTCTGTCGTTGTGAATGTGGATGGAGGGAGCTCCTAGACACGGGTCTGTCGTTGTGAATGTGAATGGAGGGAGCTCCTAGACACGGGTCTGTCGTTGTGAATGTGGATGGAGAGAGCTCCTAGACACGGGTCTGTCGTTGTGAATGTGGGTGGAGAGAGCTCCTAGACACGGGTCTGTCGTTGTGAATGTGGGTGTAGGGAGCTCCTAGACACGGGTCTGTCGTTGTGAATGTGAATGGAGGGAGCTCATAGACACGGGTATGTCGTTGTGAATGTGGGTGTAGGGAGCTCCTAGATACGGGTCTGTCGTTGTGAATGTGGGTGGAGGGAGCTCCTAGACACGGGTCTGTCGTTGTGAATGTGGATGGATGGAGCTCCTAGACACGGGTCTGTCGTTGTGAATGTGGGTGGATGGAGCTCCTAGACACGGGTCTGTCGTTGTGAATGTGGGTGTAGGGAGCTCCTAGACACGGGTCTGTCGTTGTGAATGTGGGTGGATGGAGCTCCTAGACACGGGTCTGTCGTTGTGAATGTGGATGTAGGGAGCTCCTAGACACGGGTCTGTCGTTGTGAATGTGGGTGGATGGAGCTCCTAGACACGGGTCTGTCGTTGTGAATGTGGGTGTAGGGAGCTCCTAGACACGGGTCTGTCGTTGTGAATGTGGATGGAGGGAGCTCATAGACACGGGTCTGTCGTTGTGAATGTGGGTGGAGGGAGCTCCTAGACACGGGTCTGTCGTTGTGAATGTGGGTGTAGGGAGCTCCTAGACACGGGTCTGTCGTTGTGAATGTGGGTGGAGGGAGCTCATACACACGGGTCTGTCGTTGTGAATGTGGGTGGAGGGAGCTCCTAGACACGGGTATGTCGTTGTGAATGTGGGTGGAGGGAGCTCCTAGACACGGGTATGTCGTTGTGAATGTGGGTGGAGGGAGCTCCTAGACACGGGTCTGTCGTTGTGAATGTGGGTGGAGGGAGCTCCTAGACACGGGTCTGTCGTTGGTAATGTGGGTGGAGGGAGTTTAATACTGCAAATGATGCATATAATACAAAGATAAATATAGATGATGGTTGAGGTAATCAGTAACACGGTTTTGTAGTCACTATCATCATCGACAATGACGATGACATACTGTTATGTAATTGAACCCCTCTACCACCTGAAGTAGGCCCAAGTAGATGGCACAATTATTGCATTAAGTCTGTTTTTATCATAACATATGTTATGGGAATCTTCTCCCCAAACGTGATTTAATTAATCACAATTGTTGCTATGATTCTACCATTGTCCGCTTCGTTGTCTGTTAATTGGGTATCGAGATCGTTGACGTATTTGTAGTTGGCAGATGGAGCCCACGACAGATCACACGTTTACCCACTGTGTGGGATCTTTTAATCCCCTGTCATAGTGGAAGTAAAACATAAGTTTTCTGGGCGAGTGGATGACGGGGCACGCTTGATGATTCATCGACGACTCGGGGGGGGGGGGGTAAACATTCACTGACACATTTGAGATAACAGCTCAGTAGTCGATGACGTCACTCCATGCCTCGTGATGCTGAGACAGTCACGTGGTTGTGACAAATTCCGTAGTGTGACCGGACCGAGGCGAATCACGAGATGAAGCCACATCATTGGTAGATGAACTCGTTGGATTTGACGATGACGTAACTGTACTGGTAATGACAAAGGCAGAACAGTCGTCTGGGCAGTGTTCATTTCCAAACAATGTGGATCGTTCTCTCGTCCGCAAAACTGCTTAGTCGTTAGGTTAGGAATAACCGTGCATTCTGACGTCACGGATGTACTGTTCATGGCTACCGTGGCACCCGGGTGATAATTCTTCTTACTGCTTAGTAATTTAGCAAATATTGAATCACGATTCAACTGGATGAGTTCACGTTTTGCTGTGTTTAATTTGTTTGCTTCGCGACCGCGAATATTTGTTTATAATATATTTGTTGATAATATATTTGTTTATAATATATAACGCTTAATTATATCTAAAAAACTAAATGCACCGAAACTTTTGTACCAAACCGAGCTACGGTTTTGGGTATTTACAATAATAAAATACATTTTAAAAATCGTCGCATCGAGCTCTTTCAGACACCAGTTTACAACATTAACCAGGTAAAAAAGAAAAAATCTACTTTCCTGGAAAGTGGGCTGGAAGGCTGGGCCCGGAACGTGGCGCTGCTGCATTAGGCAGAACGCTGTAGGCCCTACACGGGTACGGAAATATTTCCTAAAGCCCATTAGCTAGTTTCCCGACATGACACAGACTCGACGGTTCGCGAGGATTTTTTCCAGGCTGATTCCCAAAACGACGGCCTTAAATTACCCTCGCTTTACCTAAATAACTAAGTAAGGGTTTTCGGGCCAGCGCGTTAATGTCCCTAATGCAGGACAAAGGGACACGTCGCTCTCGCACGGAACCGGTCTGATCGTACAAAGGAAGTTTACGTCACGTAAACGAATGACAGATGACACGGATGCACAGTCATGCTTCCGGCGTCACGAATCATATAGGTAAGTATCAAAAACGAAATGTGTTTTACATTTTGAACTGAGTCGAACTATATAATGACAGAAGTCCAGCGAATGGCGTCTAGCATGATTAAATGCCACTCATTGCCACTAATTGTCACTCATTGCTACTCGTTGCCACCCTATCTGATCTGAAATGAAAACAAGTAAATGAGTACCAGCCCGTGATATAAACTTGCCCGTCAAATACAATAAGTTCATTGACGTTTTTAATGTAGAACGAACAGCCAAGTACTCGGCAAACTGTTTCCGCGCGCCTGGTTTCCCGCTCGCCTGGTTTCCCGCGCGCTTGGCTTCCCGCGCTCAACAACGAACCGTTGAAGAAAGAAACGTGGCGTCTACCACGGGAGGCGTCAGCGCTGACAACAAGTGTGATACATCTGTCGCGGATTCCCGACACCTGTCGCTAACGTCAGGCAGGTGTTTCCTCACCGCCATCTGGCGGGGTCAGCAGACAAGGTGTGGTGTTGGTAACTTTCCATGACGCGGCGCGGCTCGTGACGGTTGGCGCGCAGCCAGGCTCTCAAACAAACGTTGTGTTACTCTATTTATATTCATGAATTATCGTATTTATATCTGGTGGGCGGCGCCTTGCAATTGGTGGGCGGCGCCTTGCAATTGTTATGGCGTAGTTGTTACGTTTATTTGTCGCGCCGGCGATATCGTCTCGCTGGACTTCTCCAGTTTACTTCTGTCGTTGTTTGTCTCCGGGCGGGAAGTAGAGCGGGAAGCAGAGCGGGAAGCAGAGCGGGAAGCAGAGCGGGAAGCAGAGCGGGAAGCAGAGCGGGAAGCAGAGCGGTAGACTCGTTAAACCCCAATCGAGAAGATGTCGTACCATGTGTTCTCTCACGCACTGTTTCAGCCTTCAGGTCCTCAGTTTAAACTGACAATGCCCTGCAAACAGTTGGGTACATTTTCTGCAGAAAATGGAATTCACGTCCATCGGACTAACCCATAATGACCTATATATTGACCTAAGGATGTATCATTAATTGTGTTTGTGTTAAACAAGTGTTTCTCAAAGAATGACTAACAAATTAATATGAAGGTCATACCCACCTGTAGCCTAATACGCGGTACATATATTATCATATATTATATTTAATAGAAAGTTGTGCCTGGTCTTATGCTATGTAACTGACGGGAGCACTGTCTAAATCCCCGGATCATGTAACGGACGGGAGCACTGTCTAAATCCCCGTAACGGACGGGAGCACTGTCTAAATCCCCGGATGTCCCAGGAGATTATCTAATTTGAAAGAGAAGTCTATCGTCAGGTTGCGCCAAAAAGAAAGGTCGTCAAGAGACCGTAATTTTACCGACTATCGGTGCGACAATTGCCGTTAAAGTACGTGCTTGCGGTACCCTAACACACCCCGTGCTTGCGGTACCTTAATACACCCCGTGCTTGCGGTACCCTAACATACCCCATGCTTGCGGTACCCTAACATACCCCATGCTTGCGGTACCTTAATACACCCCGTGCTTGCGGTACCCTAACACACCCCGTGCTTGCGGTACCCTAACACACCCAGTGCGGTACCCTAACACACTCCGTGCTTGCGGTACCCTAACACACCCCGTGCTTGCGGTACCCTAATACAACCCGTGCTAAAGAAAATACTTCGGTAGTCTGTCTGACCGTCTGTCAGACCGTCTGTCTGACCGTCGGTCTGACCGTCTGTCTGACCGTCTGTCTGTTCGTTTACCAAAGTATATAACATTTAATCTTAGCTTTGCTAATGGATGTACAGCAACTTGTGTATTTCAGATCTCTGAGTAACTCCTTGATCAGTTCAAAACTACAAACAGGAGTACTGAATGCATTATCTTTGAAAATCCTTAGCAAAAGTTCGCATAATACAACATTTGCATGATTATTATTTCGCATAAATGAGGTCTGAATATTTTTGGCGAAATGGAACGTTTGCACGCCCCTGACAGAAAACATTCCATTTGGGATCTAATTGAATCGCTAAATATTAACACAGCCGTGGCTCACAACGTTTTTTGGGTACTGCATCCGTGATATCGGGTTGCATCCGAGACATGGTACGCCGTCAACCTGTTTTTATAGGTAGTGTAACTTCCACGGGCCGTCTGGCACGTCTTTACTCGCTGGTGTAGGGGTAATGCATCGGGGTGTTTATTAACAAGGTGGCTTACAAACCACGGAAACGGGATGGACATTCAGCGCAAGATGTGTTTATCGGGTGTTTTATGGAGTGGTTCGTTCGCACTGATAGGCTACTCGTGTGGACCAAACACGTCGATCTAATTACTGATGAAATGGAGTCGATTACCTAGGCGGTTACCAATATTTGGAGTCGATTACCCAGGCGGTTACCAATGTTTGGAGTTGATTACCCAGGCGGTTACCAATGTTTGGAGTCGATTACCCAGGCGGTTACCAATGTTTAAATAACACGATTGGACGCCTTCCGTGTCACGTCATGTCCTGTTTTCGCGCCTTCAATGTTAACACAAGAGTATCATGTTTGTTAATGATCATTGTACTCCCTAATCCCTTCGTTAACTACGTGGTAAGGCATCCATTACACAAACAACCCCACTGGTCCTGTGCTGCACAGAGTTCACGGTTCCTGTGCTGCACAGAGTTGCTACAAAATATACAACACAATCGATCACATTCTTCACAGCATTTTATTGGAGTAATAACAACTGTACGTTGATGATGCGTCAGAATAGATGTGTTATTGGAGTGATAACAACTGTACGTTGATGATGTGTCAGAATAGATGTGAATAGATGTGTCAATGCTTAATTTGAGAAAAACGATAGTTTAAAAATGGGTGATGTTTGATGTTTTTGATCAGCAGTGATCACTTAGCATGAAAAGAAAGGAACCGATTTCATAGTAAAAATATATAATATAGTTACACAATACAGTGATGTAATCATAGTCACTAGGAGGCGCCACAAGTCGCCAATAAATAATCGAGATCGCCTCAACAGATCGGGTTGCATTTCTGCGACGATATTGTGTCAACTATTATAGCAAGCACCGTATTTGACAGTTGGTTCAATACATTATTATATATTTGTGACAATGTCAACAGTGTTTCCGCACCAATAACGCCAACATATCATATATGCGAGCAGCTAAACTGGATGTTGACACACTGTAGGCCCTCCAGCCCTCATCGATACAGCTCGACATTCATGTCCACATGGGCCGATGCTCTGCGAACAATGGATGGAACGAATGTTCGGTTGCGTCACTGGCGTTTGTTGGTGATCGAACGCTTCGTCAGCTACAATACTGGTGTTTGTGTCGCGCCATCGAGTCTGGCATAGCGTCTGTCGTGGTAGAAATGACAGGGATTCGTTGTCTCTCGTCTCGTTATTGGCCCATACGACGCTTGACACTGCAACAACATGACATCCAATAAGAACAAATTCACAGCATCGTACAAGAAAGTCATGCCCCATACACTCCTACATAGGCATCCACTCCTACATAGGCATCCACTCCTACATAGGCATGCACTCCTACATAGGCATACACTCCTACATAGGCATACACTCCTACATAGGCATACACTCCTACATAGGCATACACTCCTACATAGGCATACACTCCTACATAGGCATGCACTCCTACATAGGCATGCACTCCTACATAGGCATACACTCCTACATAGGCATACACTCCTACATAGGCATACACTCCTACATAGGCATACACTCCTACATAGGCATACACTCCTACATAGGCATGCACTCCTACATAGGCATGCACTCCTACATAGGCATGCACTCCTACATAGGCATGCACTCCTACATAGGCATGCACTCCTACATAGGCATACACTCCTACATAGGCAAACACGTGTAACAGTTGGTGAACCGTTTAGCGAGACGAGGCGAATGAGACAGTACGTGTAAATGTGTACGTGTGTGCGCGCATATGCGTTGCTCACCTAAATGTTTATGTCATGTGACTGTACGCGTCTATTTCGGACACTTGGCGAGTGCAGCTTTGAATTCGTCGAAGCTGATTTGACCATCGGCGTTCCTATCAACCTCCTTCATAATGGCCTGCAAGAAACAACGCGGTCCGTGTACTTGAACAGCTATTAGTGGACAGGCAGTAACATTAGGCCTACCGAGTTCATTAAACTGACGCAGGCAGATCCTAGATCTAATCTGCAATTTGAATTTGCGACGATCAGCAATCGTTCAAACAAGATGTGTTTACGCGCGACGAAACCCGGGAGGCCGCTAATAGCCACATCAATTACAAACGTGGCTGGTCAAACGTGGCTGGTTCAAACACATTCGACTGGTCCTCGGGCCAGCGAGGCCGTTTAACGACGTTTTAACGATGGTGACGCCGCAAAGACGCATTAAATAATGGCATCCGGTGAACTTCTCAACTCGGCTAGTTTACCAAAGTGCTTTTGAATTTTGCCAGCTTCACATAATAGGTCATGTATTTTTTATTTCTTTTCTTTTTTAAGTGATTCCAGGCTCATCGGATTTAGCGCGATAATAGTTTTACACAATTCGTGTGTAATCATTTAAACTTGCAGATACTGCTTGTTATTGAAGTTGAATTGAATTGAATTGAATTTTATTCAACATAATCGATACATGTACATTTTCAATCATACATAGTTGTAACCATAACTACCACAAATATGGAATAATGAACACATAATTATAGATAGACAATTAGAAAATGTTGAAAGGAAATGCAAGAAGTTAAAAACTTATATATCGCATTCCCCCAAGTTGGTATCTAACATAATATTACTTTTTGACAAATAACGATAACACTAAAAGTGAACACTGTATAAAATGTTCTAGTCATGATAAACAATTAAACGCAGTCATTTGTTTAATTTAGTTCTCCTAATTCTTTATGCCAATTTACTTTGACGAATTGCTTTGACTGAGTGGAAAATTCCCAGCCGGAACATCAACTATTTACCGAGCGGCAACTATGAGGCGCGACACCGCCACCCCGCCGACTAGCCAGACGAACCGCATTTGGCGAGGAGTCCCTGACAAAAAACCGATATAGGTCGCGTTGACAATCGATCAGTTTAAAATAACTGTTGCTACCAACGTAGTTAGGCGACGTAGTCATGCATCACGTGACGACGTCCTTATGCATCACGTGGCGATTGATGTTGTAAAGTAATAAAACACTTAATGTCGACAGCAGACGATGGGCCTACTTTGGACCAGAGCCAATGGTTACATTAACGACAAAGCGAGGTTGTAGTGATTGGTTAAATAATCTGTTAACGACTACTATAATGTCTATGAAATTATACACGTCTGACTCCGAATGCAACGCTGCCAAGTTTATTTCGCCAACACATAAAAATTGGTGGCATACGTTCTCCAAGAACGAGTAATTTTTTAATCACGCATTATTTCGGGCATAATTAAGTACTAATGTTCCAAACATTTATAGACACACCTAGAAAATGTGCGCGTTCAGATGCATTATGGCTACTTGTCACCAAAGCAAACTTCCCACCCACACACTGACTCAATCAAGCGGAACGGTTATGAATGACAGTCACGGTCTATTGTGCACAACGACGCTTCGTCTACAAATAGTATCTGTATTGAAACGATGCAATACGCTACCCACTTCGGCAGCTTTTACTGTTTTATTGTCGCAACTCTACGTGGAGAGTCATTTCAGAAGGCGCTACCGTAGTAAGGTAATTTAACTTAGCACAATAGTGATTATTCATCCGATGCAGACATATAAATTACTTTAAAATTATTTTAGTACTATTGCTACTAACAACACTGACGCGGTCGTTCGGTTAATGAGAATTTTAATTGTCCAAGCAATTCTTGTACAAGAACGCTCCCATTTATTAAGAGACTAATGAAAACTTACTAATACCTAAAAATGCCCGACCGCTGGAAAAGGCATGAGGCCTTCCCCCGAATCCAAGCGTGACCCGTTGCCTAGGAGATCAAGTATACTTACAGCCGCGCTCTCTTCCGCCTTGTCTGCGTAGCCGATCGCCTGCAGAACCTTCACCAGTTCTGAGCAGCTGATCTTTCCGCTCTTGTCGGCGTCGCATGCATCGAAAGCTTCTCTGATCTGGGCCTCAGACATGACTGCTGCTTCAACTTCTCTAGTCGACAGAGGATGAACTGGATGCAAACCGATTGGCACGAAAGCTGATAACGCCGATTGGATTTGCCGGGATTTTATACGCTTTGGTAACGGCCTCGCGCATGCGTGATCGGCCAGCCTTGTGACTCAGTGAATATTCATGACTTCGTAATGAAGAGACATTCTCAGAAGAGTGATTCGTCAATTTGGGGGAGTCAGCGACCTGCCGAACCTGACCTGTGACTCATGCCCTTTGTCACAACGTCCTCTGGACCCCCTCGAGCCATCCTCCAAGGCATCTTCTAGAATATCGCATTTTGCGCGCTGCTGCAAACGAAATACAACAGCAATAAAAGTAATGAAATCGTTGATATTATGACGTTGTATTTTTGCCAGAGACCAACGAAGATGGAATGTTGGCCGTTTTAAATGTTTGATTTGTTATTTACATTCATATTTTGTGTGTATGTGGGAAAGTTTCGTTAATTGTCTATAAAAAAAACCTCGTATATTTTAAATGCAGTACATTTTGAATATGCAAATAAATATAACTCATCTAGTCACAGTGAAACGGAAGTTGTCAACGACATTTCAGATTTTCCTTTTTGTGTCATTTCCCGCCATCACGCATGACAGCAGAAGACAACGAGCCCAACGACAGAGTTGTTATTTGGGCGCGGAAAACTTATAGGCAAACGTCCGCGTGACTTACACCAACGTTGTATTTTCGCATTTGATTTTTTCACCTAAGTTATTTCTTTTCAGTATTAACCTTCATACAAAATATAAGACAAACTAATGTGATAGGGAAGAATCTTATTCTTGAAAAGCTTTTAGAAACATGAAATCTGGTTGCATGATTCACGCGGGGTACTTCTCCGGCCCCCGCATGCCTGGGTAACTCTCCTAGACACTTTCAAGCATTAGTACCTCGTTTGGCGGTCCAGGTTTGGCTGATTGCGATGTTGGAATTTTCCACACGATAACAAAATGAAACAACGCCAATATTATTTATTCACAGGAAGTGCGGCCACCAGGTGTAGGCCAGAGCGTAGTCTTTGTTGTTTGAATGCAGACTGTTGTCCACTTTTTCAGCCTTTGTTGAAAGCGGCTGGTATTGGCTGGCATTGGCTGGTATTGGCTGGCATTGGCTGGTATTGGCTGGCATTGGCTGGTATTGGCTGGTATTGCCAGAAGGGCGGTTAATTTTCCAGGTCGTGTGAAAGTAGCAAACTTAGACCACCCTACATCGACTCTCGCGACCAATACAGTCAGACTCAGTGCTGCTGAACACTGGGGTGTAAAACAACCGACATCGTGTTATCGATGTGCGTCCACAAACATACACGTCTCGTTGTAAACGGTGTCGTTCTTAGGGCCGAAGTGATATCATGTTTAATTTGCAGCAGTGGTCCGCTGGCGACATGGGTGAGGGGCCGTGCAGTGGTGTATCAGAACATCATCTGCTGCAGGCTAAGACAATACAATTTATCGAATTTATGCGAGTTCCACAGGTAAGGATGAACGCACGCCCGTGTGACAGAGATGGCAAACAGGCCTTCAACACGTAACTCGTACGGCAGTTTTTAAAGTTTCCATTTCAACAAAGTTGCCAGCGTGGCGGGAAATTAGTGAGTTATCTGAACTACAAACAAGCTCAGTGAACTGCGAGTAATAGTTCGCGGGGAGATCATAGCAATGAGAGTAGTGGGTAAGTTTCATTCGACTCACCCACAGTTCAAACCCTGCATGATCATGTCTGACGGTGGCAGGAAAATAACAAACTGTGCTGTTTAAATAAAAAACATTATACAGGATTATTGCATAAAAACAGGGTGGTGGACGTCTTAGAAAACATTATTAATAGGGCATACGAATAAATGTCGAGTGTGGATCTACAGTTACTGGTAGAACGTTTATTACGAAATCACTCCACCCGCCGATCACACCGTATGTTCTCCCCGCTATATTAAGAACGAGCATCCGGGAGGGGAGGAAACTATCTGCATACTAGCCGCAACCATTCATAGTGTATGCGTAGTAATGTTCGCCGCGCGAAAACGTGGCATCGCTGGAAAACTACCACTGCCGTTGTGCGCATGTGCATGTCGTTGCCAGGAGGTAGGTAACGTGCCGCGCGGCAAGTGACAACGAATCCGACTAAAGAATGATTTAGTGAAATTGCCATTCATGTGGTTTACCGCGCGATCCTCTAGCTACATTCAAAATGCGGGCGAAATTCCCCGGAATAACCGTTTAGGCCTAAAGCGGGCTCGGGTGAATTTCTACACCCAACAAAAGAAGATGTTGGGTTCCCCAAGTGCTTGTGACTGGTCCGCGGACCAACTCTTGGAATGTGTGGAATGTAAATGGAATGATGAAGGGGTATAACATAAAATTACACAAACACTGACAACAACGTGAAATGAGAAAGTGGATGGTTTTGTCGAGTTTGTACGTAACATAGACCGGCGAGGAATGCACTGACTGCGCTAGCAGTAGCCTGGCTGTTTAGTTTGTACGTAACATAGACCGCCGAGGAATGCACTGACTGCGCTAGCAGTAGCCTGGCTGTTTAGCGAAAAGAAACGCACATGTTTTTTGAAAGACGTTTACCTGTAAAACATTACTGGACAGACGTGCTGTTTCGCCTGTCGACCAACAATGGGCCAGACAAATGTATGCGTCACCTCTACCAACACATGTACACTGGACCTGTACACTGGACTTGTACACTAGCTGGACCTGTACACTAGACCTGTGCACTAGCTGGACCTGTACACTGGACCTGTCTTCACTTAGGCCAACAGTTTGTCTAACATTCCGCTTCTTCTGTTCTCCCATTGAATGCTATAACTACCAGTCTCACCGACATGCGCTATAACAACTTTGAACTCCGTTCGCTCCTGCGACCAGACTGAATCAATGTTAACGCCACATCACGCTACGGGAGGCCGTTGTTTAGCAGTGTCCTTCTTGGGCTGCGTTACAATTCTGCCGTCTGCTTGCAGGCCGGCGCCAACTTCACACATTCTGTCTTGAACCTGTCCCGAAATGACCGCGGAATAGTTAGTCGAGGGGGGAAACCGAGATTGAACGCATATGTTGAAGATACCCGTGAACTACTTGATTAATGGGGGGGGGGATTAAGGGTGACAGACAACTCGTTCGTCTGTTCGGGCGAGCGGCCGGACGATGACATTTATACGTCGTGAATATCTGTGTAGTTTGTACGTTGGACAAAACAATTATTTAAATGTTCCATTCTTCAAATGTCATATATGAATAATTAATATTATGAGAGGAATGAAGCGAACTAGCAATAACAGCCACCACTGCATCTCTTAATCACGCAATCACGCCAGCACCCGGTAGATGTCGCTCGTTTTCCCGCTCTTCTGGGCAAGCCACAACCACACGGCGTAACGGTCGCCGGCTAAAAATGAACTGTAATCGCCATAATGCTTTGAGGATAAATGTAAACCAGACGTGGTGCATAAATACAACGAGCAGCACCGTAAACTATTTGCATAGTTATGACTATATATGGCTTCGTAGAGAGCCACGTCACTGCACATGGTTGATTAAAGTAAATGTGACAAGCACGACGCAGAAACTCGTGCCTGTTGATGTGTCATATTGTACAAGCTATCTTGTCACGTCAAGACATTATCCCTACTTCGTCCAGGACCGTCAGGACGCGACAACGAATAACTCACATTGTTTTACCAGAAGGTCCCAGGTTCGAACTTTAGAACCGTATCAGAAAATATTGTAAAGTTTTTAGAAGTAATCCAAACTACAGTCAACGGCCTTGCTCTTTGCAATATGGCACCCACAGTCACTGCTATACTTACCCGAAGGGAGGGGATTA
Organism: Lamellibrachia columna; assembly: GCA_963662155.1. Classification (NCBI taxonomy): domain Eukaryota; kingdom Metazoa; phylum Annelida; class Polychaeta; order Sabellida; family Siboglinidae; genus Lamellibrachia; species Lamellibrachia columna. The sequence continues at coordinate 49,765,978 of OY759272.1, forward strand.
TTCTCCAAACCTCTGTAATATACCTCCATCAAGTATTACTGATCAGTACTATCATCATCACCATCATCATAATCTAATCACCACCACCATCGTCACCATGATAATGAACACCATCATCATCATATTAAGGAACCACTATCATCATCACCATTGTAGCGATCATTGATATTCGAGATCAGGTTGGGCCACTGGAAAGACACTTTAGGAGACCTCGTAAAATATAGTTGGGCGAGTATGTTTTGCATTAAGCAACTATTTACCGCTTCTTATCTTCGGGAGATATTTGTGGTTTCACTAACACAGTTTCAAGATTGCGATTTACTCCATGAACGTAAACATCACGTCAATCAACTCAAATATATAAAGTTATTCGTTATTTCTTAAACCAAAATAAATGAAAAGAACGACAACAGAACATGTTTACTCGAAGCGTTATCTGACATCAGACACGGGGAATGTCAGGGACGTGGTCAGAACACCCTCGGTTGACTCCCTAGTGGCTACTTAAGAGTCCCCTAATTCCCACATAACTCAAGAGTCGGACACTGTCCACTGCGATGTCCACTACGACAGCGTGGATTCTGTCACACCCCGTGTACGCCATCAGTAGTGACAGCTGTACTTACAGCTGTCAACCTCCTAGATTGTCCCAGGTTGTCGGTCGGGTGCTTAGACAGCGGGCGGGCCGACCCGAGGAACAGTCGGAAATGTGATAATCTGCTCTCAATAAATGTCCCAACCTTTTGACCACCCCAAGAGAGGGGGGACGTTAACCCCAAGTATTCCTTTCCCTACTACACACCAATCCAGGGGGGGTGGGTGGATGTCAACCGTTGTCGCCTGACCAGTGCATCAACCCTGGTGGATACCGCGGACACTGTTTGTATTTCTAGTCACCAGCAGCGACAGCGACAGCGACAACCAGTTGTTAGTTTTATAATAAAAATTAATAAACTACGTTTCGCCGATATAAACGAGTTGCAAACGTTTCGCCGATATAAACGAGTTGCAAACGTTTCGCCGATATAAACGAGTTGCAAACGTTTCGCCGATATAAACGAGTTGCAACGAACAGAGTTGCTGGAAATGAGTTTTGTTCGAGTCCAAGTGCAAGTCATCAGCAAGTCCAAGTGAAGTCTCACATCTTTGTCCACATCAACTTAGCATGTGTGTTATACAGGTAGGCGTCAACGTGTGTTATACAGGTAGGCGTTAACGTGTGTTATACAGGTAGGCGTCAACGTGTGTTATACAGGTAGGCGTCAACGTGTGTTATACAGGTAGGCGTCAACGTGTGTTATACAGGTAGGCGTCAACGTGTGTTATACAGGTAGGCGTCAACGTGTGTTATACAGGTAGGCGTCAACGTGTGTTATACAGGTAGGCGTCAACGTGTGTTATACAGGTAGGCGTCAACGTGTGTTATACAGGTAGGCGTCAACGTGTGTTATACAGGTAGGCGTCAACGTGTGTTATACAGGTAGGCATCAACGTGTGTTATACAGGAAGGCATCAACCTGAGGCAGCTACTGCTACTGTTTTGCTGGCAACAAACCGGCATCGGTCGAAACATGGGGAACGACAAAGTTTCGCTCATATCTCAATTACGAACGCACGCACGCCCACACACACACGCGCACGCACGCACGCACGCACGCTTGCAATACATTAATTAGCTTAGATTTTTGCTCAAGTTTCGTATTGAATTCTCAAGCCTCAAATCTTTGGATGCTCGAGTTTCACGTCAAGTCTCACGTCTTGTAAAAGTCGAGTCGTACTTGAGGACTCGAGTCTCCAGCTCTATAATCAAGTGACACATCGAAGCAAGCAACATTTGCCGAACCGGGTGTTTTGTAGCGCATGATTGGTTAGTACGGGAAGTGGAACAAGGAAGAGAGGGAGGCGCCACCAGGGCTGATGACAACATCACCACTGGTTAACAAGGATGACGTAACTTCAGTGCTTCCTTTCCCCTTTACAAGTCTACACTTATGAAGCCCAGTGACGCACGTTCTATAATTATGTTCGTAACTGAAGTACTGTTATATTGTACCACGACGCGTGTTCCGTTATCATTTGCACAATGAGTAAAACATCGGCGTTTGTTCTGTGGCTATTTATATGAGGAACGTGTACTTGACTGACAAACAATGAACTTAATTGGAACATAGGCAAGCTCTCAAAGACGCCTTCAACTATGGCAACGCTATCGCCACAAAGAAGAGCCACTATCATGCTTCACCTGGTGGTGGACGATGATTTCAGTGCATTAAACTGACTAATGTTGTAATCTGAATAATGTTGTAAGTAGTTATATTACAAGGCACCGTCCGACTAATGACGACGACGATGATTTCAATACATTAAATTGAGTAATGTTGTAATCTGAGTAATGTTGTAATTTGATGTTGCATGCGAATTGTAGAAGGATCACAGGAATATTGGTAAACGTAGTATTTTGCGTTCGTGGGACGACAGTAGCACGTGTAGGACGGCACGTGTAGGACGGCACGTGTAGGACGGCACGTTCATTTTGTTCATTTTGTTCATTTTTGCGAGGAAATAAAAACAGCTTTAGTAAAATGGGTTGTAATACAACAGTCACGTAAGACTGTACAGAAGAATCATGTGAGGTGAGACTACACAGAATGTAAGACTGTACAGAAGAATCATGTGAGGTGAGACTACACAGAATGTAAGACTGTACAGAAGAATCATGTGAGGTGAGACTACACAGAATGTAAGACTGTACAGAAGAATCATGTGAGGTGAGACTACACAGAATGTAAGACTGTACAGAAGAATCATGTGAGGTGAGACTACACAGAATGTAAGACTGTACAGAAGAATCATGTGAGGTGAGACTACACAGAATGTAAGACTGTACAGAAGAATCATGTGAGGTGAGACTACACAGAATGTAAGACTGTACAGAAGAATCATGTGAGGTGAGACTACACAGAATGTAAGACTGTACAGAACAATCATATATGTGAGGTGAGACTACACAGAATGTAAGACTGTACAGAAGAATCATATATGTGAGGTGAGACTACACAGAATGTAAGACTGTACAGAAGAATCATATATGTGAGGTGAGACTACACAGAATGTAAGACTGTACAGAACAATCATATATGTGAGGTGAGACTACACAGAATGTAAGACTGTACAGAAGAATCATGTGAGGTGAGACTACACAGAATGTAAGACTGTACAGAAGAATCATGTGAGGTGAGACTACACTGAATGTAAGACTGTACAGAACAATCATATATGTGAGGTGAGACTACACTGAATGTAAGACTGTACAGAACAATCATATATGTGAGGTGAGACTACACAGAATGTAAGACTGTACAGAAGAATCATATATGTGAAGTGAGACTACACAGAATGTAAGACTGTACAGAACAATCATATATGTGAGGTGAGACTACACAGAATGTAAGACTGTACAGAAGAATCATATATGTGAAGTGAGACTACACAGAATGTAAGACTGTACAGAACAATCATATATGTGAGGTGAGACTACACAGAATGTAAAACTGTACAGAACAATCATATATGTGAGGTGAGACTACACAGAATGTAAGACTGTACAGAACAATCATATATGTGAGGTGAGACTACACAGAATGTAAGACTGTACAGAAGAATCATATATGTGAAGTGAGACTACACAGAATGTAAGACTGTACAGAACAATCATATATGTGAGGTGAGACTACACAGAATGTAAGACTGTACAGAAGAATCATATATGTGAGGTGAGACTACACAGAATGTAAGACTGTACAGAACAATCATATATGTGAGGTGAGACTACACAGAATGTAAGACTGTACAGAACAATCATATATGTGAGGTGAGACTACACAGAATGTAAGACTGTACAGAACAATCATATATGTGAGGTGAGACTACACAGAATGTAAGACTGTACAGAAGAATCATATATGTGAAGTGAGACTACACAGAATGTAAGACTGTACAGAACAATCATATATGTGAGGTGAGACTGCACAGAATGTAAGACTGTACAGAAGAATCATATATGTGAAGTGAGACTACACAGAATGTAAGACTGTACAGAACAATCATATATGTGAGGTGAGACTACACAGAATGTAAGACTGTACAGAACAATCATATATGTGAGGTGAGACTACACAGAATGTAAGACTGTACAGAACAATCATATATGTGAGGTGAGACTACACAGAATGTAAGACTGTACAGAAGAATCATATATGTGAGGTGAGACTACACAGAATGTAAGACTGTACAGAACAATCATATATGTGAGGTGAGACTACACAGAATGTAAGACTGTACAGAAGAATCATATATGTGAGGTGAGACTACACAGAATGTAAGACTGTACAGAACAATCATATATGTGAGGTGAGACTACACAGAATGTAAGACTGTACAGAACAATCATATATGTGAGGTGAGACTACACAGAATGTAAGACTGTACAGAAGAATCATATATGTGAGGTGAGACTACACAGAATGTAAGACTGTACAGAACAATCATATATGTGAGGTGAGACTACACAGAATGTAAGACTGTACAGAACAATCATATATGTGAGGTGAGACTACACAGAATGTAAGACTGTACAGAACAATCATATATGTGAGGTGAGACTACACAGAATGTAAGACTGTACAGAAGAATCATATATGTGAGGTGAGACTACACAGAATGTAAGACTGTACAGAAGAATCATATATGTGAGGTGAGACTACACAGAATGTAAGACTGTACAGAAGAACCATATATGTGAGGTGAGACTACACAGAATGTAAGACTGTACAGAACAATCATATATGTGAGGTGAGACTACACAGAATGTAAGACTGTACAGAACAATCATATATGTGAGGTGAGACTACACAGAATGTAAGACTGTACAGAACAATCATATATGTGAGGTGAGACTACACAGAATGTAAGACTGTACAGAAGAATCATATATGTGAAGTGAGACTACACAGAATGTAAGACTGTACAGAACAATCATATATGTGAGGTGAGACTGCACAGAATGTAAGACTGTACAGAAGAATCATATATGTGAAGTGAGACTACACAGAATGTAAGACTGTACAGAACAATCATATATGTGAGGTGAGACTACACAGAATGTAAGACTGTACAGAACAATCATATATGTGAGGTGAGACTACACAGAATGTAAGACTGTACAGAACAATCATATATGTGAGGTGAGACTACACAGAATGTAAGACTGTACAGAAGAATCATATATGTGAGGTGAGACTACACAGAATGTAAGACTGTACAGAACAATCATATATGTGAGGTGAGACTACACAGAATGTAAGACTGTACAGAAGAATCATATATGTGAGGTGAGACTACACAGAATGTAAGACTGTACAGAACAATCATATATGTGAGGTGAGACTACACAGAATGTAAGACTGTACAGAACAATCATATATGTGAGGTGAGACTACACAGAATGTAAGACTGTACAGAAGAATCATATATGTGAGGTGAGACTACACAGAATGTAAGACTGTACAGAACAATCATATATGTGAGGTGAGACTACACAGAATGTAAGACTGTACAGAACAATCATATATGTGAGGTGAGACTACACAGAATGTAAGACTGTACAGAACAATCATATATGTGAGGTGAGACTACACAGAATGTAAGACTGTACAGAAGAATCATATATGTGAGGTGAGACTACACAGAATGTAAGACTGTACAGAAGAATCATATATGTGAGGTGAGACTACACAGAATGTAAGACTGTACAGAAGAACCATATATGTGAGGTGAGACTACACAGAATGTAAGACTGTACAGAACAATCATATATGTGAGGTGAGACTACACAGAATGTAAGACTGTACAGAACAATCATATATGTGAGGTGAGACTACACAGAATGTAAGACTGTACAGAACAATCATATATGTGAGGTGAGACTACACAGAATGTAAGACTGTACAGAACAATCATATATGTGAGGTGAGACTACACAGAATGTAAGACTGTACAGAACAATCATATATGTGAGGTGAGACTACACAGAATGTAAGACTGTACAGAACAATCATATATGTGAGGTGAGACTACACAGAATGTAAGACTGTACAGAACAATCATATATGTGAGGTGAGACTACACAGAATGTAAGACTGTACAGAACAATCATATATGTGAGGTGAGACTACACAGAATGTAAGACTGTACAGAAGAATCATATATGTGAAGTGAGACTGCACAGAATGTAAGACTGTACAGAACAATCATATATGTGAGGTGAGACTGCACAGAATGTAAGACTGTACAGAACAATCATATATGTGAAGTGAGACTACACAGAATGTAAGACTGTACAGAACAATCATATATGTGAGGTGAGACTACACAGAATGTAAGACTGTACAGAACAATCATATATGTGAGGTGAGACTACACAGAATGTAAGACTGTACAGAACAATCATATATGTGAGGTGAGACTACACAGAATGTAAGACTGTACAGAACAATCATATATGTGAGGTGAGACTACACAGAATGTAAGACTGTACAGAAGAATCATATATGTGAGGTGAGACTACACAGAATGTAAGACTGTACAGAACAATCATATATGTGAGGTGAGACTACACAGAATGTAAGACTGTACAGAACAATCATATATGTGAGGTGAGACTACACAGAATGTAAGACTGTACAGAACAATCATATATGTGAGGTGAGACTACACAGAATGTAAGACTGTACAGAACAATCATATATGTGAGGTGAGACTACACAGAATGTAAGACTGTACAGAAGAATCATATATGTGAGGTGAGACTACACAGAATGTAAGACTGTACAGAACAATCATATATGTGAGGTGAGACTACACAGAATGTAAGACTGTACAGAACAATCATATATGTGAGGTGAGACTACACAGAATGTAAGACTGTACAGAAGAATCATATATGTGAGGTGAGACTACACAGAATGTAAGACTGTACAGAAGAATCATATATGTGAGGTGAGACTACACAGAATGTAAGACTGTACAGAAGAATCATATATGTGAGGTGAGACTACACAGAATGTAAGACTGTACAGAAGAATCATATATGTGAGGTGAGACTACACAGAATGTAAGACTGTACAGAACAATCATATATGTGAGGTGAGACTACACAGAATGTAAGACTGTACAGAACAATCATATATGTGAGGTGAGACTACACTGAATGTAAGACTGTACAGAACAATCATATATGTGAGGTGAGACTACACTGAATGTAAGACTGTACAGAACAATCATATATGTGAGGTGAGACTACACAGAATGTAAGACTGTACAGAACAATCATATATGTGAGGTGAGACTACACTGAATGTAAGACTGTACAGAACAATCATATATGTGAGGTGAGACTGCACAGAATGTAAGACTGTACAGAACAATCATATATGTGAGGTGAGACTACACATAATGTAAGACTGTACAGAACAATCATATATGTGAGGTGAAACTACACAGAATGTAAGACTGTACAGAACAATCATATATGTGAGGTGAGACTACACAGAATGTAAGACTGTACAGAACAATCATATATGTGAGGTGAGACTACACAGAATGTAAGACTGTACAGAACAATCATATATGTGAGGTGAGACTACACTGAATGTAAGACTGTACAGAACAATCATATATGTGAGGTGAGACTACACAGAATGTAAGACTGTACAGAACAATCATATATGTGAGGTGAGACTACACAGAATGTAAGACTGTACAGAACAATCATATATGTGAGGTGAGACTACACAGAATGTAAGACTGTACAGAACAATCATATATGTGAGGTGAGACTACACAGAATGTAAGACTGTACAGAACAATCATATATGTGAAGTGAGACTACACGCACACGATATATATCAGCAATGGATGCAGTATTCGTTTGTGACAGCAATTACAACGTTTGTTGTAACTGAATGGAGTGAAATGTAGGTTTCTTGGTATATGCAGCTAACTCTTGGCACTGTCTGTCAGATAGCGCGATATCGGTCGTTCTTCTGCCAACTGGCACGTACGTAGCGGAGTTGACATCGGCGAATCCTGACATGATCCGTGTCGTGTTGACCATGTTAATAATGTGTAGGCGACTATCAGTTTGTTTGTCTCGAAAATGGTATCTTTACCTCTCGCGTACATGAACAGTCAGTTCGTATATCTAAAGGGACTATGGATTGGGCTTGTTCGTAGGAATGCATTTACAAGTGTACTTTGTCAATGACAGTGCCACGTTGGTGTCTCGACCGGCATCAATCACTGAACGCCTTTGCTGACATGTCCACACGTCAATGCTTCCCTAGAATCCAGCAGGGGCGTTCTGTTGACATTACTCGCATTTCTTCTCTACTAATTAGGGTCATGAAGGGTTATCCACCTGCCCGGGGTCGAGTTGAGTTGTCGGCCATTTTCTCAAACAAATCGTCACTTAAAAGCGAGAAGCTATAATTCACGAGTGGTTGACACTGCAAGCGGAACTACTATACACCAAATACACCACGGCGGCTATCGTCGCCAACTAAGGTTGCTTGCCAAATGATGATGTCATAAGTTCTTTCGCATCTCTGTGCAACATTATCTGCAGCGCTTTTGGGATCTTTCTCAGCAATGTGGAAACAAAATATATGTTCTCAGATAATATCTTTATTAATACTAAAAGGTGTACATACCTTTGTGTATATTATTTGTATATTTATGTATATAAACTACTGACCTGACATTGTTTGTGAAGTAGCAGTGTTATACGGCCAAAATAATTAATGAACATCACATTACGCTATTCCAGTCCCTTTTCAGTACGTCGCTGAACTAATATGTAAAACTACTTGGAACTAGGTATAATTCCCTTACCACAGATGTGGTATAGTGAAGAATGACATTGTTACATTGTCCTGAGTTGATACGCTCGAAAAAATATCAATATCACTTCTACGGTAACAGGTGTTAATGAAGCGTACTGTTGGGGGACTGTCTGCCTCACCTAGGTATTTGTTGTCACAATAGTAAGCATATGGAAAATTTTCATCGACATTTGATAGCATAGTTCCTGTCATATCCGTCTCGTTCTGGTGGCGCTGACCCGGGGGTCAATTGACACTTCTCCAGCCGGAAACACTGACGGAGTGTTTGTGAGGTGGGTGCGGGTTGTCTAGGTCACGTGCCGCCGTGGTCACAATCCAGCCCAGACGACTCCTTCCTTGGTCCGGTTTACACATTCTTCACAACCTCGAGTGGTTAACGGCACGCCACGACCTGTGCGACCCATCATCGTCGTCAACCGCGTCGCACCGGTTCCTTTGTGACAACTGTTTCATAATAAACATGCGAGTATAGGGACAAAGAATGACCAAACAATGACCAAACAATGGCCACACACTGCACAACGAGGTTTATCCGTCTTTCAGAAGAAGCGCCGCGAACTTTTACGAGGATGACGCGTTTTTTTCTGGCTGACTTAGTGTAAAGGTAAATGTACGTTCTTAAATAGCGCAGTATCCAGTCGTTGGGACCGCTCAAAGCGCTTTACACTTCACCCCCAGGAAGACCTGTTCATTCCAACGCCATTTCGACTTCTCTGGGAAGCATTCAGCCACGCTGCAATTACTGCGTGAAGACTGTTCGTTCAAATATCCACTTCTGTCTGTAGCCAGGCACTCATTTATACAGCTGAGTGAACTGTGGCAACGAGGGGTGAACGAAATTGCCAAAGCTTTGAAACGGCAGCAAGAGGATTCGAACCCGGGCATGGGCGTCCTCAGGATATATATATATATATATATATATATATATATATATATATATATATATATATATATATATATATATATATATAATAATAATAATGCATAGATAATTTGCTATTTATACCCAGTGACTGGCTAAGAACTTAGGTTTTAAAGAAGAGTCATGCTGATTAATACAATGTTGTATTCATGACACTTGGCAAGAAAGTGTCCTGAATACAACACCCCTGTCGTACAACTAACCATCATGTAACACTCCTGTCGTACAACTAACCATCATGTAACACTCCTGTCGTACAACTAACCATCACGTAACACCTCTGTCGTACAACTAACCATCACGTAACACTCCTGTCGTACAACTAACCATCATGTAACACCCCTGCCGTATAACTAACCATCATGTAACACCCCCGTCGTATAACTAACCATCATGTAACACCCCCGTCGTATAACTAACCATCATGTAACACCCCGTCGTATAACTAACCATCATGTAACACTCCTGTCGTATAACTAACCATCATGTAACACTCCTGTCGTACAACTAACCATCATGTAACACTCCTGTCGTACAACTAACCATCATGTAATACTCCTGTCGTACAACTAACCATCATGTAATACTCCTGTCGTACAACTAACCATCATGTAACACTCCTGTCGTACAAATTGTCTCCTGTAACATCTCGTCTTTTTCATTCCGTATTTGTAGTCATTGATGATATTAATATTGGAAATTGTGTGGCTGGTTAAACTTGCAACCGGCCGAGTTAATGGAGCTGCATGTAACATGGGTTGCTCTTGGGCAGGAGTCTCCGTTTGTGAGACTGACGAAGGTATGTCCTGTAAGGTTGAGTTAATGGAGCTGCATGTAACATGGGTTGCTCTTGGGCAGGAGTCTCCGTTTGTGAGACTGACGAAGGTATGTCCTGTAAGGTTGAGTTAATGGAGCTGCATGTAACATGGGTTGCTCTTGGGCAGGAGTCTCCGTTTGTGAGACTGACGAAGGTATGTCCTGTAAGGTTGAGTTAATGGAGCTGCATGTAACATGGGTTGCTCTTGGGCAGGAGTCTCCGTTTGTGAGACTGACGAAGGTATGTCCTGTAAGGTTGAGTTAATGGAGCTGCATGTAACATGGGTTGCTCTTGGGCAGGAGTCTCCGTTTGTGAGACTGACGAAGGTGTGTCCTGTAAGGTTGAGTTAATGGAGCTGCATGTAACATGGGTTGCTCTTGGGCAGGAGTCTCCGTTTGTGAGACTGACGAAGGTGTGTCCTGTAAGGTTGAGGTAATGGAGCTACATGTAACGTGGGTTGCTCTTGGGCAGGAGTCTCCGTTTGTGAGACTGACGAAGGTGTGTCCTGTAAGGTTGAGTTAATGGAGCTACATGTAACATGGGTTGCTCTTGGGCAGGAGTCTCCGTTTGTGAGACTGACGAAGGTGTGTCCTGTAAGGTTGAGTTAATGGAGCTGCATGTAACATGGGTTGCTCTTGGGCAGGAGTCTCCGTTTGTGAGACTGACGAAGGTGTGTCCTGTAAGGTTGAGTTAATGGAGCTGCATGTAACATGGGTTGCTCTTGGGCAGGAGTCTCCGTTTGTGAGACTGACGAAGGTGTGTCCTGTAAGGTTGAGTTAATGGAGCTGCATGTAACATGGGTTGCTCTTGGGCAGGAGTCTCCGTTTGTGAGACTGACGAAGGTGTGTCCTGTAAGGTTGAGTTAATGGAGCTGCATGTAACATGGGTTGCTCTTGGGCAGGAGTCTCCGTTTGTGAGACTGACGAAGGTGTGTCCTGTAAGGTTGAGTTAATGGGAGCTGCATGTAACATGGGTTGCTCTTGGGCAGGAGTCTCCGTTTGTGAGACTGACGAAGGTATGTCCTGTAAGGTTGAGTTAATGGAGCTGCATGTAACATGGGTTGCTCTTGGGCAGGAGTCTCCGTTTGTGAGACTGACGAAGGTGTGTCCTGTAAGGTTGAGTTAATGGAGCTGCATGTAACATGGGTTGCTCTTGGGCAGGAGTCTCCGTTTGTGAGACTGACGAAGGTATGTCCTGTAAGGTTGAGTTAATGGAGCTACATGTAACATGGGTTGCTCTTGGGCAGGAGTCTCCGTTTGTGAGACTGACGAAGGTGTGTCCTGTAAGGTTGAGTTAATGGAGCTGCATGTAACATGGGTTGCTCTTGGGCAGGAGTCTCCGTTTGTGAGACTGACGAAGGTGTGTCCTGTAAGGTTGAGTTAATGGAGCTGCATGTAACATGGGTTGCTCTTGGGCAGGAGTCTCCGTTTGTGAGACTGACGAAGGTGTGTCCTGTAAGGTTGAGTTTATAATTATCTGCAGAATTTTCTGTGTGCTGCAAACGATGGCTGAATATTTCCTCTCTACCAATGTTTACTTATCCAACATACATACTTTTATTTACCTATCCAACGTACAGACTTCTATTTACCAATCCAACATACAGACTTTCTATCACGCATCCACATAATATACTGAACTGTAGATTATCGTTAGGCCTAATTTTCAGTTAAATAACCGTGTTTCTCACATACTGACATCGACATCGTCCAGAGAACGCCACCGTAATCGCTCTCTGACTATAGAGTTGCACTATGAGATTGAAAATGGAAAATTTCCAATTTTCTAAAGTAGGCTACAGTGCGACTGAGTCATCAACATAACAAGTCTATTTCGTTTCTTTGCAATGAAAACCCTAGGGGAGACCGGAACTAGTTGTTACAATTGTCAGGTAAAGTCACATTTTGTGACCAGTATGTTAGATGCAGTATTTCTGTCAACGTATACATCACATTTATTATTCGTTTAAATAAAATTTACCATACCATTGATAGTCCGTATTGTAGTTAAGTAGATATGTGAAGTTTCCCAGGCGTTGTCGACTGTAACAACTAGCCTCGTAAACGGAGCAAGTTCTTACATCATACGGGGCACGTTGTTACAGCAAAGATCGGGTGGATCCCTAAGCATGTGTCACGCGTATATGTTACTGTTATTACATTAATTGGATTATACACAGTATGCATATCAATGTAGGCTTTCACAGCTTCACATATTAAGCTTTTCATTTTTAGTTACCAAAGGTCACTCATTCCCCGGATTCTTGCATAACAATCAATTGTGAATGGAATATAAATTACTGAATGGAAAATGAAACAGTGAATTGCAATATATTTATAATCTGCTTGATTGAATGATACACACACGTACACACTCACGTACACACTCACGTACACACTCACGTACATGCGCATTGCGCACTCACATCAACGTTTCAATTAATCGTGCAATATTTATTGATTGCTCAAATAGGGCTGTGCCATAAAATATTAACAAGATTTAACAAGATTGGCAAAACACCCAGGGGGCAAGTGGACAAGGAAGCCACTGGAATAGCGAGAATCCAACAATTGTTCACCCGCCCTTTTGAGATATTTGTTAATTTTGTTTGACGCTGCTAGCATATACAGTACCGGTTAGAAAGCAGTACGACAGGCCTCACAAGTGACCTAAAGCTTTCAGACGTCGTGATTAAATAAACGTTCTTTCAGTTATTGTCAGCTCACAACTCGCTGGCTGAGTCATCGGTACGAGCCGCCCGAGCGTTGTTACAGTTGTAACAACTTGCCCCAATACAACTGTAACAACTTGCCCCAAACACATTGTTTGTAGTTGAACGCACGTGGACGATAACACATCCCGAATTTCAGTTTAACTTCTACTTGGTATACTTCTACTTCTATTTAGTATAACCCCTTATACTAAATAGTAGACATGCTTCAAGTTTCATTCACGAAACATAAAAAGTGGCTTCGTGAGATGGCGTAAACAAAACGTAACGTTTGTGATGTTATTCCATATGAAGAAGCTGCATCAGAACAACATTATAGGTGTATTGAATCAGCCATTGGCAACTGAATGATGCAACACGTCACTGGTCTGACTTTGGCATTTTGAAAGTGACCAACTGTGGTGTCGCGTCTAAGCAACGAACATGCTGCTATAGTGGCGCCATCGAGTGGCTAGCAATGTCTCTGGACATCGGCAAACACGGTCACCGAGTGACTTGTGGCGTCCTCTGTGTGTTCGGGCGTAATTGTGTGGGCACTGACTGAACCTACAATAATATTGGGTCTTCTTTGTACAATTATTAATCTTCTACTACACAGTATGATGAATGAATTAGCAAAAATATGCAAATAGTCTTTCTCTAAACGTTAAAAAAAAAATTATGATATTTCACAAAAGAAAATCGAATCTGCTGTATTGCAAATAGATGGGACAAACATTGAATGTGTCAATGATTTTAATTTTTTAGGTATCACCATAAATATCCACTTAAATTGGGAGAGCCACATAAACAAAATAGCTAAAAAAAATTATCAAAATAATTGGAATATTAAATAAACTTAAACATGTTTTACCTTTGAATATACTGTCTATAATATATAATTATTTCATTCTTCCCTACATATATTATGGGACATTGGTGCGGGGTAATCAAGCCCATCACCTTTTTAAACTCCAAAAGAGAGCAATAAGAACAATTACTTTAAGTAAATACAATGCTCACACAGATCCCACTTACATAAAACTTAAATGTTTCAAGTTGGACGACATATACAAACTCCAACAACTCAAACTTTATTTCAAATTAATGAATAAGCTCTCACCAGAGTACTTCAATCCATACACACACATCCCATACACACACAACTTTGAAATTCATTAATACTACAGATGTGGAAGAAATAATTTGTTTATTCCCAGAGCCACTCATGAATATGCAACAAAGTATACTAGACACAATATACTGTTAACAATACTCCAAATATTATCCTTTGAAATTTTTTTATTCACAGCCTATATGGTTTTTCCACTTACATTCAAAATGATTTTATTAAGGAATTATAAATCATGCGCTGTCTTATTCCTAATTGTTATTTTTGTAAATCTTTAACCTAAACTACAATGGAGTCTCTTTGTACTGTAGTGATCATGTGACTATGTAATATATTATTTTGTTCTACTTTAATAGGGTGGCTCCCATGATAGCAACATTTGATGTCTTAATGGGAGTCTCCCTGACCTATTTTGAATTTTGTTTTATAATGTTCATACATGAGACTATAGGTCAAATAAAACACGTCTGAGTCTGAGTCTGTATCATTGCATTGTGTTGCAGTTATTCAGAAAAGGATGCCACAGCAACTTAAACTAGCTAAACACATGCAAAGATGTAGAACAATTTAGTCCTAGCAATAATTAAGGTTCCACGTACTAATACCAAGTTTTCATTTAAATATGTTGCTAATAATAATAATAATAATAATAAAAACCAGTTTTAAGTGATTTGGAAATACGTTAATTGCTATCTTTCGATTACATCTTCATTGTACATTCCACATACAGGCCACACCTCAACCAAAACTTCCAACCCGCTGGCCGTTAATATGATGCTATAGACAGGCCTCTTCAAAACAATAAACAATTCTGTCGGGCACAGTGAATTGCGGACATAGAAGAGGCAGACAGAAGAAGGTCGACAACATCAAGGAGTGGACGGGACCGAGCTTCCCAGAGAGTCTTGAAACGCCGATGGATGGGACGTAATAAATTGTGGAAACATTGTTCCAAAATCGTTCGAGACTGAAGTGCTGCTCCAACAACAGCATTTGTCAAGGGATGAGTGAAGACGAATATAATGATAATAATAATGATAATAATAATGATAATAATAATGACAGTGGATATTTAAATTGACTGATGTTGCTTTTGAATTTTTGTTTTGCAGTATCGCTGATGTTGTCGTTGAATTTGAACCAACTTCCAATTTACCTTCGAACGTTCAATATGTGGATATTACCCGGCAGTCGGGTCCATCACAATATGCAATAAAGAAGAAGGTACTAATGAATAATGCGATTTCAATATATCTCAGACACCATCTGCACACTGACTTCACCGTTTCATAACGAAGAGAAGATATGTGTCAACATTCAATATAATCAAAATTAAAACTAATTTCGGTTGCATTCTATACACGTATGACGTACATTCATGATGTGTTATGGTGAAAGTCAATTTGATTGGTTACCCAGATTTCGCTGTCGTAACATTAAAAATCCTAGTCTCACTTATCCTACTCTCGCTCGCCTTCGTGATTGTTCAGAGAAGTGATGGACGCAGAGATGGGGCCTCGTTGCTATATTTACTGTCACCACTCCATTTTGTGTAGGCGTTCCCCGTGAAACGCCAGCAGCCAATCAGCGTCGTTATCGAGATGCGACACTAAACATTTCCCCCCTTTAACTCTTCAGTCGTGTCAATATAATCAAAGTTTAAACTTAATTCAAATTGCATCGTATCAGCTGATAAAAGTTAACTCTAGTTTTAATGAATCAGCCAAATGCCCGGATGACACTGTAATTAGCTAGTGCATACATAATTTCCGTTGTGATGAAAAGCGCATTTTGCATCCAGGCGAAGATGTGTGCGACAAACGATGGTGCCACAGCGCGGAGCGTGGACAATCGAGGGTATGAAAATCCCAGTATTTTTCTGGGCGGTAGAGAAGGCACAAACGGTGGCGCCACATAACGGATAATCAGCAACGCTTAACTCTTTATTATGGAGGTACGAACGTTGTTTGTTTACATAACAACCGACGAGCGGCGAACGTTGTACTTGATATGAGAGTATGGCTGGTGCTGGCGCTATACCGTTCGTTGAGAATAAACTGCACCAACGCAAGGTGATCCTTTTTGCGAAGAGTTTCGTACCCGAGTGTAAATCAGTTCGCGGCATCCTCGACTCGTACAAGATCGCACCAGAAGAGTACGAAGTGTGTGACATCGAGTGTCGACAAGACTGCACGCAGATTGAAAACTATCTCCAGATAATATGTCTGACGAACGCAAGAACTGTAAGTGTGAAAGTATGAGTGGGCGTGTCTGGGGGTGTTTGGGGGTGTCTGGGGCATGGCTGGGGGTGTATGGGGCGTATCTGGGGTGTCTGGAGCGTGTCTGGTGGGTGTCTGGGGCGTGTCTGGGGGTGTGTGCGGGGTGTTTGGGTGTGTCCGTTGCAGTACGTAGTCTTAATTTCCATCTGACATCTCCCACCTGTTTTGGGGGCCAATCTCCCATGTCCTTCCTGTTTGCGGGGCAAATCTCGCACCAAGAGAGAGAGAGAGAGAGACAGAGACAGAGACAGAGACAGAGAGATAGACAGAGGGAGGGGAAGACAGACAGAGAGAGGGGGGGGAGAGGGGGGGGCAGATATAAACATGTAGTAATGTGTTGCTTTGTATCTGCACTGAGACCATGCCTCCATCTGAACATATACACACGTGCCGCAGAGTAGCCAAACAGGCGCGCATATTCTCCCAGTTTACTATTGTATAGACGAGCGTTTTAAACGCCGAAAACGTACGTTTTCGCAGCCAACATGGAACCTTATAAAATGCCATGAACAGAGAAATGAACACGTATTTCAATGAACACGTATTTCATGTCCAAATGCCATGAACAGAGCAATGAACACGTATTTCATGTCCACATGCCATGAACAGAGCAATGAACACGTATTTCATGTCCACATGCCATGAACAGAGCAATGAACACGTATTTCATGTCCAAATGCCATGAACAGAGCAATGAACACGTATTTCATGTCCACATGTATAGGTTCTATCACTAGCTACCTGACAAAAGCCATGCATAAATAACAAATTATGACGTTTTGTGACAATATTACTCACTATTAGACAATAAACTTACTCATAATCAATTATTTGGAGCATATTTCTTCAGCTTCTTGACACCAATATGCAGATGGTATGTCACGGAATACGCATGTAAAGCGATTATAATAGTGCGTGTCACTTTAAATTCTTAGACTTAAGTTATTAGTTGTGATACAGATTGGGGTCGCAAAGAGCAAAGTTAGTTTTACATAAGCGGGAACTACGCCCCCTACTGGTGCGTTTAACCACGAGAAGCTGCATGCAAAGGGCCACGATATGCACTGTTTTTCGTAGGGACATTTTAGAAATGTCTTTCAGAAAACTGTTAACTTGCGCTGTTTGTTATGTGTCAGATGCCGCAGCTGTTTGTCAACGGCAAGTACATTGGAGGTGAAGCAGAGATCCAGAGATTTCACGAGCAAGGAAAGCTAAAAGACATTCTGGAAGCTGCAGAAGTATTGACGGACTGATAGACTTCATGCGCAGATTATAGCCAAAATTGGCTCCTTACAACCTACCAGAATTAGAATTAGTCTCCAAGCCCAAGCGAGGCGCCATCTCGTGGGGCTTGATTATTAATAATGCAAGGTGGCGCCACCTTGTGAATATAAATCATTCTATAATTCAAAAGATTTTAATGCATTATCAATTTATTATAATAATATGAACCGTACATGTAACTATCATACTTTCAAGAACAATCAGGTAGCGTCACGCCACTACAAATCGTGACATTTGTAATGTTAGCAAGTGCTAACAAAATGTTAGGAAATAATAACAATACACTACAGAGACATTATTAAAAAAATACTAATTGATGTGTGTTGCTTTGTTAGACTACTTCTACAGGTTGTAATAAAATATTGTCATAATGTATTTTTCTGCACGGTCATATTGCTACCACTTGCAGTTAATTGTTCGCAGTGATGACTGAATGACATTATTTTGTTTTTAAATTTATTGATTAACTAAAACATTAATAAAACTAAGAAAATATTAAGACATGTAAATATGCAAATAATTATTTCACAGTAGACATATATATTTTACATAATGTAAATCATACTGTAAAATATATAAGCTTTTAATTACGTATCACAATTCATAAATGCTACAGTAGAATAATGCCTTGCAACTGAGTATACATTATCACCCGTGTCGGCTATTGCCACCAATCATCGTTATCGATGGTAGCAATTACTCTTTTTAATTTGTCAAGACAGGCGGCTGGACAAACGTCAGGCCGTCCAAAAACAACGAACAATTAAATCCGAATTATTTTCTTCAGATTTTCTATACGTGTAATTCTGGTTCGTTGTCGGCCGTCACGGTTCAGCGCCCAAGCCGTACAACGGAAACTCTTCAGACCACTTGCACTATCTACACACAGTAATAATAATGTGTGGTCGGTATCCGCCCAGAAAAAAGCGCCCACGGCGCCTAACCTATTACCAGAGGTGTATTTGACAGCAGCTATTGCAGCGCACTTATGTTTTTTTAGGACGAGACCATTGCATGGCTCTGTGTCCAAAACATATTGTTTTCCATTAAAAACGGTAACTTTATCGGTTGCGCTGGTTGACATGTCAGCCCTCGGTCATTCGGAGAAATCATCAGATTCTCCAACTTTTATATAACACATTCTGGGTAAACCGCTGGCGTGATATTCTTGATTTTAGTTGCACATGGCTAGTTTTTGTTATCTCTTAGGTGCATAGCCCCAAAACCATGACTTTTGTTTCGCTTTAATACGGTCAATGGTGGACCCTACCGGACCTCCAGCAGAGGAATGCAAAATTCGTATAAATCCGCCCGCCCACAATAGAATTTCTGATGTTAGTGCTATATTTAATATCATAACAAGTTTCGACCGGTTAAAACAGTTCTGATAATTCAGTAGAGCGCTTTGTCAGCAGACCATATTCTGCTGCATCAGCAGATTTCAACGAGAACTGGTTTCGACCGGTCAAAACAGTTCTGATGATTCAGTAGAGCGCTTTGTCAGCAGACCATATTCTGCTGCCTCAGCAGATTTCAACGAGAACTGGTTTCGACCGGTCAAAACAGTTCTGATGATTCAGTAGAGCGCTTTGTCAGCAGACCATATTCTGCTGCATCAGCAGATTTCAACGAGAACTGGTTTCGACCGGTCAAAACAGTTCTGATGATTCAGTAGAGCGCTTTGTCAGCAGACCATATTCTGCTGCATCAGCAGATTTCAACGAGAACTGGTTTCGACCGGTCAAAACAGTTCTGATGATTCAGTAGAGCGCTTTGTCAGCAGACCATATTCTGCTGCCTCAGCAGATTTCAACGCCTGTGATTGGCCACACATAATCAAGTGACGGTTGAACAGGTTGTATATAAACACGGCAGAACACGGGGACTTTTGCAGTCCGATCATCTTTCGCTACGATAAACAACTTCGGTACGAGGACCGAGAAGTGCTATTTTTAACTCCTGTAGCGTAAAACGTACACGTGCGGCTGTCGCTGCCGCTATCGCAGCTATTTGTGTGACAAGAAATGGGAGGTTGGTCCTAAACAATTGTGGGAGGTGAATGTTTAACCTCCAAAATAGGCGGGAGGTGGGAGATGGACTATTGCCGGGAGGTTGGCCCCCCAAAACAGGTGGGAAATGGGAGGTTAAGACCCCTGCCAGACTCTCATTATTGTCATGTGTGTGTATATAATTATTGTAATAGATGTAGTGTAAAGTGTGTACTGTCCTGCACTTATGTACTGCCCTACAGTTATCTACTTATGTAATATATTTGTAATTATTTGTAAACACCCCTGAATCTATATTTAGAGAGATGTCATGCATAAAGAAATTTTATTTTATTGTATTGCTGCTGTAGTGTTGTATCAGAAATACCAACAATTTAATGGGCGCTGCTGGCGTTGCCGCAGCTGGGCTGCTGATGTCAGTGATATTTTAAACTCTGCTGCTGGAGTAAACAACGCAGGCGCTGCTGCTGTTGCTGGGCTGTTGGTATCAGTGATGAATGTAACCCGGCTGCTGGAGTGGAGCTCGATAGTGTTGTGGTCTGGGTTGAAAAAAATCATGATTTTTTTTAATCGGATTTTTTTAATTTATTTATTTTTTACATCTGGTATATAGATATTTATATATATATGTTTATATTTATAAACTCTTTCAAACATGTTCTATTCAAATTTATTTGGGTACTTGTCTTAACAGAGGGTACTTGATTTTTGCTTAAGTTATATAAAGACATTAGGCAATGTCCACAAGGCCTCACCCCCTGTAGTTGCATAATCTGTCTTGGAAAGGAATGCATATTGTGTGTCTGCGGCTGTAGCAGTGCTAATTATTGTTTGCTGAGAGGATGGATTAGCACCTGTCCAGGACTCTGTGTACTCTATGACTCTCCAACCAGACTGCAAACTGGTACAGCAGGGGTGAGATTTAGCAAGTCATGGAAGGTAGCCAATCGGGCTACCAACCTTGCAAAGTGAAGTAGCCCGGCAGCTTCTTAGGTAGCCCACTTGCTAATCAATACTTTGATGTTAGAAAGTAAATACTTTGATGATAGAATGAATGTATGAACGACATCAACGACAAATATAAAAAACAATTTTGAAACATATATTTTCAAGGCAAAATCAATACAATGTGATACATAATACTGAATAAAATACAGTATACAACTGTACACATGTGACAGGTTGTTTTGCTTTCATAACATGGTACACCAACAATCTGCGCGAAAAGTCTCCAAGGCCAAGCGTCACAGGACATCAGGTCCTGTGAACTGAACAAGCGTCACAGGACATCAGGTCCTGTGAACTTAACAGTTTTGCTGATTTTTTTACAGGACCTGATTTTACTCTAGCTTAGAGAAACTTTAACCAGTTTCCTGATTAATTCACCAGAAGCGCTCCGCACACCATGTAGGTCCTAGATATATCTAACTATAATCGAGATAGCTTGTTTGTTTGTATGTTTATATATGGTTATGTTCACGTTTTTCTCCTAAACGGCTTGCACCTCGGGCGCCAAACTTATAGGGATTAATCTACCACCCCACGAATGAAACGTAACGCCTTTATTTTTTTTCAAAATACCCCATATATCAAGGGCTCTTAGCGGTTTATGGCAAATCAAATGTTCGCTGCGTAAAACGTTAAGTTCCAACAATCGCAGAAACTACGCGTGCCGCTGTGAATATTCGGTTCGTAAACCGTTTGAGAGTACGTAGCACCATATGGGCGGTTTATATTAATTATAGTAGAAATCACGCAACCACCCGATACACAAGACAGTAGAAAGCAGATATTCTACTATTCTACAACCAACACAAGTATCCATGCCCATGCCATGGCATGGGTCAATATTCACGTGACCTTCGTTTGGACATGCAACGAGAATTGTATCACGTGCGTGACGCGGTTATTTCTGGTAATACGTTAATTCGAGCGTATTGATGGCATATTGTCCTGAGGCATTTGGTAAACATTGCTATCATGACTGTCACGTATGAACTACCACGTTATCCCGTCCTGGGGACGGGCATTTTTGCTAGTATATATATATATAAAAGTGGCGCCACGCGGCACCAAGACTATTAACATGGCCGGTTATTATTTCAGTGTATAATGACCGTTCAGTTACATTTTGAGCGTCGATGTGGTTGATAAAAAATACAATGAATGCTCCCAATTGATATCGCTTCGGCTACGGTTTGGCAACGTTTCTTGCAATGTCAAACGTGTCACAAAATCGCTATTTATGGTTAACATAAATGCGATATAGCCAGGACAACACTTCTGAGATGTTTATTAACATTCCGTTTATTTTTGCTGGGTCTAAAATAATGTAGCTCCGTAAATATTTCGAGTCGCCATGCGGGCTACTGTTGTCAAAAATTGAAGTCGCCCGAAGCCATTTTTCGGCGCCAGTGGCGACCGCTAAATCTCACCCCTGTACAGTATTAAACAATTGTCACCAAAACTGTCTCACATGAGTCAACATACTGAATTGGCAACAACTAGCACCAGCTCTAAGTGGACTTTAACTCAGGGCTTCTGACTTGAAAAGATACTTCCTCTTGAAGACAAGTTTGTGTGGCTTCACTGGCACTGCATTCAGAAAGGGAATAGCTCAAACATACACAATGTCATAAAATATTTGACTATCAGGCTATCTGGTGACAATAAAACTACACAAGTGTGCACACATTGTGCTTTTGTAAAAAAAGATACAAAACTTTGTTGATCTCAATGCTTGTAAACAATTATTTGTGTTAAATTCATATTAATCAGCGATAAAAAAAATCTGAAATAAAAAGTCATAAATCAATTATTTTTTATTTTTTGGAGTGATTTAAATCATGATTTAAATCAAACAACCCTGGTTGTGGTTAGACACCGGACTCTCAATCAGAGAATCTCGGAGAACCCAGGTTCGAATCCTTCAGCTGCCGTTTCGAATCATTGGCAATTTCTTTCACCCCGCTTTGCCTCAGTTCACTCAGCTGTATAAATGAGTACCTGGCAGTAGACAGTGATGGGATTATAAGAATGATCAGCTTTCGCGCAGCAATTGCACCGTGGCTGCAACATCAGAGGCTGTATCAGTGGCTGCAATATCAGAGGTTGTACCAGAGGCTGTATCAGTGGCTATATCAGAGGCTTTATCACTGGCTGTATCAGAGTCTGTATCAGAGGCAGTACCAGAGGCTGTATCACTGGCTGTATCAGAGGCTGTATCACTGGCTGTATCAGAGGCAGTATCAAAGTCTGTATCAGAGGCTATATCAGAGGCAGTATCAGAGGCTGTATAAAAGGCTGTACCAGTGGCAGTATCAGAGGCTGTATCAGAAGGGTTATATCAGAGGCAGCATCAGAGGCTGTACCAGACAGAAGCTGTATCAGAGGCTGTATCTGGAGGGCTATATCAGTGGCAGTATCAGAGGCTATATCAGTGGGGGTGGGGACGGGGGGGGGCATTGGGCCATGGTCTCCTTTGGCTTAAATGTTACATTTTTTCCTATGTAATCTGTTGTGCCACTATGTGGTAGTACGGTAAACTAGATATGCCACTGGTTACGCGTGTCTGTTCCAATGAGTTTGTACAGTTCTGAGATCAGTAGGGGATCGCGTACCCCCGGGTATAAGCGAAGGGTTGTGCGTGTGTACGCGGACAGTAGCTGAAACGAAGATCGATTGTAAATATTTCATTACTTTGTGTGGCCCAGGTCGGAGACACGTCACTGCAAACGCTCTTTAATAAAGTGGGTCTAATTGAACTGAGTTTTATTATTTTGTTTCGTCTATAATTCTATATTATACATTTATATGATGGTGGCACCCAGCTGATCGTCTCGGAACTCAGGAAAGTACGCGGGGAGAAATAGATTGAGAACCCTGGGTCTAGGTCACTGGTTGCACGCGTCTAGGTCACTGGTTGCACGCGTCTAGGTCACTGGTTGCACGCGTCTAGGTCACTGGTTGCACGCGTCTAGGTCACTGGTTGCACGCGTCTAGGTCACTGGTTGCACACGTCTAGGTCACTGGTTGCACGCATCTAGGTCACTGGTTGCACACGTATAGGTCACTGGTTGCACGCGTCTAGGTCACTGGTTGCACGCGTCTAGGTCACTGGTTGCATGCATCTAGGTCACTGGTTGCACGCGTCTAGGTCACTGGTTGCACGCGTCTAGGTCACTGGTTGCACGCGTCTAGGTCACTGGTTGCACGCATCTAGGTCACTGGTTGCCCGCGTCTAGGTCACTGGTTGCATGAGTCTAGGTCACTGGTTGCACGCGTCTAGGTCACTGGTTGCACACGTCTAGGTCACTGGTTGCACGCGTCTAGGTCACTGGTTGCACGCGTCTAGGTCACTGGTTGCACGCGTCTAGGTCACTGGTTGCACGCGTCTAGGTCACTGGTTGCACGCGTCTAGGTCACTGGTTGCACGCGTCTAGGTCACTGGTTGCACGCGTCTAGGTCACTGGTTGCATGCGTCTAGGTCACTGGTTGCACGCGTCTAGGTCACTGGTTGCACGTGTCAAGGTTATTAGGTCAGCTGTCGCTTGATACTAAAATAAACAATTGTTTATGAAACGTATACGCGTATGATAAGTTTGCGTGCTGTGTACATATGCACATTTGATTTAAATCAAGCGAGCGACGGGGGGTCAACTCCCGGCAGATAAGGATTTAGATATTGGTGGCTTTGCTCTCATAGCATGTGCAGTCTATCGCAACAAGTGTGATGAGATAATTATTCTAATCTTACGGAGAAGTTAATGAGAATTTCATTTGTCGCTTCCTAACGAAGGTGGTTTGGGATGAATTAGACAGGAATTAGTGTATAATTTTGAACTAGTGTATATGAACTAGTGTATATATACGAAGCTGATATGAGAGGAATATACAAGTTTCCAAAGTGTCTGACCGGGTGTTCCGTCTGCGGAGTGTCAGTAACTGTCAGTGGACTGGTTATTGGGCTTTGATACCAGCAGCTTACAATGTTCTCACACAAGTGGCATATTTAGGGTCCTTATATGGGCTTAAATTTGTGATTTATTTGTATGTAAGTTGTTGCGCCACCACATGGTAGCGTGGTAAACTAATGGGTGACTCGGCCCACTAGACTTCCCCTTGCTTAGATACACGTAGATACACCACTGGCTTATGCCGGGTGTAAACGTAGATACACCACTGTCTTATGCCTGGTGTAAACGTAGATACACCACTGTCTTATACCTGGTGTAAACGTAGATACACCACTGTCTTATACCTGGTGTAAACGTAGATACACCACTGTCTTATACCTGGTGTAAACGTAGATACACCACTGTCTTATACCTGGTGTAAACGTAGATACACTACTGTCTTATACCTGGTGTAAACGTAGATACACCACTGTCTTATGCCTGGTGTAAACGTAGATACACCACTGTCTTATACCTGGTGTAAACGTAGATACACCACGGTCTTATACCTGGTGTAAACGTAGATACACCACTGTCTTATACCTGGTGTAAACGTGTTAATAATAAGACTAATTGGTGATCTAAGAATATCACTAATAAAGTAATTATCTTGTCTTGTTTGCACACACGCAGGAGTCATGCGAGTCGACGTGGAGAGAAGTTCCAGGAAAACAGCCACAGTTTCCTGGTCGCAGTCGCACAGGGACACTGAAGTGTGCATCTCCCTCAGAGATGTCACAGAAATAGTGTTTCCAAACCAAGCAGGCCAAGAGTTTACCATACCTTACAGATTTATCATCCCGGAGCACACGTACCACGTGACCGTCCGGGGCGTGACTACAGGTGCACAACTGGTACAACCCTGGCTCCCTACAGGTAATGCTTCTACCTAAAAAAATGTCCTTATTATATGGGTTTAAAACGAGGAACCCGAAATTTAAAGCTATCCAGATTTCGCTCATGCATGACCATAAGATTTTATAAGCTGGCAAATAAAACATCTGCTACATTAGGTGTGTTATTTATCATGTATCAGGTACAACGATGACTCGGCTAAACACGAAAATGACAAATATATTGATAATGTCGCCCAGTTAAAATAACTAAGATGAAATAATAACTAATTTGTCTGAACCCAACAGGCTCTTAATATATATTCCTTCCATTTATATAATAATTCTTAAGGCAGCATTTACACAATTTGATTACAGCTTATGTGCTTATTTACATATGTGCTTATATACAAACGTACTTATATACATATGTACTTATATACATATGTACTTATATTCATATGTACTTATATACATATGCCACATGCATAAAATGTAAGCGTCACTTTCTTTTTGTTACAGACCAGACAATTCACTGGCAGCTGGATGACTCCCAGGTGGACATCACTGTCAGGGATGTCACACAACCACGAGTGTTTCCTAACCAAAGAGGACAAGAGTTCCGTGTACCAGATGACTGTATCATCCTGGGTCACACGTACCAGGTCACTGTCCGTGGAGAGACTTCGGAGGGCACGGCTGAGTTCCGAGCAGGTAAAGATGTTATTTAGCAAAAAGCCATATTCATTGACCACTACCAGAATGCACTGTGCATTATTTTTACTGTGGACTTCCAGTTTGGTGGTTATATTCAAAACTGTGCAAACGTTTTTGAAACCATGTTTTCACTACTATGAAATATTTATGTGCAGAGAGAAGTGGTGAAACAACTTTGTCTATTTGCCATATTTTAATATTGAATTATTAATAGTCACTAGTTTTAGGCTGAATTTAGGCCACTGGTTATGTTAGTGTATCAATAATATATTTCAAAAGAGTATTTTAAAAATATACTACTGATATTTGTTTATTTAAGATGAAGCATGATGATAAATAATAATTGAATGTCTGCCATATGTTGGCAGTGTGTGTATCTGGTGTAGGACCCCTTCATAATGACTAATCTAACCACGTGACAGTTTATGCGCGTTCTTAGATAAGAAATAGGTCATGCGCACTACATGAAACCCGCTTTGCTTAGTTTTACGCAAATACTTAGCTAAGCAAGAATTGGAGTTTTGGAATTGGAGCTAAGTAACCGCGTAGTTTAAGTAGGCGACATGAAACCGGCCCCAGTAGTTTAAATGTCGTTTTCATAGTTTACACAGGGGTGGACCTAGGCTTGTTGGCAGGGGGTCTCAGTCAGTCGTAGGCATATGTCATTCTACTTATGAACCAGGGGGGAGGGGTGGGGGGGTGGAGGGCAACAGCCGGATGCTAATATTTCAGTCTTTACATTGACACTAGTTCCGATGTAGGCCTATATATACATGTTCCTTTACCGTAATATTTGTTATGGACACAGGGGGTCTAAGACCCCCCTCCATGGCCTAGGAGGCTCTTGAGACCCCTAAGATCGTTAAGGTTAAATTGACAAATAAAATGAAATATCTTGTTGCATATGCAAAGCTAGTTTTCGGGAAGTATTGCAATGGTCACCTATGGCAGTGGTGTAAGCTATAATAACTAATAAAGATTCGGTGTTAGTGAGTATTAATGGTGCTTTGTGTTATGATTCACAGGAGATGAGACCCCGTGACGACGCATAATATATGCTTAACAATAATGATAGTGGTTCTTGTTTTCATTACAGTGTCAACAGCCAAATTATGTTCGCCACAAAATATATTTATGTGCCTCATTCCAGAGTTCACACCCAGAGAGCTAAGCCGTCTGTATGCCAGGGCAAAGAAGGAGGCCAATGGAAGAGAATTCGAGGCCAATGGAAGGGAATTCGAGGCCAATGGAAGGGAATTCGAGGATCAAAGGTTCAGTCAGACCATATTTTTTTACAGGAACAAACCTGGAGCCTACTTTAATATGTGCGGGGAAAGATACAACAACACAATGAAAATGTACACAAAAGACTACAATGGCGACCCAGCATCCATCATCAATGGTCGTATCAACGGTCTCTTCTTCTGTACGAATGCTTACAGAGACACAGAACTGCCGCCGCCTTCGACGAACTTTGGAGAAAGGCGCGTCTGCATCCCAGCCGCAAACATGCTCATTGAATACTCAGATCTGTACTTTGCTGATTTCTACTGCTGGAACCGTTCACACTATGTGACTCTGGTACTGACCAGACCAGGGTCTGAGACTGACCGCTTCTGTGAGGAGAAACTCATCAAACTGGACAAGGGAGACAACGACTTTCTGAGGCGCTCGAGTAACGGTAAAGTGTTTGTCTCGAGCCGTGTCTGGGTTGAAGTGCTGTACACCGAGGACATTGACCTGGGTCGCCCCGACTGCTACTTCAGCACTGTTGCTAACTCCAGGGGCACTTCAACCCCCGGGGGTTTGCTAAAGAACCCCTACTGTGCCACGTGTAACTTGGGGCGGTCTTAGGTTTGATGACAGCATTGCTGCTGACCTGGACAGAACTATCATTGGCCGGTAGTTAAAATTTTTTTTTGATAGGTTCATGCTATTCACTGTAGAGATTACATGTTAGAAAGTTTGAAAACATGGGAAAATAAGAAGATTATGAGTTGGTGAGCAGGAGTGATAGCCTCCGGAGAGTGACAGCCTACAGAGAGTGACAGCCTACAGAGAGTGATAGCCTCCGGAGAGTAATAGCCTCCAGAGAGTGACAGCCTACAGAGAGTGACAGCCTCCGGAGAGTGACAGCCTCCGGAGAGTAATAGTCTCCAGAGAGTTACAGCCTACAGAGAGTGATAGCCTCCGGAGAGTGATAGCCTACAGAGAGTGACAGCCTACAGAGAGTGACAGCCTCCAGAGAGTGACAGCCTACAGAGAGTGACAGCCTCCAGAGAATGTGTGCAAGAAACTGTTGATTGTTGGTATTGACAACAATAAAATATTGTCTTTGAAGCAGACGTCGTTTGGTTTAATTGACAACTATTTCTTAAGTTGGGACCCCATTGTTAAGTCGGGACCCCAATATTAAGTCGGGACCCCATTGTTAAGTCCGGACCCCGTTATTAAGTCGGGACCCCATTGTTAAGAAAACATGGGAAAATAAGAAGAATATGAGTTGGTGAGCAGGAGTGATAGCCTCCGGAGAGTGACAGCCTCCGGAGAGTAATAGCCTCCAGAGAGTGACAGCCTACAGAGAGTGACAGCCTCCGGAGAGTAATAGTCTCCAGAGAGTGACAGCCTCCAGAGAGTGACAGCCTACAGAGAGTGACAGCCTACAGAGAGTGACAGCCTACAGAGAGTGACAGCCTACGGAGAGTGATAGCCTACGGAGAGTGACAGCCTACAGAGAGTGACAGCCTCCGGAGAGTGACAGCCTACGGAGAGTGATAGCCTCCGGAGAGTGATAGCCTACAGAGAGTGACAGCCTACGGAGAGTGATAGCCTCCGGAGAGTGATAGCCTACAGAGAGTGACAGCCTACAGAGAGTGACAGCCTCCAGAGAGTGATAGCCTCCAGAGAGTGACAGCCTACAGAGAGTGATAGCCTCCGGAGAGTGATAGCCTACAGAGAGTGACAGCCTACAGAGAGTGACAGCCTCCAGAGAGTGATAGCCTCCAGAGAGTAACAGCCTACAGAGAGTGACAGCCTCCAGAGAATGTGTGCAAGAAACTGTTGATTGTTGGTATTGACAACAATAAAATATTGTCTTTGAAGCAGACGTCGTTTGGTTTATTTAATTGACAACTATTTCTTAAGTTGGGACCCCATTGTTAAGTCGGGACCCCATTATTAAGTCGGGACCCCATTGTTAAGTCCGGACCCCGTTATTAAGTCGGGACCCCATTGTTAAGTCGGGACCCCATTATTAAGTCGGGACCGCATTATTAAGTTGGGACCCCATTGTTAATTCGGGACCCCATTGTCGTAGTAGGAACAGGCCGAGACCAGTGAACACGGCAGTGAAGATTTACTTGAAACCAACATCTTGCTAACTGTAGATTCGTCCAAGCAGAATCTGCATTGTTGAATGCTGTCCAGTGTTACTTGCAAGTCTTCTTTGGGCTCATTTAAGTCAACACTGAAGACACATGTACCCAGCAAACACAAAACGTTCACTGAAAATCCCCTCTGCCTGGCTCTTACTTATGATACACGTAACATTTCCTGGACACGGTTCATGAGTTTGCACCATTGTAAACTAATATTTTGAGTTACCACTAACTTCACTGCACAAACAAGCTGCCTCTCTTTCCAGTGCTACTTCATCTTATTTACATACTTCATCGTACTGAGCCAGGTAATGCACTTCGTACTGAGCCAGGTAATGCACTTCGTACTGAGCCAGGTAATGCACATCGTATAGAGCCAGGTAATGCACATCGTACTGAGCCAGGTAATGCACATCGTATAGAGCCAGGTAATGCACTTCGTACTGAGCCAGGTAATGCACTTCGTACTGAGCCAGGTAATGCACTTCGTACTGAGCCAGGTAATGCACTTCGTACTGAGCCAGGTAATGCACTTCGTACTGAGCCAGGTAATGCACTTCGTACTGAGCCAGGTAATGCACATCGTATAGAGCCAGGTAATGCACATCGTACTGAGCCAGGTAATGCACATCGTATAGAGCCAGGTAATGCACTTCGTACTGAGCCAGGTAATGCACTTCGTACTGAGCCAGGTAATGCACTTCGTACTGAGCCAGGTAATGCACTTCGTACTGAGCCAGGTAATGCACTTCGTACTGAGCCAGGTAATGCACTTCGTACTGAGCCAGGTAATGCACATCGTATAGAGCCAGGTAATGCACATCGTACTGAGCCAGGTAATGCACATCGTATAGAGCCAGGTAATGCACTTCGTACTGAGCCAGGTAATGCACTTCGTACTGAGCCAGGTAATGCACTTCGTACTGAGCCAGGTAATGCACTTCGTACTGAGCCAGGTAATGCACTTCGTACTGAGCAAGGTAATGCACTTCGTACTGAGCCAGGTAATGCACATCGTATAGAGCCAGGTAATGCACATCGTATAGAGCCAGGTAATGCACATCGTATAGAGCCAGGTAATGCACTTCGTACTGAGCAAGGTAATGCACTTCGTACTGAGCCAGGTAATGCACATCGTATAGAGCCAGGTAATGCACATCGTACTGAGCCAGGTAATGCACATCGTATAGAGCCAGGTAATGCACTTCGTACTGAGCCAGGTAATGCACATCGTACAGAGCCCAGAAATGCACATCGTACAGAGCCCAGAAATGGACATTGTACAGAGCCCCGTAATGCACATAGTACAGAGCCCAGTAATGCACATAGTACAGAGCCCAGTAATGCACATAGTACAGAGCCCAGTAATGCAAATAGTACAGAGCCCAGTAATGCACATAGTACAGAGCCCAGTAATGCACATAGTACAGAGCCCAGTAATGCACATAGTACAGAGCCCAGTAATGCACATAGTACAGAGCCCAGTAATGCACATAGTACAGAGCCCAGTAATGCACATCGCACTGAGCCAGGTAATGCACATCGTACTGAGCCAGGTAATGCACATCGTATAGAGCCAGGTAATGCACATCGTATAGAGTCAGGTAATGCACATCGTACTGAGCCAGGTAATGCACTTCGTACTGAGCCAGGTAATGCACTTCGTACTGAGCCAGGTAATGCACATCGTATAGAGCCAGGTAATGCACTTCGTACTGAGCCAGGTAATGCACATAGTACAGAGCCCAGTAATGCACATAGTGCAAAGCCCAGTAATGCACATAGTACAGAGCCCAGTAATGCACATAGTACAGAGCCCAGTAATGCAAATAGTATAGAGCCCAGTAATGCACATAGTACAGAGCCCAGTAATGCACATAGTACAGAGCCCAGTAATGCACATAGTACAGAGCCCAGTAATGCACATCGCACTGAGCCAGGTAATGCACATCGTACTGAGCCAGGTAATGCACATCGTATAGAGCCAGGTAATGCACATCGTATAGAGTCAGGTAATGCACATCGTACTGAGCCAGGTAATGCACTTCGTACTGAGCCAGGTAATGCACTTCGTACTGAGCCAGGTAATGCACATCGTATAGAGCCAGGTAATGCACTTCGTACTGAGCCAGGTAATGCACATAGTACAGAGCCCAGTAATGCACATAGTGCAAAGCCCAGTAATGCACATAGTACAGAGCCCAGTAATGCACATAGTACAGAGCCCAGTAATGCAAATAGTATAGAGCCCAGTAATGCACATAGTACAGAGCCCAGTAATGCACATAGTACAGAGCCCAGTAATGCACATAGTACAGAGCCCAGTAATGCACATAGTACAGAGCCCAGTAATGCACATAGTACAGAGCCCAGTAATGCACATAGTACAGAGCCCAGTAATGCACATAGTACAGAGCCCAGTAATGCACATCGCACTGAGCCAGGTAATGCACATCGTACTGAGCCAGGTAATGCACATCGTATAGAACCAGGTAATGCACATCGTATAGAGTCAGGTAATGCACATCGTACTGAGCCAGGTAATGCACTTCGTACTGAGCCAGGTAATGCACATCGTACTGAGCCAGGTAATGTACATCGTATAGAGCCAGGTAATGCACTTCGTACTGAGCCAGGTAATGCACATCGTATAGAGCCAGGTAATGCACATCGTATAGAGCCAGGTAATGCACTTCGTACTGAGCCAGGTAATGCACTTCGTACTGAGCCAGGTAATGCACTTTGTACTGAGCCAAGTAATGCACATCGTAGATTTGAGTAATTCTATCATTATAAAATATAGCAATGAAAATTGTTACAAAAGTGATTCAAAATGCCCCTTGAGCGTCCGTTGAACCACACAATGGGGCGCCTGGAACTGATAAATATAACGTGTTTCAAATGGCAATCATGTTTATTTTCATATTTACCAGTTCAAGATACCATTGTAGCCATACAACTTTGTACAGTGCAGTACAGAAGCCATACAACCTTGTACAGTATAGTACAGTAGCCATACAACCTTGTACAGTAGCCATACAACCTTGTACAGTATAGTACAGTAGCCATACAACCTTGTACAGTAGCCATATAACCTTGTACAGTATAGTACAGTAGCCATACAACCTTGTACAGTAGCCATACAACCTTGTACAGTATAGTACAGTAGCCATACAACCTTGTACAACAAATGGGCCTACAGTATATTATTGCAAGTGTTACAACTTGCCCTACTTAGATCAAAGTTAAGAAACGGCTAACGGTGCCCCCTCTCCCCTACAAAATAATTAAAATAGTAGTTTTCACTTATAAATAGCATAAATATTGTGTTTGAAATGTATCCTATATAAAAAAATCAACAGAGAGCAAGAACGCTTGTGTTTTGACTTTCAGCATTGAATGAACTTAATAACCAGACATGTCACCAGGTGTCGTTCTTCCGTATGTCATCAACTGGACACAATCGATGGTGTTCGTACAGATCTTTAAATAGTTTGTCGGGAATAGCACAGGCACCCAGTTCAAGTACTTACATGAATAGATAAAACACCAGTGCGTTATATTAAATGATTCAATCGTTGGAATGAAGGTTTTGGTACTTGAACAAGTGCACTCTACATTTCGAAACAAGTTGGACACGAAGATGACGTACAGAAGGTGGATTTTCAGCTGTTGCCGAGATAAAAGCATGCCATAGTTTCAGTTCAAAACACAACATACAACTCAGAAAAGTAGATGTATAAAACCAAAAACTATGTAGTGTTATGCAACCATTAGGCGGCCATCTAAGCCATTTTTCCAAATTTAATTGCTTTTGCGCAATTCCCAAATGCATGCAACCAGACGAATCTGCTTGTACAACTTATCACGGACACAAATATTTAACACAACTAGAGCAAATCTTTTATTTATTTAACACACTTAATCATACCAAGTGTTGAATGTACCCATGATCTGAGCTGCGCACCTATACAAATGTTCATAATATTTATTTTAATTTTGGCTTGTGGAAATATAAAGAATCTTGTGTGTATGAAATTATTCCCATCAATGAAATGAAAATGTCTATCTAAAATAATTTTTTTTTTAAACTCCATTCTTTATTTCCGTTTGAACAAAACTTCCATAATACAAGACATGTACAACAACAAATAACAACAATGATATATATATATATATATATATATATAAATTGCGCTTGTTCTTCACCTGAAAAACACATTTAATCTGTCATGCCCTGATAGTTCCAGCAAGCATTCACTGCCTAGAGATGGCAGCACATGTTCAAAACCACCAACATTACATTAACAATGTAAATAAGGCAGCATCCTAATATTCCACAGAAACTGATCACAACATGATATGCTGTGTATTTACAGTAAGACAATACTGCCCACTGTACACGTCCATGCGATGTGACACCAACAGGTCCAGTAGCTTGACACTGCACCATAGCTAACTGAAGTGCGTCATGGTATTGTCTAAATCATTGTCATGTGAATGAATGAATGAATGAATAACTTTATTTTGTTTTTTTAACATATTTTAACATATTTACAATATGAGTTGAGTCACTGATTAAACAAATAGTGATGCAACCAAGGAGATCCTGTAAAAACCCCGCGGGGATTATGACAAGGACCACGCTTAACAATAAATAATTTTTTATTGATATTTGTTTTTGTTTTAATTAATTGATTAACTAAATCATTCATCAAACCAAGAAGATATTAAGACATGTAAATATACAAATAATTATTTCCCAGTAGATAGATATATATTCTATAATGTAAAGCATACTTTAGAATATATAAGCTTTCATTTACGTATCACAATTCATAAATACTACAGTAGAATAATGCCTTGTAACATACATACATGATACCATACATTACCAACATGTTTATGTTTCCTTTAAGCCAAAAACATACTTAGCAAGACTATTGCAAGTGAAATACAATGTAATGTATAAAAAAAATTGCTTATATATGATATTACAATTTGTACTTAGAATTATATGAACAAATAATACGTTAAAATGTGAACATGGACACATTAACCACGAACACATTAAAAACATGAATACATGGTCTTCTCTAACCATGTTAAAATAAAGGTAGATGTAGAGTATGTACAAATACAAAGTGAATCCCTTAAAAAGTTAATTTTGCTTAAATATCAACATACAATTTGTACTTTGAATTATATGAACAAATAATTGCACATCAATTCATTAAAATGTGAGCATGAATACATGATCATAACTACATTACATTAACATGAAACATATGGTCTTCTCTACCGTGTGAAAATAAAGGTAGATGTAGAGTATATTTTGTACAAATACAAAGTTTTTACATTTTCAGTGTTTACTGTAAAGTCATTGATATTTAGAGAGTAACAGTTCTTTCAGTTTATTTTTAAATTGGTTAACTGATACAAACTGTTGTAATTTACTAGGTAATGCATTCCAGAATACTGGTCCTGAATAATATACTGTAAATTTCCTGCTGTTTGTTCTTATGTTTTGCATGTAATAGCCATTTAGATTATGTTTGTATGTATTCTTAGTTTGTTTAATATCCAAATGACTGTGCCGTGGTGATGAGAGGGTAGGGCAAGTTACACGTGTCACAGTTGGGGTTCTTTGGCAGACCCCCGGGTCTTGACGTGCCTCTGCCCTCGACTACGCTAAATGAACACGAGGGACTGGACAAGTAAACATCCTCTGTGAAGAGCAACTCCACCCAGACCTTTTTTGTGACAAACACTCTATCTCTGTTGTTGCGGAACAGAAAGTCATTATGTCCTGTGTCCAGTTTGATGAGTTTCCCCTCACAGAAATGGTCAGCGTCAGACCCTGGTCTGGTCAACACCACAGTCACATAGTGTGCTTTATCGTTGCAGTAGAAATCACCAAAGTACAGATTTGAATGTTTGGTCAGCATGGTTGTGGCTGGAATGCTGACCCGCTTGGGTCCAAAGAATGACCAATCTGGGGGTTGACCAGTTTGTGGGTCGACACTCATAGCAAAGAACAGGCCCTTGATCTGACCATTGATGATGGACGCCGGGTCGCCATTGTTGTCCTTCATGTACACTGTCATGATGTTGTTGTTTCTTTGACACCCCATGAAGTAGGCAAACGGCTTGTTCCTGTAGAAGACGTCACACTGCTGGAAGTAGCTTCTTCCACCCCGTTTCACGTGATTCACGGCCATGTTGTGTAGTGTCTGCATCTCTAGTGGCGTGAACACTGCAATAACACCAATATATATATTAATACACTTCCAAGGGCTTCAGACATTTATTTAGTTAAATCACAATTAAATGTTTAATGGTGACCTTAAAAAAGCAAAATAATTTTGTCTGTCACTTGAAATAAGAGATTAAAGCTGTTATATTACAATTTCAGCTGCAATAAGATTTAATTTGTCTTTATTTTTATTAAATTTAACAACACCAGATATCAAAATAGTAGATATATCGTCCACTGGTTTTGTTAAGCACATCACAACATACAAGTTGCACCTTTTAATGCGTAATGGATTACTGGTGTCCTGATGAAACTGTACCATCAGGGAGGGAGAACATGTTGTCCTGATGAAACTGTATCATCAGGGAGGGAGAACATGTTATCCTGATGAAACTGTACCATCAAGGAGGGAGAACATGTTGTCCTGATGAAACTGTACCATCAAGGAGGGAGGACATGTTGTTCTGACGAAACTGTACCATCAAGGAGGGAGAACATGTTGTCCTGATGAAACTGTACCATCAGGGAGGGGGAACATGTTGTCCTGATGAAACTGTACCATCAGGGAGGGAGAACATGTTGTCCTGATGAAACTGTACCATCAAGGAGGGAGGACATGTTGTCCTGATGAAACTGTACCATCAAGGAGGGAGGACATGTTGTCCTGATGAAACTGTACCATCAAGGAGGGAGAACATGTTGTCCTGATGAAACTGTACCATCAGGGAGGGAGGACATGTTGTCCTGATGAAACTGTACCATCAGGGAGGGAGAACATGTTGTCCTGATGAAACTGTACCATCAGGGAGGGAGGACATGTTGTCCTGATGAAACTGTACCATCAGGGAGGGAGGACATGTTGTCCTGATGAAACTGTACCATCAGGGAGGGAGAACATGTTGTCCTGATGAAACTGTACCATCAGGGAGGGGGAACATGTTGTCCTGATGAAACTGTACCATCAGGGAGGGAGGACATGTTGTCCTGATGAAACTGTACCATCAGGGAGGGGGAACATGTTGTCCTGATGAAACTGTACCATCAAGGAGGGAGGACATGTTGTCCTGATGAAACTGTACCATCAAGGAGGGAGGACATGTTGTCCTGATGAAAGTGTACCATCAAGGAGGGAGAACATGTTGTCCTGATGAAACTGTACCATCAAGGAGGGAGAACATGTTGTCCTGATGAAACTGTACCATCAGGGAGGGAGAACATGTTGTCCTGATGAAACTGTACCATCAGGGAGGGAGGACATGTTGTCCTGATGAAACTGTACCATCAAGGAGGGAGAACATGTTGTCCTGATGAAACTGTACCATCAGGGAGGGAGGACATGTTGTCCTGATGAAACTGTACCATCAGGGAGGGAGGACATGTTGTCCTGATGAAACTGTACCATCAGGGAGGGAGAACATGTTGTCCTGATGAAACTGTACCATCAGGGAGGGAGGACATGTTGTCCTGATGAAACTGTACCATCAAGGAGGGAGGACATGTTGTTCTGATGAAACTGTACCATCAAGGAGGGGGAACATGTTGTCCTGATGAAACTGTACCATCAGGGAGGGAGAACATGTTGTCCTGATGAAACTGTACCATCAGGGAGGGAGAACATGTTGTCCTGATGAAACTGTACCATCAAGGAGGGAGAACATGTTGTTCTGATGAAACTGTACCATCAGGGAGGGGGAACATGTTGTCCTGATGAAACTGTACCATCAGGGAGGGAGAACATGTTGTCCTGATGAAACTGTACCATCAGGGGAGAACATGTTGTCCTGATGAAACTGTACCATCAGGGAGGGAGAACATGTTGTCCTGATGAAACTGTACCATCAGGGAGGGAGAACATGTTGTTCTGATGAAACTGTACCATCAAGGAGGGAAAACATGTTGTCCTGATGAAACTGTACCATCAGGGAGGGAGGACATGTTGTCCTGATGAAACTGTACCATCAGGGAGGGAGGACATGTTGTCCTGATGAAACTGTACCATCAAGGAGGGAGGACATGTTGTCCTGATGAAACTATACCATCAAGGAGGGAAAACATGTTGTTCTGATGAAACTGTACCATCAAGGAGGGGGAACATGTTGTCCTGATGAAACTGTACCATCAGGGAGGGAGGACATGTTGTCCTGATGAAACTGTACCATAAAGGAGGGAAAACATGTTGTTCTGATGAAACTGTACCATCAAGGAGGGGGAACATGTTGTCCTGATGAAACTGTACCATCAGGGAGGGCGAACATGTTGTCCTGATGAAACTGTACCATCAAGGACGGGGAACATGTCAGTTTCCAACAAATATGTTGACATATATATTTGAGGTTGATGTATGTTATTAAAGTGGTATGTAGAACTGGGGTCCTAAGCCGTTAGCGCCATAGAACTGGATTACCTGCTCGGAAACTGGTTGTGCCCTCTACGGATGACGTCACCCCGCGGATGGTGACCTCATACTGTTGACCCCGGGTCAACTCTGTCGGTATACGAAACTTCCTCTCCGTAGCTGGTCTACGGTATCTTTGTGGTATTTGTCTTCTGCTGTTGCCGGTGACGTTAGTTATGGAGATGTCCACCTGCGAGTCCACGCTACACGCCTGCTGCCAGTGCACGGTCGCTGTCCTGCACGAGTCTCGTCTCACGTCAACTTGAATCTTTGTGACTTTAGGTGCACATGTAAACACAGCACATATTAATGTATAACCACGTAGATAGATTCAGGGAGATCTGAGGGATTAGCCTTGAACCAAAACATGGAGACATGGGTTTTGACTGAGGCTGAGGACAACAAACTGAAACAGAATCATTAACACAATTAAATATCAAGCAAGAAACCAGAAGATGCGGCAAACACTACCTGTTGCGGCTCCACGTGTATAACTGTTTATTCATTTATTTTATCCACTACATCACTAAATGTTTTAATAGGAAAGTTTGCATGCTTATTCTGTCATCACATCCAGACTACACACTGATTACAAATACCAATTCCACCTCAAAGATACCAATTACAAGACCAAGGAGACTATTCCATTTCTAATTATCAATTCCATAGACCTGCAACAATAAGACCAAGGAGAATATGGCATGGCAACAATAAGACCAAGGAGAATATGGTATAGCAACAATAAGACCAAGGAGACTATGGCATGACAACAATAAGACCAAGGAGAATATGGTATAGCAACAACAATACCAAGGAGAATATGGCATGGCAACAATAAGACCAAGGAGAATATGGCATGGCAACAATAAGACCAAGGAGAATATGGCATGGCAACAATAAGACCAAGGAGAATATGGCATGGCAACAATAAGACCAAAGGGAATATGGCATGGGAACAATAAGACCAAGGAGAATATGGCATGGCAACAATAAGACCAAAGAGAATATGGCATGGGAACAATAAGACCAAGGAGAATATGGCATTGCAACAATAAGACCAAGGAGAATATGGTATGGCAACAATAAGACCAAGGAGAATATGGCATGGCAACAATAAGACCAAGGAGAATATGGCATGGCAACAATAAGACCAAAGAGAATATGGCATGGGAACAATAAGACCAAGGAGAATATGGCATGGCAACAATAAGACCAAAGAGAATATGGCATGGGAACAATAAGACCAAGGAGAATATGGCATGGCAACAATAAGACCAAGGAGAATATGGTATGGCAACAATAAGACCAAGGAGAATATGGCATGGCAACAATAAGACCAAGGAGAATATGGCATGGCAACAATAAGACCAAGGAGAATATGGCATGACAACAATAAGATCAAGGAGAATATGGCATGGCAACAATAAGACAAAGGAGACTATGGCATGACAACAATAAGATCAAGGAGAATATGGTATAGCAACAATAAGACCATGGAGAATATGGCATGACAACAATAAGACCAAGGAGAATATGGCGTGGCAACAATAAGACCAAGTAGAATATGGCATGACAACAATAAGACCAAGGAGAATATGGCATGACAACAATAAGACCAAGGAGAATATGGCATGACAACAATAAGACCAAGGAGAATATGGCATGGCAACAATAAGACCAAGGAGAATATGGCATGGCAACAATAAGACCAAGGAGAATATGGCATAACAACAATAAGACCAAGGAGACTATGGCATGGCAACAATAAGACCAAGGAGAATATGGCATGACAACAATAAGACCGAGGAGAATATGGCATGGCAACAATAAGACCAAAGAGAATATGGCATGGCAACAATAAGACCAAGGAGAATATGGCATGGCAACAATAAGACCAAGGAGAATATGGCATGGCAACATTAAGACCAAGGAGACTATGGTATAGCGACAACAAGACCAAGGAGAATATGGCATGGCAACAATAAGACCAAGGAGAATATGGCATGGCAACAATAAGACCAAGGAGAATATAGCTTTGCAACAATAAGACCAAGGAGAATATGGCATGGCAACAATAAGACCAAGGAGAATATGGTATAGCAACAACAAGACCAAGGAGAATATGGTATAGCAACAATAAGATCAAGGAGAATATGGTATAGCAACAATAAGACCATGGAGAATATGGCATGACAACAATAAGACCAAGGAGAATATGGCGTGGCAACAATAAGACCAAGGAGAATATGGCATGGCAACAATAAGACCAAGGAGAATATGGCATGGCAACAATAAGATCAAGGAGACTATGGCATGGCAACAATAAGACCAAGGAGAATATGGCATGACAACAATAAGACCAAGGAGAATATGGCATGACAACAATAAGACCAAGGAGAATATGGCATGACAACAATAAGACCAAGGAGAATATGGCATGACAACACTAAGACAAAGGAGACTATGGCATGACAACAATAAGATCAAGGAGAATATGGTATAGCAACAATAAGACCATGGAGAATATGGCATGACAACAATAAGACCAAGGAGAATATGGCGTGGCAACAATAAGACCAAGGAGAATATGGCATGACAACAATAAGACCAAGGAGAATATGGCATGACAACAATAAGACCAAGGAGAATATGGCATGACAACAATAAGACCAAGGAGAATATGGCATGGCAACAATAAGACCAAGGAGAATATGGCATGACAACAATAAGACCAAGGAGAATATGGCATGACAACAATAAGACAAAAGGAGACTATGGCATGACAACAATAAGACCAAGGAGAATTTAGCATGGCAACAATAAGACCAAGGAGAATTTGGCATGACAACAATAAGACCAAGGAGAATATGGCATGACAACAATAAGACCAAGGAGAATATGGCATGGCAACAATAAGACCAAGGAGAATTTGGCATGACAACAATAAGACCAAGGAGAATATGGTATAGCAACAATAAGACCAAGGTGAATATGGTATAGCAACAACAAGACCAAGGAGAATATGGTATAGCAACAATAAGACCATGGAGAATATGGTATGGCAACAATAAGACCAAGGAGAATATGGTATAGCAACAACAAGACCAAGGAGAATATGGTATAGCAACAATAAGACCAAGGAGAATATGGCATGGCAACAATAAGACCAAGGAGAATTTGGCATGACAACAATAAGACCAAGGAGAATATGGTATAGCAACAATAAGACCAAGGTGAATATGGTATAGCAACAACAAGACCAAGGAGAATATGGTATAGCAACAATAAGACCATGGAGAATATGGTATGGCAACAATAAGACCAAGGTGAATATGTTATAGCAACAACAAGACCAAGGAGAATATGGTATAGCAACAATAAGACCATGGAGAATATGGTATGGCAACAATAAGACCATGGAGAATATGGTATGGCAACAACAAGACCAAGGAGAATATGGTATAGCAACAATAAGACCAAGGAGAATATGGTATGGCAACAATAAGACCAAGGAGAATATGGTATGGCAACAATAAGACCAAGAAGAATATGGTATAGCAACAACAAGACCAAGGAGAATATGGTATAGCAACAATAAGACCAAGGAGAATATGGTATGGCAACAATAAGACCAAGGAGAATATGGTATGGCAACAATAAGACCAAGAAGAATATGGTATAGCAACAACAAGACCAAGGAGAATATGGTATAGCAACAATAAGACCAAGGAGAATATGGTACAGCAACACTAAGACAAGGAGATTTACTAAACAAATATAATTCTTACCTTTCTGACATGCAGTATTCCATGACCTGCTCGTGGAGAGATTCCACGTATTCTCATAAGTTGGTCTCTGATAGTCATGAGTGACAGGCTGACAGGCTGTGGGATGACGACACAGAATTACATTAAGTTGATCAACAATGCGACACTGCTATACATGGGTAATGCTACTAAGGTTAGTATAATCACTGTAATATACGTGTTGTTCAAAATATAGCTATATTAATGAAATTACAAAAACGCCTGAGATAAAAAAGTGATAAAGGAACCAACTGAGACTTCCTATATAAACACACGATATAATTATATTATTAGGAAGTTCCATACTATTACCAATGTTGATGTTTGATCTTAATTAATATAATTTGTTGACTGGCTTAAACATTTACCGTATCCCAATATATCACTGCATTGTTTCCTTTGTTCAAACTTGCTGTCGGTCATCAAATTAGTTTCTGCCATTTTTATTTCCTCAAGATTAGTAATTACTGCTGCCAGGGCCCTCAACAATTCCCCTTAAAACTAATTGCCACGACGCATTGTAGCCCTAATCTTAAAAACGTCCACAATTGTGCTGATAAAATAAGTAAAACAATGCGCGACTACTTAATGTCTTTAATGTAAACATACTATTATATCGCCATGCCAATGAAACTATGCAATTTCTTTTAGTATGAAACATTGATTTTTGAAATTTTCCCTTAAATAGCTCCATTGATCAACCGTGTGGCCTGTGCTACTTGGGGCACTAGACACTCCCGGCACATATCGGCTGCCGTGGTAACCAACCTGCTCGAGTGTTGTCATACTCTGCAAATACAATGAACTCCGCTTAACAGAATCGTGGATAACATAATCAGTGGTTTAGTAGAATCAAATGTATTGACTAGGATGGAATAATTCCCTATTCCCGCTTTAGTAAAATGCACCGCTTTAGTGAATCAACCGTTTAATGCAATCAAACTGCTATGATCCGAAGTGATTCTATTAAGCGGAGTTTGTAATGACGAATAACGCCTTCTAGGTTGGAGTACTTGCCGGCTGAGTGCGGTCTGCGAGTGAGTTGTGGATCCGCTGGTTCGTCGCCAAAGAGATACGATACAATCTGTCCCATCTCCGATGCACTACAGAAGCAATACAACTGTCACTTCAATCGTGCGTTGACACCCAGGCTTAGCCCTTCCCCGGACGTTTCTTCCTTTGTCTCCTGTCACAAGCCTGACATCAACTG
Source organism: Lamellibrachia columna (assembly GCA_963662155.1). Taxonomy (NCBI): domain Eukaryota; kingdom Metazoa; phylum Annelida; class Polychaeta; order Sabellida; family Siboglinidae; genus Lamellibrachia; species Lamellibrachia columna. The sequence goes on from OY759272.1 coordinate 49,809,640, forward strand.
AAGGTAAAAGGCCGTAATAAACACGTAGCACGAAGCTGCGGTATTGGCGAGTTTGGCGCCGTTAGAAATTCTCCCCTTACTACGCAACAGCTTTAGTTTCGTTTTCCGGAAAATGGTAACCGTTGCGCGTACAGGGGACTTTCTCAAAACGTAAATGAGCGCGCGATGCAATACATCGCATATCCAGCACGTTTCCCCGCATATTAGCAGCAGCTCCAGTTTCGTATTCTGGAAATGAGTGCAGTCGGTGCATTATATTATTTTGTGTTGAATTTCCTAAGCACTTTTAGCCTGGGTTTCAATAGGGAAGATCAATAGTCATATGACTTTCTCATAGCAGGCCTATACATTATCAAGGCTGCGCTTTGTGAAGCTCGGCCTGATAATACAGATAATACAGATAATACAGATAATAAATCAAACGCATATGTTGAATTTCAGACGAGGGCTAATTAGGTAAATTAATATTGTAATGAGGCTGATTAATGAATTAGCTCCAGCGGTTGTTATTTTGTCCCCAGTGGAGGGTGATTTGTCCCAGTGGTGAATGTTTTGTCCCAGTGGTGAATGTTTTGTCCCAGTGGTGAATGTTTTGTCCCAGTGATGGGTGATTTGTCCCAGTGGTGAATGTTTTGTCCCAGTGGTGGGTGTTTTGTCCCAGTGGTGAATGTTTTGTCCCAGTGGTGGGTGTTTTGTCCCAGTGGTGAATGTTTTGTCCCAGTGGTGGGTGATTTGTCCCAGTGGTGGGTGTTTTGTCCCAGTGGTGAATGTTTTGTCCCAGTGGTGAATGTTTTGTCCCCAGTGGTGAATGTTTTGTCCCAGTGGTGGGTGTTTTGTCCCAGTGGTGGGTGTTTTGTCCCAGTGGTGGGTGTTTTGTCCCAGTGGTGGGTGTTTTGTCCCAGTGGTGGGTGTTTTGTCCCAGTGGTGAATGTTTTGTCCCAGTGGTGGGTGTTTTGTCCCAGTGGTGAATGTTTTGTCCCAGTGGTGGGTGTTTTGTCCCAGTGGTGAATGTTGTGTCCCAGTGGTGGGTGTTTTGTCCCAGTGGTGAATGTTTTGTCCCAGTGGTCGGTGTTTTGTCCCAGTGGTGGGTGTTTTGTCCCAGTGGTGGGTGTTTTGTCCAAGTGGTGAATGTTTTGTCCCAGTGGTGGGTGTTTTGTCCCAGTGGTGGGTGTTTTGTCCCAGTGGTGGGTGTTTTGTCCCAGTGGTGAATGTTTTGTCCCAGTGGTGGGTGTTTTGTCCCAGTGGTGAATGTTTTGTCCCAGTGGTGGGTGTTTTGTCCCAGTGGTGGGTGTTTTGTCCCAGTGGTGGGTGTTTTGTCCCAGTGGTGAATGTTTTGTCCCAGTGGTGGGTGTTTTGTCCCAGTGGTGGGTGTTTTGTCCCAGTGGTGAATGTTTTGTCCCAGTGGTGAATGTTTTGTCCCAGTGGTGAATGTTTTGTCCCCAGTGGTGAATGTTTTGTCCCAGTGGTGAATGTTTTGTCCCAGTGGTGAATGTTTTGTCCCAGTGGTGGGTGTTTTGTCCCAGTGGTGAATGTTGTGTCCCAGTGGTGAATGTTGTGTCCCAGTGGTGGGTGTTTTGACCCCAGTGGTGAATGTTTTGTCACAGTGGTGGGTGTTTTATCCCAGTGGTGAATGTTGTGTCCCATTGGTGGGTGTGTTCACTGTGTTGTCCCCATTGGTGGGTGTTTTGTCCCTAGTGGTCGGTGTTTTGTCCCAGCGTTGGGTGTGTTGTCCCCAATGGTGGGTGTTGTGTCCCCAGTGGTGGCTGTTTTGTTCCAATGGTGGGTGTTTTGTCCCAGTGGAGGATGTTTTGTCCCAGTGGAGTGTGTTTTGTCCCAGTTGTTGGTGTTTTGTAAGTTGGTAACAACCAGGGAACAGTAAGCAATATAATATCTAATTTAAGACGTTATTCACACCACATGAAACGACCTGTCGGCTGATACCTTTATGGCTTCAGTAGTTTGTCTTTATGGCTTCAGTAGTTTGTCTTTATGGCTTCAGTAGTTTGTCTTGTGAGGGAAAATTATATCATTTGTTTACCTTGAAAACATCTTCTCCTTAATACATAGCTCTACCAATTTGTCTTTTTTTGACACAGGAAGTCGTTTCATTTTATGGAAAATGTGGCCTTTCTTTCAATAAATTACCGTTCTGTGGAAAATGTTTTATTTTATTATTGAACGCGATCTCTCAGGAACGAATGAAATCACGTTAACTGCGCATCGGTCTGCGCATCGTAGTCGTAACATGAAATCCACACAACAGTTATAATGTCGATTGAAACTACGTTATTTATGCCAATAATAAACACATATGATACATGTTTTTGTAAAAGAACATTAATAAGAACATAAAACAGTATAAAAAAACATTCAGCCAAGTACTGGGGCTTGAGGGTGAGACAATGGTGTCGCACACGATCGAAAGCCTTGGAAAAATCCAAGATGGCCACGTCGGTTTGTGAGTGCTTACTTAGCGAACTTGCAGAATCATGTGATGTGATCAGCAACTGGATATCGCATGAACTTCTGCATCTAAACTCATGCTGGAAGTCAACTTGGATATGGTGCTTGTCCAGATGGCCCACTGTCTGCGAGACAGTGATGTGATCATCTACTGCAACAGATCGAGGTCAGTGATACCGGGCGGTAGTTCACTGGTTGATTGCGTGCGTCCTTCTTGAAAATGGGTGTCACCCGAGCATCCCGCCAGTCGTCCGGTACAGCCCTGGTGGAAATGGACCCTCTGTATGACGGATGCCAGCATCGCTGACAGTTTCTGGGCGCAATTCTTCAGAAAGATTGCAGGAATGTCATCTGGTCCTGATGCTTGATGTACCCGAGTGACTTCGTCACCCCAGCACTCGAAACAAAAGTGCCCGGCATCTACGTGTACGAAGAGGGCTGCTTAGTGGACATGTTGGATGAATCTCCTTGCGTGAAGACAGAGCAGGGTTGATCGTTCAGCATGTTGTCCTTCTGTAGGGGGTCAGTGGCCACCTTGTCATCTGCGACTACTGTACTTACATCACAACTGTTCTGTCGCAGGCCCTTTAGATGTCGCCACAGTCCTTTGGTTTGTCGGTCTTCTTCAATAGTTTATGTCAGATTACTAACGTAGTCCCAGTGAGCGACTCTCAGGCTCTCGTGCAGGCTCTCGTGCAGGCTCTCGTGCAGGCTCTCGTGCAGGCTCTCGTGCAGGCTCTCGTGCAGGCTCTCGTGCAGGCTCTCGTGCAGGCTCTCGTGCAGGCTCTCGTGCAGGCTCTCGTGCAGGCTCTCGTGCAGGCTCTCGTGCAGGCTCTCGTGCAGGCTCTCGTGCAGGCTCTCGTGTGTCTTCTCCCGCAGCTTTCTGAAGTGTTCACAGTCTCTGCCCTTGTTCGGTTTCTCTGCCCTCTTGTAAGCCCGTTGTGTTTTCCCGATGAGACTACTGGTATACTTTGTCATCCAAGGCGACTGGTACCTGTCTGATGCCTGTTTCTTTAGGCTCAACATGTCGATTTCTCTGCCCTCTTGTAAGCCCTTTGTGTTTTCCCGATGAGACGACTGGTATACTTTGTCATCCAAGGCGACTGGTACCTGTCTGATGCCTGTTTCTTTGGACTCAACATGTCGATTTTATTCAGAATTGTTTTCTTCAACAATTGCCAGTTTGCCTCCCTGTGTTAGTGTAGGGACAGTTGATGAAGAAGCTTTATTCTGACTTCCTCAGGGCGTATTTAACTCCTTCCCAGTCAGCTTTGTTGAACAGGCTGATGACATGTTTTTTTTCTCGCTGTTCTGCTTGGCCCTGATGTTGCTGCGCATGACAACTATGTGATCAAGGTCGCTCTAAGATGTCGCCTCTCCGGGTTGGTTCACTGCCCAGTTATTCCATGTTATTCCATGTTATTCCATGTGATGTTTATGGCTCATACTCAAAGGAGCAATGTGCTTTATCTGGCTGTCTCGGGTTATGTCATTCCCTGTCTATGCCTGGTAGGTTGAAGTCCCCACCTATAATGAGAGTAGCATTCGGGTGGTCAGCACGCACATTCGAGATCGATTTGTCCAGTTCATGTAGAGAATCCTATGTCAGATATTTCTATTGTTTTCCCGGGAACCCCCAACTTTGCTTAGCTCTTTACAGAGATAAAATATAAACGAACATGTTGGCCACGTGGTATTACTGAAGTGGTATTACTCCTTGTTAGTCAAATATTCAATATGATCGAAATTGAGCTTAAATATGGTTTTCCGTGACTAAACTTTTTTTCGCTAGTCTCATTTCAAATTCATTCTGCGAAAAATCAAACCTGCCAAGTCTCGACTGCAACATGCGAGCTCGTTTGTGCAATTTTTTTATATAGTTTTTTGTGTGAAATCGTCAGACACACAATTAAGTTACTTAATGTTTGGTCAAACGTTAAGTGAAGTGAAAATGGAAACGCTGAAAACTCATTAATTTCACCCAAGGTGAAATTGCGTGACTTTGTCATGTAATCGGCGAGAGGATGGAGGTCACGCCCATGATCAGCATTGACCCACATAGTGTTTACCATTTTGGATACCCACTACTTTAAACCTTACCATATCTAACCACTAAAGTAAATTACATAAACATTCACACATTATTTTGACACCAACGACCCGGATTTGCGATAGGTTAAATCATTAGACGATGGAGTTTTAATAAATTACATAACATAACTTATTTTAATCCGTATTTCGCATATTATGCTTTATATAACTTTATCTAAATTGCAATATTCCTGTTTGTTTTAGACTTAAATAGTAAATAAATCTCGTGGTATCACTTATTATGATCTAGCTACCAACGTAGCTGTTACTATGTCATATATTTAAAAAATTTGCACGGGACCCCCGCCCCCCCCCCACCTTTTTTGCCTTATTATAGAGAAAAATAATAAATGAACATCTTGGCCAAGTTTTACTGAAGTGGTGTTACTCCGTGTGCATCAACAAATTAATTGAGCCACTCAAATGTGTGTCACAGTAACTGTAAGTGTCAGTGTGTCGTCGACAGCAATTGTGTATATGCGTGCGTGCGTGCGTGCGTGCGTGCGTGCGTGCTCCAGTGCATGCATGCAGGTTACAATAACACAATGGGTTCGGCTCAAACTAGCCGTAATGCGATTTATCGAAAGGTTATTTGCAGCCGTTACAATTTTCCGGAAAACGAAACTGTTTTGCGGTAAGCGGGGGAATTTCCATTTATTGTATCGGCGTCAAATTTGCAGGTTCTGCAGCTTGGTGCTACGTGTTTGTGACGATATTATGCTTGGCGTATGACAGTTGTTGACACGGCGTATTTCCTTCAGTTGAAAAAGGTGTCACAGATCAGCGATGGGACAACTGTTATCATGTATCTGTTGTGACGAACGAGCGGTTCAACGGCGCATACCGCGCTCAGTAGGCAAGTATATATTCCGCGGTTATTCCTCATCACAGTATTTACGTTGTTTGATGACACGCGTCACCGTTTAAATATATTCCGCGGTTATTCCTCATCACAGTATTTACGTTGTTTGATGACACGCGTCACTGTTTAAATATATTCCGCGGTTATTCCTCATCACAGTATTTACGTTGTTTGATGACACGCGTCACTGTTTAAATATATTCGTACCAGTCTGCGACAGCCGCACAGATAACGTGATTGATCAAAGTAGCCTTCTAAAGGCCCGTGTAGCAACGGTACCTGAACGGAACACAGCGGTACCCGAACGGAACACAGTGGTACTCGAACGGAACACAGCGGTACCCGAACGGAACACAGCGGTACTCGAACGGAACACAGCGGTACCCGAACGGAACACAGCGGTACCCGAAAGGAACACAGCGGTACCCGAACGGACCACAGCGGTACCCGAACGGAACACAGCGGTACCCGAACGGAACACAGCGGTACGCGAACGGAACACAGCGGTAC
>OY759272.1:49818065-50103065 GCA_963662155.1 Lamellibrachia columna
TTATTGTCAGCTGACTGAACCAACAGATGATGGAGAATTTCAGGACAGTTTATACAAGCGCACGGTGGAAAAGTTGTAGGCTTGTCTTATCAACTTTGAAGCTTCTTAGAGTTCGCATAAAGTAGAGTCTCTGCTGCCCTTTCTTCGCGAGGAGTTGGGTGTTTTTGCTCCAGTGCAACTTGTATAATCTGTACAAGTGAATAAAAATAAAGAAATACACACGTCTATAGCCACATAGGTAATCTTTGGCCTCATCTTCAGATTTATTTCTTCATATTTAATTGTGTTAATTACTCTGTTTCAGTTTGTTTTCCTCAGCCTCAGTCAAAACCCATGTCTCCATGTTTGGTTCAAGGCTAATCCCTCAGATCTCCCTCAAACTATCTACGTGGTTATACATTAATACGTGTTGTGTTTACATGTGCACCTAAAGTCACAAAGATTCAAGTTGACGTGAGACGAGACTCGTGTAGGACAGCGACCGTGCACTGGCAGCAGGCGTGTAGCGTGGACTCGCAGGTGGACATCTCCATAACTAACATCACCGGCAACAGCAGACCAGCTACCTACCGTAGACCAGCTACGGAGAGGAAGTTTCGTATACCGACAGAGTTGACCCGGGGTCAACAGTATGAGGTCACCATCCGCGGGGTGACGTCATCCGTAGAGGGCACAACCAGATTCCGTGCAGGTAATGCAGTTCTATGGCTGGAACGGCTTAGAACCTCATTAATAATATACATATACCTCAAATGTATAAGCTATGTGCGTATTATGTCAGCATAATTGTTGAATGCAGACATGTTCTCCATGTTATGTAGTGTTGTGGGGTAGTTTTATGAAGACAACACCGATATTCAATATTAACAGTTTAACGTGTATGCTGTGATTTGGCTCAGTGACTAAAATTAGCAGTCGTTATTTTGATACATTGTGCATTTAAATTCAATAGCAAGAAAATACATGTACTAAATCTTGTTATTCTCATAAGAAATAAAAAACCGTAGTCGTGGAACAATTCCTTAAATGTTTAATGATGTCTTACTTACAGTGTGAAAGATAATAACTTTATTTTTAACTGTCACCATTGAAATGTTATTGTAATTTCAATAAGTAATGTCCAAAGCCTAGATTGTAACGCCAGTGACCATTGGTGTTCTTGCAGTGTTCACGCCACTAGAGATGTATTAACATATATATTGGTGTTCTTGCAGTGTTCACGCCACTAGAGATGTATTAACATATATATTGGTGTTCTTGCAGTATTCACGCCACTAGAGATGTATTAACATATATATTGGTGTTCTTGCAGTGTTCACGCCACTAGAGATGTATTAACATATATATTGGTGTTCTTGCAGTGTTCACGCCACTAGAGATGTATTAACATATATATTGGTGTTCTTGCAGTATTCACGCCACTAGAGATGTATTAACATATATATTGGTGTTCTTGCAGTGTTCACGCCACTAGAGATGTATTAACATATATATTGGTGTTCTTGCAGTGTTCACGCCACTAGAGATGTATTAACATATATATTGGTGTTCTTGCAGTGTTCACGCCACTAGAGATGCAGACACTACACAACATGGCCGTGAATCACGTGAAACGGGGTGGAAGAAGCTACTTCCAGCAGTGTGACGTCTTCTACAGGAACAAGCCGTTTGCCTACTTCATGGGGTGTCAAAGAAACAACAACATCATGACAGTGTACACGAAGGACAACAATGGCGACCCGGCGTCCATCATCAACGGTCAGATCAAGGGCCTGTTCTTTGCTATGAGTGTCGACCCACAAACTGGTCAACCCCCAGATTGGTCATTCTTTGGACCCAAGCGGGTCAGCATTCCAGCCACAACCATGCTGACCAGAAATTCAAATCTGTACTTTGGTGATTTCTACTGCAACAAGAAAGCACACTACGTGACAGTCATACTGACCACACCAGGGTCTCAGACTGACCGCTTCTGTGAGGAGAAACTCATCAAACTGGACACAGGATATAACGACTTTCTGTTCCGCAACAACAAAGATAGAGTGTTTGTCACAAAAAAGGTCTGGGTGGAGTTGCTCTTCACAGAGGATGTTGATTTGTCCAGTCCCTCGTGTTCATTTAGCGTAGTCGAGGGCAGAGGCACGTCAACACCCGGGGGTCTGCCAAAGAACCCCAACTGTGACACGTGTAACTTGCCCTACCCTCTCAGCACCACGGCACAGTCATTTGGATATGACGATGATCTAGACAACATCATGACCCACTTCGGATAACCATCGTGTCATTTCAGGCCCACATTTGGTATCACATTCCATGCAACATAGTGTGCAGTTGGCAATATTGTTTTATTGTAAATACCACATCAATAACTTTGGCATACATTTCTGTACAACATTGGGATACATTTCTGTACAACATTGGGATACATTTCTGTACCACATTGGGATGCTGTATTGTTCTCTGTATACTGGAATACGTTGGTATATAATGACACATGATGTTGGTGGTCTTTGAATGAACTATCAGGGCATAACATGTTTTTCAGGCAAAGAAGAACAGGCGCAGTCATATATATATATATATATATATATATATATATATATATATATATATATATATATATATATATATATATATAGAGAGAGAGAGAGAGAGAGAGAGAGAGAGAGTAGCTTGGGGCATAACGCCCAGTTTTTTGGGACATCGGCTACTGGAAAGAATCCTTTTGGTATATCTGTTTTATGTTCTATTGATTACCTAGTTCATTATCTTAGGTACATTCCGTGTGTTAACATTTTTAATGTACCTTGTCTCTGAAAATGTTGTAATCATTTTAGAGGAAGTCCTACATATAGGCTCACCTCTGGGCGTTTTGCCCCAATAGAAAATCGGTGTCACTAGTTAATTTTTCGGCTAAATTGTGGACATGTATTTGTTATTATATATATATATATATATATATATATATATATATATATATATATATATATATATATATATATATATATATTTGTTTATTATTAATGTTAGTCCTTTGATCTTGGAAGGCTATACTACTTTAATAATGGAGTCCACTGCTAAAATGAAACTAATCGAACATAATCTGTACAGTTCTAATATTTCATATTTATGTGGTTTGACTGCAGAAATGTTACTTTGTAATGTTGTATACATGTGTGGAAATCAACCCGTGAAGACACTTTTACAATTCAGAACGTTATTAAAACTATTCTCATCAACTCTCGACGGTTAACAACTCGTTAATTAGCAATTATGGGAAACATAAAATCTTCCACCCTCGTCGACCAGTTGCGATTATTGGTGATATATATGGCACAGACTGTAACGTTCGTCTGATCCGCTGCCTAACCACTCGTTCACTCACTGTCAGACTCGCAATTGTGGCAAACATAAAGTCTGCCACCCTCGGTGCAGTCATGCTGCGACCAGTGGTGACAGATCTGACACTGGATCCAGCTTTCGCCGGATCTGCTGCTTCTGAACGGCTCGCCGCAAACAAGTCATGGCCACTCGTCGTCGTCTTCAGAAGAATCTTCACACGGCCGTTTCACACCACGTCTTTCTTTCTTGCTAGTTTTCTTTTTCTTCAGCTTGCGAGAAGGCGATGTGCGAACTGGTTTCGCGCTTTTCTTTTCGGGTGGACGTACAATGACCGACGTGGTTGCCATGGCAACAGTCCTGTCTTTTCGGGTGGACGTACAATGACCGACGTGGTTGCCATGGCAACAATCCTGTCTTCCATCATATTCTTATACGGTGAAGACGTCACCACAGCGCTTGTCACACGCACCCTTGTTCGAGTCTTTCCCGGTGTTGAGACAGTCGACGTTGGTGAACAGACCTTCAAGACTCGCATCGCAGCTTCTCTGTCGGTATAGGGGTAAGACCACTGTTGACCTTCCTGTTTACTGTTTCACATGAATGTAGGGCGTATTAAGTTGTGATATGTGAATTTAAACAATTCATATGATGTGACATAAGCGCAGTTGAGCAGGCATATTCACAGATTTGTTTGTAGAAGCTATTGGCTGTGAAATGGTGCATTTGTTTTTAGAGTTTAACAGGCGGAGGGATTTATGGGAATTTTTCTGACATGGGCCACGTGGGCGCATGAATACATGGCTATTTTTGTCAAAATTTACGGGTATTGCACGTGGGGGCGTTTAAAAAGAGCTGGAAGTATGTGATTTTGATAAAACTTGGTCAGCATGTCAATGAGATGATGGCAGTTGCTGTGAAAAAGTTTCAGGATTTTTAGTGGTCACATTTTCTTATAATCAGACAAAGCGTTAACATGGCCACCAATGCAATTCTCAACAGTGGTCTGACTCCTATAAGGTGCGACATGCACATCAGCGACAACATCCATCGGAGTGGGCAGGATGGCGTCTTCATCTTCCCTGTCGATATCAGGGGCGACATGCACACCAGTGACGTCAGCACCCGGAGCAGGCTGGATGGTAGGTTGTATAGGGGCGGTGGCCAATAGTTCTGCGTCGAATTTGGCATCGTCAAATGGCCATAGTCCGGCCGCTATGAACCCGTTAGTTGCCGATGCGATGTGGCCGACGTTTTGTACGCCTCGTTGAAGAGCGGGATGACGTCACACTGCGTGACTGGTCGGTGCTTGTTGCAGATCATCCAGTTGTCGACCGCACGTGAGTACGCTGTCTTCAGGGATCGGAAGAATGTCCGATCTAGGGGTTGTAGTCGATGGGTGCAGTGAGGCGGGAATGTTAGCATCACGACGGCATTCTCTTGAGCGTAGAGAATGACATCGAGTGTCTTGTGGCTTCCGTGGCCATCTAGCAGCAGTAGATGTGGTGTCGTCGTTTGCAGCCAACAGTGTCAACACAGAGGTGCACCATCTCAGGAATAAATTATTGTCTATGTATCCCGATCCACGGGTGTTGACGGTGCCCACGGAGCTTGCCGGAGCGCCGTTCATCAAAGAATCAACCATTCGCTTGCGTGGAAAGACGAATAGAGGGGGAATTAATGTACCAGCTGCGCTCATACAGCGCAGAGCTGTGATGTTTTTCCCCCGTTCTGCACTGGACACTTTTCGCACCTGATTGATACCTTTCGTGGAGACGACCTTAGATGACTTTGCAACGGTACTGAACCCTGTTTCGTCACGGTTCCAGATGCAGGTAGGGACGAACACACCATTCACAAGCAACTTCCTGTACTTTCCAAAGAACATTAATAATCTTCTTTATTAAACCCTTTCATACGTGCAATGCTAGTTGCAATCGGTCTTCTGATGGTGAGCGTCGTATGCCGGCGAAGGCCCTTGCCCAGTCTACACCGGCCAGACCACTGGTAGCATCGAATGAGTGTGCAATGTTCATGCGGACGACAAGATCAAAGGCTAAACGACGCAAGTCGATCATCGTCATGCAGTACATGGAAGAGTCCATCTCTTTCACGTGCTTGACAAGTTCAGCCTCGAATAGCGGTGAGAACGTTGTTGTTTTGCTGCCCATTGTAATTCTGCCCGGTTGTCTGACCAAGCCTCTGATGTGTCTAGCAAGAGTCCGCCGCGGAACCCCGTAGTCACCTTAAATAGAAACAACTATGCATGCTACATTCAAGTACTACAACAATAAGGCACTGATACGAATGACAACTGAGTCTACTCTGCCGTTAATATGTTATAATTTCTTTCTCGATAATATTACAACTATCCAAATTTCATAATCGCTTATAGTCGGTCTACACATCAGACAACATGACACACCTACCTGATGCCTTGTTCACGGAGTCCCCATTCTTCACTGCGTCAAATGATCTACCGAGGGGATCATCTCCGTAAGATCCACGCGTTGATGTTCGTTTGTAATTGCGTACCATCTGGTGTGAGAAAAACGAGTTTACATTAAAATATCCCAAGGCTGTAGAATGTATCCTTATAGGCCCATTAGCTATATAAGTTATCGGCTCAGCCTGTGCCATAGGCAACAGTATAGATGTCCTCTACTATATAGATAAGTCATAGGTCTAGGCCTTCTTCTATAATATATTATTATTTAAGGGTCTACATATAATTTAACATATAACAAACGTACTTAGGCTCTATATACAATATTTATTGCGTCATGGGGCATATATATATATATATATATATATATATATATATATATATATATATATATATATATATATATATATATATATATATATATATATATATATATATATATATATATATATGTATATATATATATATATGTATATATGTATATATATATATATATATATATGTATATAATGTATATATATATATATATATATGTATAATAAAATCTTAATTTGAATATTATTCTCATATATCGCCCGTAACGTGTACATTTATAAAACTATTATATGCATATTTGTCTATGCTATACATTCAGTTCTTTGTCACAGTTTCTCGTGGTTACTGTACAAAGTCCTACTTTGGCAAGGACAATTGTTATAATTATAAAGCCAAATTTTTAATATGAACAGCTTACCGCGCGTTTTATTTCTGCGGCAATCTCCGATGCACCAGATACGAATGTCGATATGTAGCCCCATCTGGCGATCTCGAAATTGTAATTTTCGAGCCGTGTAACTAGATAGGGGGTGGGCGTTATGCCCCAAAACTGGGCGTTATGCCCCAAGCTACTCTCTCTCTCTCTCTTTCTCTCTCTCTCTCTCCCTCTCTCCCTCCCTCTCTCTCTCTCTATATATATAATTATATATAATATATATTATGTTATTTTACGCACCTTTTTGTGTTATGGATATTTTGTCCAAGCGGAATTATAGAATGGAGTTTGATAATAAACCATAGTTTGTTTTAGGTACTTCACATTCACTGGTGTGAATAATTTCATACTTTCATTCTTTATATTTCCACAAGCCAAAATGAAAATAAATATTATAAACATTTGCATGGTGCATGGTGCAGTTCATGGGTACACTCACCACTTGGTATGATTAAATGTGTTAAATAAATGCAAGATTTGTTTTAGTTGTGATAAATATTTGTCTCGTCAACGGATGCTTGTTGTAAATATAAATACAAATAGAATGCAAACGTGTTTTTCAGGCACCGCAGATCAGCCGCAAGTTTTACACATATTGTTGTTAATCATTTATTGCATTATGTTTGGTTTTTTTTCAAACGGAAATAAAGATTGAAGTTATAGAAACATATGGTTTTACTTGAGAAAGATGTTTGATCCCAAATACAGACGAGTCAAAGCCACTTTACTCGACCTACTCTTTCTCCGCTCCATGTCTTAGAGAGAAACTCACAAGTCCTTCTGTATTCGTCGACACAGAGAAGAACTCGTGCGGACGGGGAGCTCTATACTGTTCGCATAGGCGACAGTTCACGGTCCTGGAGAGCGCCCATTCGTAGACTTACCAAATTGAATATCTTCAGGACGACTGTCGAACTGACCTTGATTTATGGATGCGATTAATTGGCTCTAAAACAAAACACTACAGAAACACTGGATGGCACATATACAGTGATACTGCTGAACACCCTGAACTTGTCATGGCCAAGAACTGTACGGCTCCCTCCCACGGATCACCATCATCGTGAGACAACGTCATATTCGTCTGGCAGAGCATGTGATGCGCAATGGCGAAGTAACCAACAAAGTCCTGCTCTGGAAGCCCGATGACTCTCACAGAAGAGGTCGACCAACAACAAATGTTCGTGACGTCACAGAGAAGGACACCTGGCTGAGTAGAACTAACTTAGCAAATACAACGACGAACCGAAACCACCAGATGGAAGTTATCACGTCGTCGGGAGGGCCATCGGGTGGATCATCGGGAGGGTCGTCGGGAGGGCTATCGGGAGGATCGTTGGGAGGGCCATCGGTAGAGTCGTCGGGAGGATCGTCAGGAGCGAAGCTTCACGATGTCCACAGGCAAGAGGACGTCCAGAGAGAGATAACGTACCCAGCCTTCCAACACAAACGTCACCATCATTGGACCTGTCAGCCCTGCAAGCGTGCCTTCTGCTCCAACGCTGGTCCAGCCTCTCACACCCGACACACACACCCCACTTCAAGCCACTTGTCTTCGTCGCCTACGACGGACACCCAGGTTGTGTCCACCCAGGCTGTGTCCACCCATGTTATGTCCACCCAGGCTGTGTCCACCCAGGTTGTGTCCGCCCAGGCTGTGTCCACCCAGGTTGTGTCCACCCAGGCTGTGCCCACCCAGGCTGTGTCCACCCAGGCTGTGTCCACCCAGGCTGTGTCCACCCAGGTTGTGTCCACCCAGGCTGTGTCCACCCAGGCTGTGTCCACCCAGGTTGTGTCCACCCAGGCTGTGTCCGCCCATGCTGTGTCCACCCAGGTTGTGTTCACCCAGGCTGTGTCCACCCAGGTTGTGTCCACCCAGGCTGTGTCCACCCAGGTTGTGTCCACCCAGGCTGTGTCCACCCAGGCTGTGTCCACCCAGGCTGTGTCCACCCAGGTTGTGTCCACCCAGGCTGTGTCCTTTGGCCAGGCTGTGTCCACCCAGGCTGTGTCCACCCAGGTTGTGTCTCCCAGATTATGTCCACCCAGGCTGTGTCCACCCAGGTTGTAATCCTAGATATAGATATATATGAATTTTGGAGGCAAACCTTTTATGTTACTCCATGTCTGTTGCACCCCTTTGGCCTCCTGGTAAACTGTTGCACCCCTTTGGCCTCCTGGTAAACTGTTGCACCCCTTTGGCCTCCTGGGTAAACTGTTGCCCCTTTTGGCCTCCTGGGTAAACTGTTGCACCCATTTGGCCTCCTGGTAAACTGTTGCACCCCTTTGGCCTCCTGGGTAAACTGTTGCACCCCTTTGGCCTCCTGGGTAAACTGTTGCACCCCTTTGGCCTCCTGGATAAACTGTTCATTCAACAGTAACATATGAACACTGTGTATTTGGATACATATTTTATTTACGAACACATCTAGGAGATCACGTACAAGACTGGCTGAAATAAGTCTATATAAATATAATATTATTAACATGGACGATAACACAGATATACACCAGCGGCATCTCTACAATTGTACATCGTCTACGATTGCACATCTTCCACAATTGTACATTTTCTACGATTGCACATCCTCTGTGATTGCACATCTTCCACAATTGTACATCTTCTACTACTAAATTTCTAAGATTGTACATCTACGATTAAAGATACTCTATGATTGCACATCTGCTATGACTAAAGTCCTGTATAGCTGCATATCCTCTATGATCACATTTCTTTTATGACCGCATGATTGCACTACTTCTGCGACTTCACGTCATCTATGACTTCACATCCTGTATGACTTCACGTCCACTTTGACTTAACATCCTCTTTGACTTCGTCCTCTATGACTACACATACTCTACTCTACTCTTCACGTCCCATTTGAATTCACGTCCTATACAACTACACTTCACGTCCTCTTTGACCTCGCATCCTCTATGACGTCACGTCCTCTTTGACCTCACATCCTCTATGACTACACGTTCTCTAAGACGTCACTCCACTTTGAATTCACGTCCTATACAACTACACTTCACGTCCTCTTTGACCTCACATCCTCTATGACATCACGTCCTCTTTGACCTCACATCCTCTAAGACTTCACTCCACTTTGACTTCACATCCTCTATGACTTCACGTCCACTTTGACCCCACGTCCTCTATGACTACACGTCTTCTGGCTTCAGTCACGTCCTCTACGACTACACACACTCTGACTTCATATCCTCTATGACTTCGTGCCCTCTTTGACCTCACATCCTCTATGACTATACGTCCGCTGTGACTTCACATCCTCCGTGATTTTACATCTTCTACAATTGCAATTCCCCGTTTACTGTCTTCTATAATTAACTAATACAACAGACCTACAGACAGCACTCACAGAGGGTATCTGTGAGTATTACTAGATAGTGATGTCAGTGACAGTGACGTCACGTCCTCTATGACTTAACTAATACAATAGTCCTACAGATAGCACTCACAGAGGGTATCTGTGAGTATTACTAGATAGTGATGTCAGTGACAGTGACGTCACGTCCTCTATGACTTAACTAATACAATAGTCCTACAGATAGCACTCACAGAGGGTATCTGTGAGTATTACTAGATAGTGATGTCAGTGACAGTGACGTCACGTCCTCTATGACTTAACTAATACAATGTATCTACAGACAGCACTCACAGAGGGTATCTGTGAGTATTACTAGATAGTGATGTCAGTGACAGTGACGTCACGTCCTCTATGACTTAACTAATACAATAGTCCTACAGATAGCACTCACAGAGGGTATCTGTGAGTATTACTAGATAATGATGTCAGTGACAGTGACGTCACGTCCTCTAAGACTTAACTAATACAATAGTCCTACAGATAGCACTCACAGAGGGTATATGTGAGTATTACTAGATAATGATGTCAGTGACAGTGACGTCACGTCCTCTATGACTTAACTAATACAATAGTCCTACAGATAGCACTCACAGAGGGTATCTGTGAGTATTACTAGATAGTGATGTCAGTGACAGTGACGTCACGTCCTCTAAGACTTAACTAATACAATGTATCTACAGATAGCACTCACAGAGGGTATCTGTGAGTATTACTAGATAGTGATGTCAGTGACAGTGACGTCACGTCCTCTAAGACTTAACTAATACAATGTATCTACAGATAGCACTCACAGAGGGTATCTGTGAGTATTACTAGATAGTGATGTCAGTGACAGTGACGTCACGTCCTCTATGACTTAACTAATACAATAGTCCTACAGACAGCACTCACAGAGGGTATCTGTGAGTATTACTAGATAGTGATGTCAGTGACAGTGACGTCACGTCCTCTAAGACTTAACTAATACAATGTATCTACAGATAGCACTCACAGAGGGTATCTGTGAGTATTACTAGATAGTGATGTCAGTGACAGTGACGTCACGTCCTCTAAGACTTAACTAATACAATAGTCCTACAGACAGCACTCACAGAGGGTATCTGTGAGTATTACTAGATAGTGATGTCAGTGACAGTGACATCACGTCCTCTAAGACTTAACTAATACAATAGTCCTACAGATAGCACTCACAGAGGGTATCTGTGAGTATTACTAGATAGTGATGTCAGTGACAGTGACGTCACGTCCTCTAAGACTTAACTAATACAATAGTCCTACAGATAGCACTCACAGAGGGTATCTGTGAGTATTACTAGATAGTGATGTCAGTGACAGTGACATCACGTCCTCTAAGACTTAACTAATACAATAGTCCTACAGATAGCACTCACAGAGGGTATCTGTGAGTATTACTAGATAGTGATGTCAGTGACAGTGACATCACGTCCTCTAAGACTTAACTAATACAATAGTCCTACAGATAGCACTCACAGAGGGTATCTGTGAGTATTACTAGATTGCAGACATGGGGTCAATTCCATTCCGGAATTCGGATTGACCCTCAATTCCAATTCCGGAATTGGAATTGATTTTCAAGTCAGTAGGAATTGGAATATTTTTTTTTTATTGGAATTGATTTTGTTGGAATTATTAACTTGATACTGTTAATCTTTACCCCTTAATTTTACTATTAAAATCACATTTGTGTGCTATTAGTATGTCACCCTGAATCTGGTAACACCCAGGAAGCTGTCAACATTATAGCATATACACTGTCTACTCTGTTATTGAAACATTGTGAACAAGAACAATAATATAATCAAGCATTTGCATCAAAAACAAATACTAAGTTACTGTAACAGACAGCAAAACCAAAGGCCTTATCTAATTTTCTTTCTCAGTGGATAAAGTTTATTTCCCCATGGAGAATACATATTGATGACTAGGATGTTGAAGACTCAAAGTTTACAGTAAATTTTATGAAATATCAATGATACCACAACTGATACAAACAGGGGGAAACTGTTCAAAAGTCAGATTAACGACCCAACTGTCCAAGGCTGTCCAAAATGTCTGGTTAGCAAAAATCCAGGAGAGGTCTCAGCAGAAAGTACATATCAAATGGCTGAATGCCATTTTATCTGATTAAATATCATTGTGCACACATGATTTCATGTACAAATAAAAGTGTGTTAAAATGAATTGGATTTGAATTTTTCCTTAGCCTAGGATTCAAAAGTTGGAATTGATTTTTGCAAGGCAGAATTGGAATTGATTTTTGGGAATTGATGAAATGGAATTGACCCCATGTCTGCTAGATTGTGTTGGCAGTGACAGTGACGTCACACATTGAATTGACCCCATGTCTGCTAGATTGTGTTGGCAGTGACGTCACACATTGAATTGACCCCATGTCTGCTAGATTGTGTTGGCAGTGACAGTGACGTCACACATTGAATTGACCCCATGTCTGCTAGATTGTGTTGGCAGTGACAGTGACGTCACACATTGAATTGACCCCATGTCTGCTAGATTGTGTTGGCAGTGACAGTGACGTCACACATTGCTACCACATGCTATAGCTCTTCTCTATTTGTGCCAGGGTTTATAATTTCTGATTCGTCAGTGTCTGTGAAGTAGCCAGGCTCCCCGGTGTAGTGGGTGGGGTAAACCAGCAGGGGCTCTGCAGACAACCCTACCAGGTCACGGGGGTGGAAGGCTGCCTTCAGCTTGAGTCTACAAAACAAATACATGTTAGGGTTTTAACAAAAGAGGTATGGGTGTTGGTTTTGGCTTATCGATTTTTTAAAGAGAATTTGACTTCTCACATCAAAGACTGGAACCAAATAACCACGGCATTGAGCAAGGATGGTTAAAATACTCAAACAAGTATTTCAAAGAAAAAATCCCTTGAAAGTATAAAAAAAATTTTTTTAATTAATCAATACCGCATATTTATATAGCGCTATTTCCAGCCTTAACTACTCAAAGGCGCTTTCCAAGTTCATTAATTAATTTCAAAAACAAGTCCTAAATACTAAAAAGTTCATTCAGTAAAATTAAAAACTATCACTAAAATGTTGAAATCATTAATACTCCGAGCTAATTTAATCTAAAATGCACAAGTGAACAAGTGTGTCTTTAGCTGTTTCTTGAAGGCATCAACCGAGGGGGCCTGGTGGAGCAAGTGGAAGATTGTTCCACAATGTGGGGGCAACAACGGAGAAGGCTCTGTCCCCCAGTTGCATCCTAGACTAGGACACCTCAAGCAACAACCGGCTCTCTGAGCGAAGTGTCCTTCTTGGGTTGTAATGTGTCCTTTATGTACATGGCCTTGTAAGTCAGGGTCACCAGCTTGAACTGTACATGGCCTTGTAAGTCTGGGTCAACAGCTTGAACTGTACATGGCCTTGTAAGTCTGGGTCAACAGCTTGAACTGTACATGGCCTTGTAAGTCAGGGTCAACAGCTTAAACTGTACATGGCCTTGTAAGTCAGGGTCAACAGCTTGAACTGTACATGGCCTTGTAAGTCAGGGTCAACAGCTTGAACTGTACATGGCCTTGTAAGTCTGGGTCAACAGCTTGAACTGTACATGGCCTTGTAAGTCTGGGTCAACAGCTTGAACTGTACATGGCCTTGTAAGTCTGGGTCAACAGCTTAAACTGTACATGGCCTTGTAAGTCAGGGTCAACAGCTTGAACTGTACATGGCCTTGTAAGTCAGGGTCAACAGCTTGAACTGTACATGGCCTTGTAAGTCAGGGTCAACAGCTTGAACTGTACATGGCCTTGTAAGTCAGGGTCAACAGCTTGAACTGTACATGGCCTTGTAAGTCAGGGTCAACAGCTTAAACTGTACATGGCCTTGTAAGTCTGGGTCAACAGCTTAAACTGTACATGGCCTTGTAAGTCAGGGTCAACAGCTTGAACTGTACATGACCTTGTAAGTCAGGGTCAACAGTTTGAACTATACATGGCCTTGTAAGTCAGGGTCAACAGCTTAAACTGTACATGGCCTTTTAAGTCAGGGTCAACAGCTTAAACTGTACATGGCCTTGTAAGTCAGGGTCAACAGCTTAAACTGTACATGGCCTTGTAAGTCAGGGTCAACAGCTTAAACTGTACATGGCCTTGTAAGTCAGGGTCAACAGCTTAAACTGTACATGGCCTTGTAAGTCAGGGTCAACAGCTTAAACTGTACATGGCCTTGTAAGTCAGGGTCAACAGCTTAAACTGTACATGGCCTTGTAAGTCAGGGTCAATAGCTTAAACTGTACATGGTACTTGACGGGCAGCCAATGTGGCCTTTATGTATGATGGTCCTTCGTTGTACATGGCCTTGTAAGTCTGGGTCAAAAGCTTAAACTGTACATGGCCTTGTAAGTCAGGGTCAACAGCTTAAACTGTACATGGCCTTGTAAGTCTGGGTCAACAGCTTAAACTGTACATGGCCTTGTAAGTCAGGGTCAATAGCTTAAACTGTACATGGTACTTGACGGGCAGCCAATGTGGCCTTTATGTATGATGGTCCTTCGTTGTGCATGGCCTTGTAAGTCAGGGTCAACAGCTAAAACTGTACATGGCCTTGTAAGTCAGGGTCAACAGCTTAAACTGTACATGGCCTTGTAAGTCAGGGTCAACAGCTTAAACTGTACATGGCCTTGTAAGTCAGGGTCAATAGCTTAAACTGTACATGGTACTTGACGGGCAGCCAATGTGGCCTTTATGTATGATGGTCCTTCGTTGTACATGGCCTTGTAAGTCTGGGTCAAAAGCTTAAACTGTACATGGCCTTGTAAGTCAGGGTCAACAGCTTAAACTGTACATGGCCTTGTAAGTCTGGGTCAACAGCTTAAACTGTACATGGCCTTGTAAGTCTGGGTCAACAGCTTAAACTGTACATGGCCTTGTAAGTCAGGGTCAACAGCTTAAACTGTACATGGCCTTGTAAGTCAGGGTCAACAGCTTAAACTGTACATGGCCTTGTAAGTCAGGGTCAACAGCTTAAACTGTACATGGCCTTGTAAGTCTGGGTCAACAGCTTAAACTGTACATGGCCTTGTAAGTCAGGGTCAACAGCTTAAACTGTACATGGTACTTGACGGGCAGCCAATGTGGCCTTTATGTATGATGGTCCTTCGTTGTACATGGCCTTGTAAGTCTGGGTCAAAAGCTTAAACTGTACATGGCCTTGTAAGTCAGGGTCAACAGCTTAAACTGTACATGGCCTTGTAAGTCTGGGTCAACAGCTTAAACTGTACATGGCCTTGTAAGTCTGGGTCAACAGCTTAAACTGTACATGGCCTTGTAAGTCAGGGTCAACAACTTAAAGTGTACATGGTACTTGACGGGCAGCCAATGTGTCCTTTATGTATGATGGTCCTTCGTTGTACATGGCCTTGTAAGTCAGGGTTAACAGCTTCAACTGTACATGGTACTTGACGGGCAGCCAATGCAATGTACAAAGAACGGGGGTGATATGATCCTGCTTGGGGATATGTGACACGATGTGGGCGGCAGTGTTCTACACATGCTATAGGCCAGCTGGCATGTGGGAAGGTCATGCAGTAGTCCATTCAGGTAATCCAGCTTTGAGGTGACGACTAGATGGGTGGCTATCTGGGATGTACTCATGTCCATATATTTCGTGATCTTCCCAATATTCCGTAGATGGTATTAGGTTGAACGACATGTATACATGTGCTTGCAGTCCATAGCTTGAGTCATCACTGCTTCAATATTCCTGGCTTTCAATGTTGCTGGGATGACATTCCGATGGAGATGTCAGTCACAGCTGCTTTTGTGAGCTGTCCTTTGGCACCAAGCACAACAAACTCTGTTTTGTTGTCGTTGAGTTTTATGAAGTTCATAGCCATCCAGAGCCTGACCTCAGCGATGCACCACAGCATCAAGCGCTGACTGGGGCGATCCAGGGTTAAAGGTGAGCAGTATGGCTGTCATCTGACTGGGGCGATCCAGGGTTAAAGGTGAGCAGCAGTTGGCTGTCATCTGCATACAGGTGAAACTCAACGTTGTAAAAGTATTTCAAATAAAAAATAAATAAATAAAAGTATTTCAAATAAAATACTTTTAAATTGAGGTTTCAGAGCAGATAATAATTATGTAAATTCACTATTGTTTATTAAACATACACATTACATTGCTGCACCAATTAAGCCATAAATAATATGATAAATTTCTTCGTCCCCAAAGACCAAACAAAAGACGAGTAGAACCGCAACATTTTACAGATTGTGTGACCCTTAATATCAGGGAGGGAGGGATGTAGAAAAAGGGATAGAGAATAAGTGAAAGGGAGAGAGAGATATAGAGGGAGAGAGAAAGGGAGGGAAAGAAAGGAGAGGGTTGGGGAGACAGGGAAACATAGAGAGTGCTATATGCACTCACTGAGGGTGGCGGTCAAACATGACGGGCAGATACTCATCCACAGGAATCATGCGAGACAGAGGGTCCTGAGCGAGCAGCTTGTGTGCCCCGGAGCCTGTGAGCAGGTAACTGAGGGTCCAGTAGGAGTACTCAGGCCACACCAGTGTCTCTGTTCCCTCCACCCAACCCTCATCCCGGTGGTTCAGCCTCTTTCTCCCCAGGTAGCTGCAAGCAAGATTTCACTGGTGCAGGGCAGTTGTAGAACACAAGAGACACACACACATCATTACCCTTATTTTAGTCCAACAATATCCCAATGCATGTTATTCAATATGCAAGCAGAATAAACAAAATATGGCGTAATTTGTTTTTATGAAATTTTATTTTTGAAACTAGTTAACAGAAATTAAAGATCTTTTCTCAATTAAATATTTTTGCATGTCTCCTTTCAAAATCTTTTCACGAAAAATCAAACCTAGTATCCACTACGACAAGCTAGTTCGTTTGTGCAAATGTGCTATGACGTAATTTCATAAAGCTATTCATGATCTAACAATCAGTCAATTCTTCCAATGATTTTAACCCTAGTATGCACTCTTTCATGAAACCATCGGCGCCGAGTACTTCTATTCACACTGATTCAAACCATATGTTAGAGTGAGCCGACTCAAACCATGTGTTACAGTGAGCCAACTCAAACCATGTGTTACAGTGAGCCGACTCAAACCACTTGTGATAGTGAGCCGACTCAAACCATGTGTTACAGTGAGCCGACTCAAACCATGTTAGAGAGAGCCGACCCAAACCATGTGTTAAAGTGAGCCGACTCAAACCATGTGTTACAGTGAGCCGACTCGAACCACTTGTGATAGTGAGCCGCCTCAAACCATGTGTTACAGTGAGCCGACTCAAACCATATGTTACAGTGAGCCGACTCAAACCATATGTTACAGTGAGCCGACTCAAACCATGTGTTACAGTGAGCCGAATCAAACCATATGTTACAGTGAGCCGACTCAAACCATATGTTACAGTGAGCCGACTCAAACCATGTGTTACATTGAGCCAACTCAAACCACGTGTTACAGTGAGCCGACTCAAACCATGTGTTACAGTGAGCCGACTCAAACCACGTGTTACAGTGAACCGACTCAAACCATGTGTTACAGTGAGCCGACTCAAACCACGTGTTACAGTGAACCGACTCAAACCATGTGTTACAGTGAGCTGACTCAAATCATGTGTTACAGTGAGCCGACTCAAACCATGTGTTACAGTGAGACGACTCAAACCACGTGTTACAGTGAACCGACTCAAACCATGTGTTACAGTGAGCCGAATCAAACCACGTGTGTTACAGTGAGCCAACTCAAACCACGTGTTACAGTGAGCCGACTCAAACCACGTGCTACAGTGAGCTGACTCAAACCACGTGTTACAGTGAGCCGACTCAAACCACGTGTTACAGTTATTAGTCATCAATGAAGTTTACAATTACAGCTTTGTGATGTGTGGCAGAATCAATAGCGAACCAAGTGACAATGTATAGCAGAGCATTGTGCACAGCAGAGCATAGTGCACAGCATATCACAATGCATACATTGTAACATATTTAGTGCATAGTGTGCAAGGGAGCAACTGTATGATCCGTTGACCCATGAACTACATATATGACCTGTTGACCCATGACCTACATACATGACCCATTAACCCATATACTACATACATGACCTGTTGACCCATGGACTACATACATGACCCGTTGACCCATGGACTACATACGTGACCTGTTGACCCATGACCTACATACATGACCTGTTGACCCATGACCTACATACATGACCTGTTGACCCATGACCTACATACATGACCTGTTGACGCATGGACTACATACATGAGGTCCCACTGTAATGACACTTCACTTGCTTCTCGCATCAGGAACTCAAGCTTCTGGCGGAAATAGAGCTCAAAGCGAATGTCATCCTCAAAGATGATCACACGAGTATAATTGTGACGGACAATCTGCAAGATAGAGAAAGGACTTGATAGATATGACTCAGCCCACCAACAATTATAACTGGAAAATAACTCGACAACACAAGGTAATTTGTTCTGCACGTACAA
Source organism: Lamellibrachia columna (assembly GCA_963662155.1). Taxonomy (NCBI): domain Eukaryota; kingdom Metazoa; phylum Annelida; class Polychaeta; order Sabellida; family Siboglinidae; genus Lamellibrachia; species Lamellibrachia columna. Next base: position 49,836,506 of record OY759272.1, read on the forward strand.
AAGCACATCGGTATCTACATTAAATATAATTACTGTACGTCGTGTTAAAATGGATTACTTGTGAGTGGACATTACAAATGCTAAGCCCAAAGTAAGCACTAACAGAAATATATGGATTTTTATTTAATTCAATCAACTGGAGGAAACATTCAAAATCAACAAGAGACACAAAGAATAAGGCAGTGATGACAACAAGAGACACAAAGAATAAGGCAGTGATGACAACAAGAGACAGAAAGAATAAGGCAGTGATGACAACAAGAGACAGAAAGAATAAGGCAGTGATGACAACAAGAGACAGAAAGAATAAGGCAGTGATGACAACAAGAGACAGAAAGAATAAGGCAGTGATGACAACAAGAGACAGAAAGAATAAGGCAGTGATGACAACAAGAGACACAAAGAATAAGGCAGTGTTGACAACAAGAGACAGAAAGAATAAGGCAGTGATGACAACAAGAGACACAAAGAATAAGGCAGTGATGACAACAAGAGACAGAAAGAATAAGGCAGTGATGACAACAAGAGACACAAAGAATAAGGCAGTGATAACAACAAGAGACACACAGAATAAGGCAGTGATAACAACAAGAGACAGAAAGAATAAGGCAGTGATGACAACAAGAGACACAAAGAATAAGGCAGTGATGACAACAAGAGACAGAAAGAATAAGGCAGTGTTGACAACAAGAGACAGAAAGAATAAGGCAGTGATGACAACAAGAGACACAAAGAATTAGGCAGTGATGACAACAAGAGACACAAAGAATAAGGCAGTGTTGACAACAAGAGACAGAAAGAATAAGGCAGTGATGACAACAAGAGACACAAAGAATAAGGCAGTGATGACAACAAGAGACAGAAAGAATAAGGCAGTGATGAAAACAAGAGACACAAAGAATAAGGCAGTGATGACAACAAGAGACACAAAGAATAAGGCAGTGATGACAACAAGAGACACAAAGAATAAGGCAGTGATAACAACAAGAGACACAAAGAATAAGGCAGTGATGACAACAAGAGACAGAAAGAATAAGGCAGTGATAACAAAAAGAGACAGAAAGAATAAGGCAGTGATGACAACAAGAGACACAAAGAATAAGGCAGTGATAACAACAAGAGACACAAAGAATAAGGCAGTGATGACAACAAGAGACACAAAGAATAAGGCAGTGTTGACAACAAGAGACAGAAAGAATAAGGCAGTGATGACAACAAGAGACAGAAAGAATAAGGCAGTGATGACAACAAGAGACAGAAAGAATAAGGCAGTGATGACAACAAGAGACAGAAAGAATAAGGCAGTGATGACAACAAGAGACACAAAGAATAAGGCGGTGATGACAACAAGAGACACAAAGAATAAGGCAGTGATGACAACAAGAGACAGAAAGAATAAGGCAGTGATGACAACAAGAGACACACAGAATTAGGCAGTGATGACAGCAAGAGACACAAAGAATAAGGCAGTGATGACAACAAGAGACAGAAAGAATAAGGCAGTGATGACAACAAGAGACAGACAGAATAAGGCAGTGATGACAACAAGAGACAGAAAGAATAAGGCAGTGATGACAACAAGAGACAGAAAGAATAAGGCAGTGATAACAACAAGAGACAGAAAGAATAAGGCAGTGATGACAACAAGAGACACAAAGAATAAGGCAGTGATGACAACAATAGACACAAAGAATAAGGCAGTGATGACAACAAGAGACACAAAGAATAAGGCAGTGATGACAACAAGAGACAGAAAGAATAAGGCAGTGATGACAACAAGAGACAGAAAGAATAAGGCAGTGATGACAACAAGAGACAGAAAGAATAAGGCAGTGATGACAACAAGAGACACAAAGAATAAGGCAGTGATAACAACAAGAGACACACAGAATAAGGCAGTGATAACAACAAGAGACAGAAAGAATAAGGCACTGATGACAACAAGAGACACAATGAATAAGGCAGTGATGACAACAAGAGACAGAAAGAATAAGGCAGTGATGACAACAAGAGACAGAAAGAATAAGGCAGTGATGCCAACAAGAGACAGAAAGAATAAGGCAGTGATGACAACAAGAGACAGAAAGAATAAGGCAGTGATGACAACAAGAGACAGAAAGAATAAGGCAGTGATGACAACAAGAGACAGAAAGAATAAGGCAGTGATGACAACAAGAGACAGAAAGAATAAGGCAGTGATGACAACAAGAGACACAAAGAATAAGGCGGTGATGACAACAAGAGACACAAAGAATAAGGCAGTGATGACAACAAGAGACAGAAAGAATAAGGCAGTGATGACAACAAGAGACACACAGAATTAGGCAGTGATGACAGCAAGAGACACAAAGAATAAGGCAGTGATGACAACAAGAGACAGAAAGAATAAGGCAGTGATGACAACAAGAGACAGACAGAATAAGGCAGTGATGACAACAAGAGACAGAAAGAATAAGGCAGTGATGACAACAAGAGACAGAAAGAATAAGGCAGTGATAACAACAAGAGACAGAAAGAATAAGGCAGTGATGACAACAAGAGACACAAAGAATAAGGCAGTGATGACAACAATAGACACAAAGAATAAGGCAGTGATGACAACAAGAGACACAAAGAATAAGGCAGTGATGACAACAAGAGACAGAAAGAATAAGGCAGTGATGACAACAAGAGACAGAAAGAATAAGGCAGTGATGACAACAAGAGACAGAAAGAATAAGGCAGTGATGACAACAAGAGACAAAGAATAAGGCAGTGATGACAACAAGAGACAAAGAATAAGGCAGTGATGACAACAAGAGACAGAAAGAATAAGGCAGTGTTGACAACAAGAGACACAAAGAATAAGGCAGTGATGACAACAAGAGACACAAAGAATAAGGCAGTAATGACAACAAGATACAGAAAGAATAAGGCAGTGATGACAACAAGAGACAAAGAATAAGGCAGTGATGACAACAAGAGACAGAAAGAATAAGGCAGTGATGACAACAAGAGACATAAAGAATAAGGCAGTGATAACAACAAGAGACAGAAAGAATAAGGCAGTGATGACAACAAGAGACAAAGAATAAGGCAGTGATGACAACAAGAGACACAAAGAATAAGGCAGTGATGACAACAAGAGGCACAAAGAATAAGGCAGTGATGACAACAAGAGACAGAAAGAATAAGGCAGTGATGACAACAAGAGACAGAAAGAATAAGGCAGTGATGACAACAAGAGACAAAGAATAAGGCAGTGATGACAACAAGAGACACAAAGAATAAGGCAGTGATGACAACAAGAGACGCAAAGAATAAGGCAGTGATGACAACAAGAGACAGAAAGAATAAGGCAGTGATGACAACAAGAGACAGAAAGAATAAGGCAGTGATGACAACAAGAGACAGAAAGAATAAGGCAGTGATGACAACAAGAGACACAAAGAATAAGGCAGTGATAACAACAGAAAGAATAAGGCAGTGATAACAACAAGAGACACACAGAATAAGGCAGTGATAACAAGAGACAGAAAGAATAAGGCACTGATGACAACAAGAGACACAAAGAATAAGGCAGTGATGACAACAAGAGACAGAAAGAATAAGGCAGTGATGACAACAAGAGACAGAAAGAATAAGGCAGTGATGACAACAAGAGACAGAAAGAATAAGGCAGTGATGACAACAAGAGACACAAAGAATAAGGCAGTGATGACAACAAGCGACACAAAGAATAAGGCAGTGATGACAACAAGAGACACAAAGAATAAGGCAGTGATAGCAACAAGAGACAGAAAGAATAAGGCAGTGATAACAACAAGAGACAGAAAGAATAAGGCAGTGATAACAACAAGAGACAGAAAGAATAAGGCAGTGATAACAACAAGAGACAGAAAGAATAAGGCAGTGATAACAACAAGAGACAGAAAGAATAAGGCAGTGATGACAACAAGAGACAGAAAGAATAAGGCAGTGATGACAACAAGAGACACGAAGAATAAGGTAGTGATGACAACAAGAGACAGAAAGAATAAGGCAGTGATAACAACAAGAGACAGAAAGAATAAGGCAGTGATAACAACAAGAGACAGAAAGAATAAGGCAGTGATGACAACAAGAGACAGAAAGAATAAGGCAGTGATGACAACAAGAGACAGAAAGAATAAGGCAGTGATGACAACAAGAGACACAAAGAATAAGGCAGTGATGACAACAAGAGACACGAAGAATAAGGCAGTGATGACAACAAGAGACAGAAAGAATAAGGCAGTGATAACAACAAGAGACAGAAAGAATAAAGCAGTGATAACAATAAGAGACAGAAAGAATAAGGCAGTGATAACAACAAGAGACAGAAAGAATAAGGCAGTGATGACAACAAGAGACAGAAAGAATAAGGCAGTGATAACAACAAGAGACATAAAGAATAAGGCAGTGATGACAACAAGAGACACAAAGAATAAGGCAGTGATGACAACAAGAGACACAAAGAATAAGGCAGTGATGACAAAAAGAGACACAAAGAATAAGGCAGTGATAACAACAAGAGACACAAAGAATAAGGCATTGATGACAAAAAGAGACACAAAGAATAAGGCAGTGATAACAACAAGAGACAGAAAGAATAAGGCAGTGATGACAACAAGAGACACAAAGAATAAGGCAGTGATGACAACAAGAGACACAACGAATAAGGCAGTGATGACAACAAGAGACACAAAGAATAAGGCACTGATGACAACAAGATACACAAAGAATAAGGCAGTGATAACAACAAGAGACAGAAAGAATAAGGCAGTGATGACAACAAGAGACAGAAAGAATAAGGCAGTGATGACAACAAGAGACGGAAAGAATAAGGCAGTGATAACAACAAGAGACAGAAAGAATAAGGCAGTGATGACAACAAGAGACAGAAAGAATAAGGCAGTGATGACAACAAGAGACAGAAAGAATAAGGCAGTGATAACAACGAGACAGAAAGAATAAGGCAGTGATGACAAGAGACACATAGAATAAGGCAGTGATGACAACAAGAGACACAAAGAATAAGGCAGTGATGACAACAAGAGACAGAAAGAATAAGGCAGTGATGACAACAAGAGACAGAAAGAATAAGGCAGTGATGACAACAAGAGACAGAAAGAATAAGGCAGTGATAACAACAAGAGACAGAAAGAATAAGGCAGTGATGACAACAAGAGACAGAAAGAATAAGGCAGTGATGACAACAAGAGACAGAAAGAATAAGGCAGTGATAACAACAAGAGACAGAAAGAATAAGGCAGTGATGACAAGAGACACATAGAATAAGGCAGTGATGACAACAAGAGACACAAAGAATAAGGCAGTGATGACAACAAGAGACAGAAAGAATAAGGCAGTGATGACAACAAGAGACACAAAGAATAAGGCAGTGATGACAACAAGAGACAGAAAGAATAAGGCAGTGATGACAACAAGAGACGGAAAGAATAAGGCAGTGATAACAACAAGAGACAGAAAGAATAAGGCAGTGATGATAACAAGAGACAGAAAGAATAAGGCAGTGATGACAACAAGAGACACAAAGAATAAGGCAGTGATAACAACAAGAGACGGAAAGAATAAGGCAGTGATAACAACAAGAGACAGAAAGAATAAGGCAGTGATGACAACAAGAGACAGAAAGAATAAGGCAGTGATGACAACAAGAGACAGAAAGAATAAGGCAGTGATAACAACAAGAGACAGAAAGAATAAGGCAGTGATGACAAGAGACACATAGAATAAGGCAGTGATGACAACAAGAGACACAAAGAATAAGGCAGTGATGACAACAAGAGACAGAAAGAATAAGGCAGTGATGACAACAAGAGACACAAAGAATAAGGCAGTGATGACAACAAAACATGACATTGTAGAGTAAATGTAAACAGTTTGTTGACTCACGTCTTGCCAGATGAAGTAGTGACTGAGGAAACAACCAATCTCTCCCTTTGTCAACGGTCTGTAACATCAGGTAATTGTCTTAAGAACTGCCTTAAGAAATGTAAACACCATGCAACTGTCTTAAAAGGATGTAAACATCAGACAATTATCTTAAGAAATGTAAACAAGGGGTAACTGTCTTAAGAAGTTTAAACACAATGCAACTGTCTTCAGAAATGTAAACATCAGACAATTATCTGATGAGATGTAAATAACAGGAAACTGTATTTTAAAATGTAAACAACAGGAAACTGTCTTAAGAAATGTATACATCAGATAACTGCCTTAAGATGTGTAAACATCTGACAACAGGCTTAAGAAATATAAACATCAGACAACTGCCTTAAGAAGTGTAAACATCAGGCAACTGCCTTAAGAAGTGTAAACATCAGGCAACTGCCTTAAGAAGTGTAAACATCAGACAACTGTCTTAAGAAATATAAACATCAGACAACTGCCTTAAGAAGTGTAAACATCAGGCAACTGTCTTAAGAAGTGTAAACATCAGACAACTGGCTTAAGAAATATAAACATCAGACAACTGCCTTAAGAAGTGTAAACATCAGGCAACTGCCTTAAGAAGTGTAAACATCAGGCAACTGTCTTAAGAAGTGTAAACATCAGACAACTGGCTTAAGAAATATAAACATCAGACAACTGCCTTAAGAAGTGTAAACATCAGACAACTGCCTTAAGAAGTGTAAACATCAGGCAACTGCCTTAAGAAGTGTAAACATCAGACAACTGTCTTAAGAAATATAAACATCAGACAACTGCCTTAAGAAGTGTAAACATCAGGCAACTGCCTTAAGAAGTGTAAACATCAGACAACTGTCTTAAGAAGTGTAAATATCACACAACTGGCTTAATAAATGTAAACATCAGGCAAATGTCTTAAGAAGTGTAAACATCAGACAAGTATCTTAAGAAGTCTAACAATCAGGCAACTGTCATAAGAAATGTAAACATCAGGCACCGGTCTTAAGAAGTGTAAACATCAGACAACTGTCCTAAGAAATGTAAACAATCAGACAACTATCTTAAGAAGTGTAAATATCAGACAACTGTCCTAAGAAGTGTAAACACCAGACAACTGTCTTAAGAAGTGTAAACATCACACAACTGTCTTAAGAAGTGTAAACATCAGACAACTGTCCTAAGAAGTGTAAAAATCAGACAACTGTCTTAAGAAGTGTAACAATCAGGCAACTGTCTTAAGAAATGTAAACATCAGACAACTGTCTTAATAAATGAAAACACCGGACAACTGGTCTGATCAATGTATCTCAACACTGAACAGATGTCAGCAAAAAATTTTACTTCTTGAGGCAGCTCAAGAAGTTTAATGTCAGCAATAACATTCTCATGTTGTTCTATAGGGCAGTAGTAGAGAGCGCACTGGTCTTTGGACTCCTGAATTGGGATGTTGGACTCTAAGGGAAAGACAGGAAGAAACTGGAGAGGATTGTCTTTGTGGCTGGTGAGATAATCAGCTCATCTCCCCCCTCCTTAGAACAACTGTACATGGAACGAACCATACAGAAGGCAAAAACAATCATGGGTGGTGAATCTCATCCAATGAATCACCTGTTCCAGCTCCTGCCCTCAGGGAAGCGCCTCTGTTCGGCGTATGCCAGAACAGAGAGATACAAAAGGACATTCTTACATAGTGCCATATTTCTTTACAACAGTCGGTGATTCCTTAGACACTTGTGATATCAGCCAGTATGCGCAGTCTGAATATGTGTATGTATGCATTCCTGCTTGTTGCAATACTTCATTGTTCATTCATTCATCACTCACACCCTCATATCTCATCCATCCGCCCATCAGTTGTTCACCAACATCATCTCTGAATGCTATGATTACCTGTCTTTATATATGATATATGTGTATTTGCAGACATTTATCTTGATGTTGTAAGAAGAATTATTTTTTAAAGAAGCAATAAAGATTATGTTATGTTATGTTAACTGTCTTAAGAAGTGTAAACATCAGACAATTGTCTTAAGAAATGTAAATGTCAGGCAACTGTCTTAATAAATGAATCTCCAACAACTGATCATACTGACTCATCAGTGTTGATTTAGTTGAAACACGGTATATCAACACTGAATGCTCAGAGTGAATGCACTAGCTCTGGGTCATGGAATAAATCAAATGAATGCCAGTCTAAAAGCAAGGCCCTGTACTTGTTTTTTGCTGTCATTCATGACTAATACAATTACACAGAGCTACAGACACTGATTAGAAATGTGATGTATCTGTAGTGACCTGGCAAGGAACCAACGGAATGAATCAACAGTCGCAGTTGACAAAGGACATTACTGTCTACTGGGCATGTGCAGTACTTACCTGGAAACTAATATAAATACATTAAAACGAATACAGAGGAAAGAAACTAAACTGATTCCAGAACTGTGAGATTTAGTTATAAAAATGCCTAAAAGAATATGGTTTAACAACCCTAGAGACAAGGATGTTAAGAGGAGATAAAATTTTATTTTTGTTAATATTGAATGGGTATGAAAATATTGACAGAAATATTCTGTTGTCACTTAAGAAAGATAGAAGAACTAGAGGACATGAGGTAACGTTAGTTAAGGAACAGTGTAGATTAGATATCAGAAAGTACTTATTCTCAGACAGTGAAGGAACAGTGTAGATTAGATATCAGGAAGTACTTATTCTCAGACAGTGAAGGAACAGTGTAGATTAGATATCAGAAAGTACTTATTCTCAGACAGTGAAGGAACAGTGTAGATTAGATATCAGAAAGTACTTATTCTCAGACAGTGAAGGAACAGTGTAGATTAGATATCAGAAAGTACTTATTCTTAGACAGTGAAGGAACAGTGTAGATTAGATATCAGAAAGTACTTATTCTCAGACAGTGAAGGAACAGTGTAGATTAGATATCAGAAAGTACTTATTCTCAGACAGTGAAGGAACAGTGTAGATTAGATATCAGAAAGTACTCATTCTTAGACAGTGAAGGAACAGTGTAGATTAGATATCAGAAAGTACTTATTCTCAGACAGTGAAGGAACAGTGTAGATTAGATATCAGAAAGTACTTATTCTCAGACAGTGAAGGAACAGTGTAGATTAGATATCAGAAAGTACTCATTCTTAGACAGTGAAGGAACAGTGTAGATTAGATATCAGAAAGTACTTATTCTCAGACAGTGAAGGAACAGTGTAGATTATATATCAGAAAGTACTTATTCTCAGACAGTGAAGGAACAGTGTAGATTAGATATCAGAAAGTACTTATTCTTAGACAGTGAAGGAACAGTGTAGATTAGATATCAGAAAGTACTTATTCTCAGACAGTGAAGGAACAGTGTAGATTAGATATCAGAAAGTACTTATTCTCAGACAGTGAAGGAACAGTGTAGATTAGATATCAGAAAGTACTCATTCTTAGACAGTGAAGGAACAGTGTAGATTAGATATCAGAAAGTACTTATTCTCAGACAGTGGAGGAACAGTGTAGATTAGATATCAGAAAGTACTTATTCTCAGACAGTGAAGGAACAGTGTAGATTAGATATCAGAAAGTACTCATTCTTAGACAGTGAAGGAACAGTGTAGATTAGATATCAGAAAGTACTTATTCTCAGACAGTGAAGGAACAGTGTAGATTAGATATCAGAAAGTACTTATTCTCAGACAGTGAAGGAACAGTGTAGATTAGATATCAGAAAGTACTTATTCTCAGACAGTGGAGGAACAGTGTAGATTAGATATCAGAAAGTACTTATTCTCAGACAGTGGAGGAACAGTGTAGATTAGATATCAGAAAGTACTTATTCTCAGACAGTGAAGGAACAGTGTAGATTAGATATCAGAAAGTACTTATTCTCAGACAGTGGAGGAACAGTGTAGATTAGATATCAGAAAGTACTTATTCTCAGACAGTGAAGGAACAGTGTAGATTAGATATCAGAAAGTACTCATTCTTAGACAGTGAAGGAACAGTGTAGATTAGATATCAGAAAGTACTTATTCTCAGACAGTGAAGGAACAGTGTAGATTAGATATCAGAAAGTACTTATTCTCAGACAGTGAAGGAACAGTGTAGATTAGATATCAGAAAGTACTTATTCTCAGACAGTGAAGGAACAGTGTAGATTAGATATCAGAAAGTACTTATTCTCAGACAGTGAAGGAACAGTGTAGATTAGATATCAGAAAGTACTCATTCTTAGACAGTGAAGGAACAGTGTAGATTAGATATCAGAAAGTACTTATTCTCAGACAGTGAAGGAACAGTATAGATTAGATATCAGAAAGTACTTATTCTCAGACAGTGAAGGAACAGTGTAGATTAGATATCAGAAAGTACTTATTCTCAGACAGTGAAGGAACAGTGTAGATTAGATATCAGAAAGTACTTATTCTCAGACAGTGAAGGAACAGTGTAGATTAGATATCAGAAAGTACTTATTCTCAGACAGTGAAGGAACAGTGTAGATTAGATATCAGAAAGTACTTATTCTCAGACAGTGAAGGAACAGTGTAGATTAGATATCAGAAAGTACTTATTCTCAGACAGTGAAGGAACAGTGTAGATTAGATATCAGAATGTACTTATTCTCAGACAGTGAAGGAACAGTGTAGATTAGATATCAGAAAGTACTTATTCTCAGACAGTGAAGGAACAGTGTAGATTAGATATCAGAAAGTACTTATTCTCAGACAGTGAAGGAACAGTGTAGATTAGATATCAGAAAGTACTTATTCTCAGACAGTGAAGGAACAGTGTAGATTAGATATCAGAAAGTACTTATTCTCAGACAGTGAAGGAACAGTGTAGATTAGATATCAGAAAGTACTTATTCTCAGAGAACAATAAATGAATGGAACAGATTATCTACAGATTGTGTAAATGCTAGCAATGTGAATATGTTTAAAAACAAAATTAACAAATATCTCAGAAGGGCGGGTTACGCATAGATGAAAAAATGGCTTCCTTGTCCACTTCCCATTTGTTTTGCCTTGGATGGCAATCTTGTTAAACCTTGGATGGCAATCTTGTTAAACCTTGGATGGCAATCTTGTTAAACCTTGGATGGCAATCTTGTTAAACCTTGGATGGCAATCTTGTTAAACCTTGGATGGCAATCTTGTTAAACCTTGGATGGCAATCTTGTTAAACCTTGACAATACAATTAAGCAACACACGCACGCACACACACATGCACACACGCGCACACACACAAAATAATATGAGTCAAAAAAGAAACTTGCCAAACAAGAGATATGCTGATTAGTGCATGTCAAATGTCAATGACACACTGCTTGAGAGAAACAACATCAGTGGCACTTGCTGGGAAAACAACATGTATGGTGTATGGTGTGTGTACGCATGTGTACGTGCATGTGAGTGTGGTGTGTGTACGCATGTGTATGTGCATGTGAGTTTGGTGCTTGGATGCATTATGTATGTGGGCATAACTGCCGTTGGGTAGTCAACCCTTGAACGAAGACGTATTATTAAACAAGCCACAACCTTCTACAAAATTCTAAATAACATTATTGAGATCACCCCCTCCCCCTCCAGGCCTACTAACCCGCTCTCGAACCCGTGGACAATACGTAGCCCCCAGGTGTCGTATAAATGCAATGGTCTTTTCATTTTATCCCCGAGCCATTCGCATATGGAATATGATTCCACCAAAAATTATCAACATAAAAACCCAAAATCATTTCAAGAAGCTATCATGGAACTCCCTTTCACCACACCTCCTCACCTATACTGCCTTTAAAACACAGTGCTCAGCGTAAACGTATCCATGGTGTGGGTATGGAGACTGTCTATGTGTGCATGTGGCAAGACAGCGACAGTATCCATACACATTACCAACCTATTCAAAATTTTCATCTAACATCCTATACATAAAATAAATAAAACTATCAGATAAAAACCCTTTCAGCAACATTAAAGATACTAGTCTTTTAGTTGTATGTACCACCCACAGCGCATGCGCACAGTCCACCACAAACTCCTGCGTTAGCCTAAGTTTGGGCTGTTTGGAGTATAACCACTTGAGACTTGAGACATGTGGCAGTATATTACTGAGCAACAGAAATAAGCCACACAGCCCCGCTGACTGAGTCTGTCATTCATTCCAGCAACAGTCGTCCTTAACACAATCTCTATCAGTTACTTCACTCACTGTCACAACGTATATCTACATTAACACAAGCACTTTGATCTATTAAATGTCAGACATTATTTGTTTTACATCGCTGTAATGGTGTGAAATTAATATTCATGAGATGACATCATATTGATGGCTCCCTATGACCTCAATTCATTGCAGGTTCCCAGAAACTACTACATTTTCCTGAAAATGAAAGTATTAACACGGTAAAAAATGCCAGTTTCTGCCTGCTGTAGCCAGTGTAGTGAGCAGACTATAAAGTCTCTGAATGTAACTGTGCGTCAGTGTTGCAAGTCAACCGTATATTGAAGAGGTTTACAGCAACACAACCACAATTTTCCACAGAGGGATACATTGTGTGGAGCCAACTTTGGTGTGATTGTGGATATATATGCCGAGGGGGGTCAACATTTGATCAAAATTGTCAGCCTGCATTATCAGCTAATTGAGACACAAGACATACGAGACACAAGTTGAAAAAACTGGACTAAGAATGGCGCATTCTCTCCCTCACCCACTACACACCCCCACGACGCGTGGTAAGTACAGACACTGCAATGCAGATTTTTGGAGCATTGCACTTTTTTATTACTTAAAGTTATACTGACTTAAAATCAAATTTTTTATTTTAAAAAAATCAGGAAAATGCTTGGATTATTTTGGTATTATTTGATGATCATACACGTAACTTTAGCGAAACACAACATTGCAAAACTTGTCGTATGGCCTTCTACAACTATCCACTCTTGTGTTGTTGTAACAGTGTTGTCGCAACAGTATTGTTGTAACAGTGTTGTTGTAACAATATTATCGTAACAGTGTTGTCGTAACCGTGATGTCGTAACAGTATTGTTTTAACAGTGTTGTTGCAACAATGTTGTCATAGCAGTATTGTTGTAACAGTGTTGTCGCAACAGTGTTGTTGCAACAATGTTGTTGCAACAATGTTGTCACAACAGTATTGTCGTAACAATGTTGTCATAACAGTATTGTTGTAACAGTTGTGTTGTAACAATGTTGTCACAACAGTGTTGCCATAAGTGTTGTTGTAACAATGTTGTCATAACAGTATTGTTGTAACAATGTTGTCACAACAATGTTGTCATAACAATGTTGTCATAACAGTGTTGGCGTAACATTGTTGTCATAACAGTGTTGTCGTAACCGTGATGTCGTAACAGTGTTGTCATATGTATTGTTGTAACAGTGTTGTTGCAACAGTGTTATCATAACAGTATTGTTGTAATAGTGTTGTCGTAACTGTGATGTTGTAACAGTGTTGTCATAATAGTATTGTTGTAACAGTGTTGTCTCAACAGTATTGTTGTAACAGTGTTGTCGCAACAATATTGTTGTAACATTGTTGTCGCAACAATGTTGTTGTAACAATGTTGTCATAACAGTATTGTTGTAACAGTGTTGTCGCAACAGTATTATTGTAACAGTGTTGCCATAACAGTGTTGTCATAACAATGTTGTCATAACAGTGTTGTCGTAACAATGATGTTGTAACAGTGTTTTTGTAACAGTATTGTCGTAACAGTATTGATGTAACAATGTTGTCATAACAGTATTGTTGTAACAGTGTTGTCGCAACAGTATTATTGTAACAGTGTTGCCATAACAGTGTTGTCATAACAATGTTGTCATAACAGTGTTGTCGTAACAATGATGTTGTAACAGTGTTGTTGCAACAGTATTGTCGTAACAGTATTGATGTAACAATGTTGTCGTAACAGTGTTGTTGTAACCACGATGTTGTAACAATGTTGTTGTAACAGTGTTGTCGCAACAGTGTTGTTGTAAAAAAATTATCATAACAGTATTGTCATAACAGGGTTGTTGTAACAGTATTGTTGTAACAGTGTTGTCGCAACAGTGTTGTTTTAACAATGTTGTCACAACAGTATGGTTGTAACAGTGTTGTTGCAACAGTGTGGTCACAACAGTATTGTCGTAACAATATTGTCATAACATTATTGTTGTAACAACAATGTGGTCACAACAGTAATGTCATAACAATGTTGTCATAACAGTATTGTTGTAACAGTGTTGTTGTAACAATGTTGTCACAACAGTGTTGTTGCAACAACGTGGTCAAAACAGTAATGTCGTAACAATGTTGTCATAACAGTATTGTTGTAACAGTGTTGTTATAACAGTGTTGTCGCAACAATGTTGTTGCAGCAATATTGTTGTAACAGTGTTGTCATGACAACATTGTTGCAACAGTGTTCTCTTAACACAAACAAGCTAGCATGTCACAGTCTACACTAGACAGGTTTGATTTTTTTGCAAAATGACTCAGAAATGAAGAGAAGCAGAACATTTAGTTGAGGAAGTTTAAGACACAAAACAGCCAACAATAAACATGTGCTGATGTTGCAGCAGAGTTCACGCCAGGGGAACTGGACACTCTACACGGGATGGCAGTGAACCACGTGAAACGAGGAGGCTGCAATAAGTTCAACCACTGTCGCGTCTTCTACAGGAACAAGCCACACCTTTACTACATGCAGTGTGTGCTTAATGACAAGAACATTATGAAAGTGTACATGAAGGACAACAATGGAGACCCAAAATCCATCATCAACAGTCGGATCAAGGGCCTGTTCTTTGCTACAAGTGTCAGTCTGACTGGAGAACCACCAAACACATCACATTTTGGACCCTGCCGAATCTGCATCCCAGCCACGGCCATGCTGGCTGAAGATTCAAATCTGTACTTTGCTGATTTCTACTGCAACTACAGAGCCCACTACGTGACTGTGGTACTGACCAAACCAGGGTCTGAAACTGACCAATTCTGTAAGAGAAAACTGTTCAAACTGGACATCAGAGACAATGACTTTCTGTGGCGGAATGATAAGGTATACGTCACAGATAATGTGTGGGTAGAGGTGCTGTACACTGAAGACGTTGACCTGTCACGCCCCGATTGCAAATTCAGTGATGTCCCTTCCACGGGCACTTCAACCCCTGGGGGCTTGCCAAAGAACCCCAGATGTTTGGTGTGTAACCTGCCCAGTACCACACCTAGAAGGGGCGGAGGTGATGATGGCTTCGATGCTCTTGCTGCCCTCATCAGGAAGCTGGGGTTATGATACTAAGTGGTTTCACCCTCACCTGCCCTAACATTACAGTATTACATGTGCACTGTTTCACACTTTGAGCTGGACTTGACAGTGTGAATACTCTTTTGTGCTTTAATGATACAACTGTGTGGATTAAGTTACCCTCTAATACTACAGTGCCAAAAGTACGAGGCTTGAAATAGATGTTTGCCTGCATTGAACAAGTTGTACTATCATGTGACTTGTCCAGTTGAGATGATGTTCTTTGATTGATAATTTCTTAGCTCTCCAGCACAGCACAACTCGGCAACTGTTTAATGTCACTCAAGCTATGAATCACTGCAAGTTAGTGACCATTTGACTACTATTAGTCAACACAATAATCACCAAATTTCACTTATTCCAAGTAATTTATAAGTAATGCCAGCCAGACCTGAGCACTAGGACAAGTAGACTTGATAGCATACAAGTTAAATTGTGGCTAAGTCAAGTCAGATGAGTTGAAAGATTCCTTTAATTTTGTACATTTCATGTTTAACAAATGTGTATTTACAGACAGCTTACACAGCTTGCTTTGGGGAAACATTTTCAGTGACAAGACATTACAATGGATGTTGTAGCAGTGATGTAGCTTCTTTTTAGTTGGCCTACATTCACGTGTAATGTCTTATTTGTCTGACCTACATTCACGTGTAATGTCTTATTTGTCTGACCTACATTCATGTGTAATGTCTTATTTATCTGACCTACATTCATGTGTAATGTCTTATTTGTCTGACCTACATTCATGTGTAATGTCGTATTTGTCTGGCCTACATTCACGTATAATGTCTTATTTGTCTGACCTACATTCATGTGTAATGTCTTATTTATCTGGCCTACATTCATGTGTAATGTCTTATTTATCTGACCTACATTCATGTGTAATGTCTTATTTGTCTGACCTACATTCATGTGTAATGTCTTATTTATCTGGCCTACATTCATGTGTAATGTCTTATTTGTCTGACCTACATTCATGTGTAATGTCTTATTTATCTGACCTACATTCATGTGTAATGTCTTATTTATCTGACCTACATTCATGTGTAATGTCTTATTTGTCTGACCTACATTCATGTGTAATGTCTTATTTATCTGGCCTACATTCATGTGTAATGTCTTATTTGTCTGACCTACATTCATGTGTAATGTCTTATTTATCTGACCTACATTCATGTGTAATGTCTTATTTATCTGGCCTACATTCATGTGTAATGTCTTATTTGTCTGACCTACATTCATGTGTAATGTCTTATTTATCTGGCCTACATTCATGTGTAATGTCTTATTTGTCTGGCCTACATTCATGTGTAATGTCTTATTTATCTGACCTACATTCATGTGTAATGTCTTATTTGTCTGACCTACATTCATGTGTAATGTCTTATTTATCTGGCCTACATTCATGTGTAATGTCTTATTTATCTGACCTACATTCGTGTGTAATGTCCTATTTATCTGACATACATTCATGTGTAATATCTTATTTATCTGGCCTACATTCATGTGTAACACCGTTGTGACACAGATATGGTGTTACACAGTGTCACACCATTGTGACACAGATGTGGTGTCACACAGTGTCACACCATTGTTACACAGATGTGGTGTCAAACAGTGTCACACCATTGTGGCACAGATGTAGTGTCACACCATTGTGACACAGATGTGGTGTCACACAGTGTCACACCATTGTGGCACAGATGTAGTGTCACACCATTGTGACACAGATGTGGTGTCACACAGTGTCACACCATTGTGATACAGATATGGTGTCACACATTATCACACCATTGTGTCACAGATATTGTGTCACAGTGTCACACCATTGTGACACAGATATAGTGTCACACAGTGTCACACCATTGTTACACAGATATGGTGTCACACCATCGTGACACAGATATGGTGTCACAGTGTCACACCATTGTGACACAGATATGGTGTCACACAGTGTCACATACATAATTCCTGGTTGTGTGTTTTCCTGACTTGTATGAAATGTGTTGAATATTAAATTACGAAACTATTGAGAAACTGTCTTTAATTACTTACGCTAATTACCTAGTGACTGGTGACACTGGTGTGACTAAGACTAAACTTTGCATACAATTTGTTATGTAGACATGCTTTATTTGCTACATTCATGTCTACCATAAATTTCTGAGTATAGTAGATATTTTTCCCTTTATTTTTTACTTAAAAGTCTGGGTGCGTATTATACATTATTATATTATACATTATTATATTATATTATATTATACATGGTGATAAGGCTAAAAAAAAATTTCTCTGACCGGATGTGGAATTGAAATGAGCGGGAAGCGTACGTGCCTGGGAAAGCATTCTGTCAAACCAGAGCCTTGAAATGGGAAATCATTGCCCTAGATATCGTGCTATGAGGCTTGATCACATTGCTAAAAATAATTTTCTTGTTTTAAGAAGAAAAACACTTAAAACAAGAAAAATTTCTAGGGAGCCACGTAACAAAATAATTTTAGTGATTTAAGAAATTTATATCTTAGCTTAGGAAAATATTTTCTATATTCAAGAAAAGTGTATATATTTCCTTATTTTTTATCTAAGAAATGCTTTTTTAATAAGAAAATAATTTTCTAAAATAAAAAAAAGCAAGAACATTTCTCAAAAATTATTTTCTAGGGAGCCACACAAGAAAATTTGTAAATCAAGAAATGTTTTCTAAAATTTAATAAGAATATTTTTTTTTGTAATTTCTGATGTTTCACATTAGCAAGAATATTTTTTGACAAGAAAAAACTTCTGAAAGAATTTTTCTTGGAATAAGAAACACTTTCTTATTTATATATTTCCCTTATAAAAAGAAAAACTACTGATCACTGTATGTCAGCAATCATTTCTGAAAATATAGCAATTTTCTTACCACAAAATGCAACTTGCGATGAAGGGTATCAATTGTCCAGGAACATACTACCGTGAAATGACAAAAGGGAGCAAGTGATATTTTTGCTAAGAATGAGTTAACTATCATAATGATGGGACCATAAGCCATATTTTAACATAATAAAACGTTTTAGATGGCAGATTTTCTACAAATGACACACCAGAAAGGAGCAAGTAACAATGAAAGTGTGTTTTATCATGACTAAAGGGGGCAAGTGTGTGACCAATAGCATCACGTGTTATTGCGACAGCCATGCAATCAGTCCGCAGCTCTCATACCCAGTAGGGTCATTCCTTGTCAAATCAACCAATTTTCAGGAAATTAAAAAAGGTGATGTCTCAGAATGTCCTAACATTTTAACCAATTAGCAAATGGTTATATTGTAGCAACTTTGCAGAAAAAAACTAAGCTAAGGGGTAAACGCACATGTTATTTGGATAAATTTTCAGGTGCCTCTAACTACAGAGCTTAAATTCGCTGAATGTCTAGATATATTCGTACAGATGTGCATCACAAAATTAAAGAATGATAATGGGAAGGATAATGTATGTACCGAGTGTACAAAAATGAATTTTTTATTTTTATTTCTGAGAGTGATTTTAGCAGTCTTTCATTGTTATTTTACAGAACAAGTTCCAAAGTGCTACTGTATACTGTCAGGGATACTTGCAATGACTTCTTAGTTCAATATTTTACGAATTTCAACGTTCAAAATGAGAGTGTGGTCTTATGATCACCGTATTTGCACTGTGCACAGTCTTTTATCAGATAAAACACGTATTAACATTTTAGAATGTTGTTCTGTCTAATTCAGTTGATACTGCAGCTGAAATATCACTGTTCTGTCTAATTACCTTTTCTCCAAAATAAGCCGGATATGGCCATATACCATAACCGAGTGACAAAGATATGAAACTATTATGAATTATTGTGCAACAACAAATAGCAACGGCCACCAAGAGTACCTTATTGACACAGAAACTGAATAGGTCACATGGTCAAACTAAGAGTACCTTATTGACACAGAAACTGAATAGGTCGCATGGCCAAACTAAGAGTACCTTATTGACACAGAAACTGAATAGGTCGCATGGCCAAACTAAGAGTACCTTATTGACACAGAAACTGAATAGGTCGCATGGCCAAACTTCGAGCATTGCCAAATTTAAACAGAAACTTAAACATTACTTAATTCTTAAAATACATTTAGTCAAATAGTCCAAAGAATGGTGTACAATTACTGTGCTGTAATATGCACAAGAGTACAAACCAAAATATATGTTTTGTCCGATATTTAAAAAACCACCGTCACTTGCTCCCTTGTCATTTCACGGCGGTATATTGTAAAATGCAAGATCAGGGATTTAAACACTAAACACACACAAATACACACATTACAGCCCTTGTACTTCTACAGAAGGGGTGACCTTATAAAGGGGGTAATAGTAAAGTACAAACACACACATTACAGCCCTTGTACCTCTACAGAAGGGGTGACCTTATAAAGGGGGATTACTGGCACAGTAAAGTACAAACACACACATTACAGCCCTTGTACCTCTACAGAATGGGTGACCTTATAAAGGGGGATTACTGGCACAGTAAAGTACAAACACACACATTACAGCCCTTGTACCTCTACAGAAGGGGTGACCTTATAAAGGGGGATTACTGGCACAGTAAAGTACAAATACACACACATTACAGCCCTTGTACCTCTACAGAAGGGGTGACCTTATAAAGGGGGATTACTGGCACAGTAAAGTACAAACACACACATTACAGCCCTTGTACCTCTACAGAAGGGGTGACCTTATAAAGGGGGACTACTGGCACAGTAAAGTACAAATACACACATTACAGCCCTTGTACCTCTACAGAAGGGGTGACCTTATAAAGGGTGATTACTGGCACAGTAAAGTACAAATACACACATTACAGCCCTTGTACCTCTACAGAAGGGGTGACCTTATAAAGGGTGATTACTGGCACAGTAAAGTACAAATACACACATTACAGCCCTTGTACCTCTACAGAAGGGGTGACCTTATAAAGGGTGATTACTGGCACAGTAAAGTACAAATACACACATTACAGCCCTTGTACCTCTACAGAAGGGGTGACCTTATAAAGGGTGATTACTGGCACAGTAAAGTACAAATACACACATTACAGCCCTTGTACCTCTACAGAAGGGGTGACCTTATAAAGGGGGACTACTGGCACAGTAAAGTACAAATACACACATTACAGCCCTTGTACCTCTACAGAAGGGGTGACCTTATAAAGGGTGATTACTGGCACAGTAAAGTACAAATACACACATTACAGCCCTTGTACCTCTACAGAAGGGGTGACCTTATAAAGGGGGACTACTGGCACAGTAAAGTACAAATACACACATTACAGCCCTTGTACCTCTACAGAAGGGGTGACCTTATAAAGGGTGATTACTGGCACAGTAAAGTACAAATACACACATTACAGCCCTTGTACCTCTACAGAAGGGGTGACCTTATAAAGGGTGATTACTGGCACAGTAAAGTACAAATACACACATTACAGCCCTTGTACCTCTACAGAAGGGGTGACCTTATAAAGGGTGATTACTGGCACAGTAAAGTACAAATACACACATTACAGCCCTTGTACCTCTACAGAAGGGGTGACCTTATAAAGGGTGATTACTGGCACAGTAAAGTACAAATACACACATTACAGCCCTTGTACCTCTACAGAAGGGGTGACCTTATAAAGGGGGACTACTGGCACAGTAAAGTACAAACACACACATTACAGCCCTTGTACCTCTACAGAAGGGGTGACCTTATAAAGGGGGATTACTGGCACAGTAAAGTACAAACACACACATTACAGCCCTTGTACCTCTACAGAGCGGGTGACATTATAAAGGGGGACTACTGGCACAGTAAAGTACAAACACACTTTTACAGCCCTTGTATCTCTACAGAGCAGGTGACCTTATAAGAGGGGACTACTGGTACAGTAAAGTACAAACACACACATTACAGCCCTTGTACCTCTACAGAGCGAGTGACATTATAAAGGGGGACTACTGGCACAGTAAAGTACAAACACACACATTACAGCCCTTGTATCTCTACAGAACGGGTGACCTTATAAGAGGGGACTACTGGTACAGTAAAGTACAAACACACACATTACAGCCCTTGTATCTCTACAGAACGGGTGACCTTATAAGAGGGGAATACTGGCACAGTAAAGTACAAACACACACATTACAGCCCTTGTACCTCTACAGAGCGGGTGACATTATAAAGGGGGACTACTGGCACAGTAAAGTACAAACAAATGCTAAACTTAACTGCCATAGTAGCTTCAATAATTTGTTGGAACTTGAAAAGTATTTGAATTGTGTACAATTTCAAAGACATATTAGCAATGACATGATTTAGATGTCCATGTCATTCTGCACACATCAAAGAAGGAACAACACATTGCCAGAAGATACAATTAGTTAACTTCCTAGTATGTGAAAGCCAAGGATTTCATCCATAGATTTATTTTATTACAGATTAGCTTTCATGAAAGTTAAAACAGTCTGAATGATGACACGTGAATGTGTATTTTCATATCTATGATCAAAATGTGTCATTGACAAATTGAAAGTACTGAACAAAATAACAAATACAAACTGCCATTTTTCAAACAGCTCAGCTGCTGCACACTTTCAAAAATGTTCTCACTATTTTTATTACATGGCCAGGCCACATGTCAAATTGCTGTAAACAGGGTACAAACCATCCAGAGGTCTTCTTTATTATGTATTTCCTACTAGTTGTATAAGCCTCATGGCTTCTACTACAGCTCTGGTACTAGATAATCCAGAAACTAACAGGTGACCCTCCCACAACCCTCATTAGCAGACCCTTAATGAGACCATTGGGGCAGTGAGAGTGTGGTCTCACTACATGTGTGTCACTAGTGTTATGTCATAGGAGACTGACCTAAATCTAAATCTCATGTGAGGCATACACTTATAGAGCACACACATTGACAACATTTTAAAATCAAAGTGTGCTGAATAAAGATTACGCTGAATAACCGATTAAACATTTTTAATTTCATGTGTTGTTGATTACTGTAAATTATGCTTGGATCAGATATTTTGCATCATATCCTATCTCTAGTAGTTTATAAGATTTAACAAGAGATTGAACAAGATTTGCCATCCAAGCCAAAGGCCCAGATGGCAAGTGGACAAGGAAGCCATTGGCTTATCGAGAGTCCAGCAATATTCATCTACGTGTAACCTGCCCTCATGAGATATATGTCAACCTTGTTTTTAAACATATTCACGCTGCTAGCAGTTACACATGCACCTGCCCATCAGAAATAATTATTGCAATAGAACCAACAGTCGATAGCAACAACTTATGTTGGAAATTTCACTAATATCGTGATCTGATAATATAAAAAAAAAATTTAATGCACATTTTGGATGGCATGCACATTCAAATGCAGTTGTTACATTTTCAGTGCATTTGATTGCGTACCATAAACATTTACACTTTTCAGTTCATGCAATAGCCTAAAAATTTAACCCAGACTCAATGAACTTGTATTTGAATGCAACCCCCAAACATTTCATATTTCAAATGCCCAATCAAATGCAGCCATAATTGTTTGAATAATTATTATTGTTAGATTCTGCACCTGATGTAGTTTTATACTATTAATTATATCTAATAAGCTTCATACTGTATTCTATGCAGTTGTTTGATTCTTAAATTCATTATTAATAAAATCGACATTTACATTGTATGAATTGTAAATACAGTTGCAAAACATGCTCTTTGTCAGACTTTGAAAAAGTGCTCTGTAGTTAGTAGAATCCTCAGCAGATTTCAGAATCATTGTCTGACCTGTGAATCCACTTTCTAAGTAAGACCATGGTGTATATAGTTGTATTACACTGTACAATGCTTATATTAGTATATGTAACTTTGCTAATATAATTATAATGCATTTATAATGCATAACCAAAACATCTGCATTTGAATGTGATCCTAGAAAATATAATTTGCATTAACATGCATTTGATAACAAGTCGGTTTTATAGTTGAATTATATTCAATGACAGTCTTAGAGCTGTGTAGAGCCTTCTTGTCACACAATTGACAAAATTGGTGAAGCCAACAAATTAGCATACATGTTAGCAATAGCTCAAGCCCCTCTACGGCGAATTACTTTCACCCAATCTGTACACATCACCTCTGCTGTTGACACCTCTGCTGTTGACATAGCATATGTGTCATATTTCATCATAAAAAATTACCAATTTGTGGGTGGAAAGAAAATATTAATGTGCACAAAAACAAAATTGTTTTTAACGGTGCATCCTAAATTAGATTTTTTGGCTAATCTCATTTCAAAGTAATTTTGTGAAAAACCAAAGCTACCTAGTATCCACTGCAACATTCTAGCTCGTTTATGCAGCTTTCGTATGTAGTTTTTGTGAAATTATCAGACAAATTATTATATTAGTTAATGCTTGTTCAAACATTTAAGTGAAGTGAAAATCGAAATGCTAAAAAATCACGATTTTCACCCATGGTGAAATTTCGTAACTTAGTCATGTGATTGGCGAGAGGATGGAGGTCATGCCCATGATTGGCATTGACTCACACAGCGTTTACCATTTTGGATATCCACTATTTTGATCCTTACCAGATATAATGACTGAAGTCAATTCTTTTAATGATTTGAACAAAAATAGGCATTTTTTTTATTAAACAGAGGGTGCACATTACTTAAACAAGTCATACACTACACATATGGACATAAATGAACCAGATTCGTGATGGGTTGAACCATTTGAAGAAGCAATTTTAACTTAAGAAAAACTTCTTGCATTAAGAATATTTATTTATTTCAAATGTTTTTCTTGAGTAAGAAAATGTTTTCTTAATTCAAGAACAAAATTCTAGCATTAAGAATATTTATCTCAAATTATTCTTCAGTAAGAAATATCTTATTAACTAAAGAAAAACTTTCAAAGAAAAAATATTCTACACATTTTCTTAATTCAAGAAATATTTTTTTCATAAGAAAATAATTTTTGGCAGTGCACGTAGCAATAAGGAATACAACGGAATAAGAGTCTTTATTTATTTGTGTGAAAGCAAACAGTGATGGTGTGTTAAATAAGGTGTGTCAGATATGTTGCTCCCTGAGCACCAAGGATCATGCTTGGCTTTCTTGTATCACGTGAACGACCTGAATAGTCAATGCCACACCCACGAGTCAGCCAGTGTGACTCGATGGTTAAAGTTGTGAATGCAAATAAAGATGACTGTACTGTATGTATGTATGTTTCACAGTAGAAAGTGTGCATGTAACATATCAGAATAGAGCTTGGTGTTAATTGAAAATTGAGAGCAGAACGACGCAAAGTAAGTTCTAGCAAGCGAAGATTTAATCAGTTGCGCAATGGTCAAGCTAAAATGCAAGCCATGTAGGGTTTACATGATTGACGAGGTGATATATCGTCGTGAGCGACGAGCCGGTGGCAATGCCTTAACTTGCGTGACATGTTTACGATTCTGAGATGGATTCAAAGGTCATCACACTGGCCAACCGAGTTGCACTTCAAGCAAACTATCAGAAGTGGGAAAATTAGGGGTCGATGCCAAAAGTTGGGGTGTGTATTATACATGGTAATACCAAAATTCTATCAGAATTTAGCAAAAGTCAAGGTGCGTATTATACATGGGGGTGTATTATACATGGAAACTTACATGTGTAATATACCATATTCAACGTAATAAGCGTGCGGTACACTTGAAAAAAAATTGGGCCATGAAAAAATGTCAACGTATCTGTTTTTATAAGCGTACCAGGGCTGAGGTCAATTCTATTTCATCAATTCCAATTCAAGATTTAACAAGATTTGCCATCCAAGCCACAGCCCAAGATAGCAAGTGGACAAGGAAGCCATTGGCTTATCAACAGACAAAGGGCATGGTTTCAGATATGTGCAGGCAGACAACAAATGTTATCTTAGAGCTGCAACCTGTATTGAATTTAAAGAAAGCACACCCCACCATAGTTTGATTTGAACAGACCTTCTGAGTTTTTTTCCAATTGCCACATGGTAACATTGCCACGCAGACCCTTTGTTCAAATTTGGACAAATGTTCTCACTTCAGATCTTAAAATGGTGTACAAATGTATGTTTAGCTGCTACAAAGACTTTGAGTTCATATACAATCCTAGGGTTGGATTGAGGACCACGTTGTAAATAAAGCCAAATCACACCAGCACAAGAAAATGAGGTTCAATTCATTTTCTTTCAATTAAAATTCTGCTTGGTGAAAATCTTTCAGTTCAAATACCAATTCAAACTCAGGAATTGAATTGAATAATTCCAATTCATTTTTTAATTCACCCCAGCCCTGAAGCGTACACAACATTTGTTTCTCTAGACAATAAGGTAACTGTTTAATACTAGTGATGTCATTTGGTGAATAGTGTAGAACAACTGGTGCCAAGCGTTTAAAACCAGATGACGACACTTTTCAGTTGTTTAACACTAGTCAAATTACAACAATTATGGATCCTGCTGATTAAAAAAGGGGTGTATACAGTGTCACACTTAGTGTCACACACGGTGTCAAATATAGCATCACACATAGTGTCATGAATAGTGTCATGCATAGTGTCACACATATAGTGTCACACATACCATCACACAGAGTCATACATAGTGTCACACATATAGTGTCACACATAGCATCACACAGAGTCATACATAGTGTCACACATATAGTGTCACACATAGCATCATACATAGTGTCACACATATAGTGTCACACATAGCATCACACAGAGTCATACATAGTGTCACACATATAGTGTCACACATAGCATCACACAGAGTCATATATAGTGTCACACATATAGTGTCACACATAGCATCACACTGAGTAATACATAGTGTCACACATAGTGTCACACATAGCATCACACATAGTCATACATAGTGTCAGACACAGTTAGTTATTACATACACGCATGCATGCATGCACGCACGCATGCACACAAACGCACACCACCAACCAATACCGCATGCACGCACCCACCCACCCACCCGCACACGCGCGCACATGCACACGCACACGCACACACACACACACTACCCTGTACTCTAAAGACCCACCAGGGCCAGAATATTAGATAAAAAAATGTTATCTTGCCAACAACTGGACTTGTTGATTGTCACTTCATCCAGGCAACCACATGTATGACACATGTATGACACCTGTATGACACGTGATATGCACACAACAGAAAAACAGAAACTTGCCAAAGAGATATGCTGATTAGTGCATGTCAAATGTCAATGACACGCCGCTTGAGAGAAACAACATCAGTGGCACTTGCTGGGAAAACAACATTATTTGCCTACAGAGATCGGCCAGTCTTATTTCATGTGTGCATCATGTGTAACTGTGCAGTGTGTGTATTTATGTATGTGTGCAAGTGTACGTGTGTATATGAACATATGCATTATGCATGTGGGCGTGTGTACACATGTGGGCGTGTGTACACATGTGGCAGTACAAGTAATTATTACTGAGCAACACAAATAAGCCACACAGCACCGCTGACTGAGTCTGTCAACCTTTCCAGCAACAGTCGTCTCTGTCAGTCTCTGTCAGTTACTTCACTCACTGTCACAACGTATGTCTACATTAACACAAGCACTTTGATCTATTAAATGTCAGACATTTGTTTTACATCGCTGTAATTTAAGCTTGTGAAATGAATATTCATGAGATGACATAATTTCTATGGCTTCCTATGACGACAATTCATTGCAGGTTCTCAGAAACTACTACATTTTCCTGAAAATGAAAGTGTTAACACAGTAGAAAATCCCAGTTTCTGCCTGCTGCAGCCATTGTAGTGAGCAGACTATATTAGTCTCTGAACGTAACTCTGCATCAGTGTTGCAAGTCAACCGTATATTGAAGAGGTTTACAGCAACACAACCACAAGTTTCCACAGAGGGATACATTGTGTGGAGCCAACTTTGGTGTGATTGTGGAGATATATGCAGAGAGAGGTGGTCAACAATTTATCAAAATTGTCAGCCTGCATTATCAGCTAATTGAGACACAAGACATACAAGACACAAGTTGAACAAACTGGACCAAGAATGGCGCATTCTCTCGCTCATTCACTCTACACCCCCATGACGCATGGTATGTACAGATACTGCAATGCAGATTTTTGGAGCATTACATTCTTCCATTATGAAAGCACAATTATTTGTAGTCTTAAAATTATACTTACTATACGCATTTGTCATTTTGAAAAAAAAAAGGAAAATGCTTGGATCATTTTGGTATTATTTGGTGATCATACCATACATGTTAAGTCTCCGGATTCACTGGAAATCTATCAAATCTCCTGTTCTCCCAGACGGGAGAACAAATATCCCGGATTTCTAATGAAACCAAAAATATTTTTGTGCGGCCTAACAAAATATTGTCAGTCCCTCCCTTTACTCACTCACAACAACAGTCCCTCCCTTTACTCACTCACAACAACAGTCCCTCCCTTTACTCACTCACAACAACAGTCCCTCCCTTTACTCACTCACAACAACAGTCCCTCCCTTTACTCACTCACAACAACAGTCCCTCCCTTTACTCACACCCACAACAACAGTCCCTCCCTTTACTCACACCCACAACAACAGTCTCTCCCTTTACTCACTCACTCACAACAACAACAAGGGTTAGTTCAATCAAGTTTTGCATAGAGTGGACAATGAAAACTTAAAATTTATGTACAAATCTCCTGCATTTGCATTTTTTAAACGAAACTTAACACGCGTGGGTCATACACATAATTCTACCAAACCACAACATTGCAAAACTTATCATATGGCCACCTCCAATTGTCCACAATTGTGTATGTATCAGTTCAAATAAAAAATGTCATTTTTTATATTATGAAAATATAGTAAATTTTTCATTAATAAATATTACAAAATTGTCAGGTTGCATGTTTTGTTGCAAGCATATTTACTTGGGATGTGTGAAGTTGAACATATGCAACAATAACAGTGTTCTCACAACAGTGTTGTCACAACAGTGTTGTTGCAACAGTGTTGTCACAACAGTGTTGTCTTAATAATGTTGTCACAACAATAACAGTGTTGTTGCAACAGTGTTGTCACAACACTGTTGTCACAACACTGTTGTTGCAACAGTGTTGTCACAACAGTGTTGTTGCAACAGTGTTGTCTTAATGTTGTCACAACAATAACAGTGTTGTTGCAACAGTGTTGTCACAACAATAACAGTGTTGTCACAACAGTGTTGTTGCAACAGTGTTGTCTAACCTGTGTTGTCATAACAGTGTTGTCGCAACAATAACAGCATTGTCACAACAATAACAGTGAAATATATTGTTCATGGCTTCAACATTCCATTAGAAAGTAATAATTTACGCTTACTTTGGAGCAAAAATGGAAACGAATGCGACGTTTCGACCCGTCTACTGCGGACTTTGTTCACGCACTCATGAGCTATGCTGTGGCTCAGACTCACATTCATTAAAATTTTTGCTCAAAATGTAAATTATTACTTTCTAATAACAGTGTTGTCGCAAGAGTTTTGTCACAAGAGTGTTGTCGCAAGAGTGTTGCCATAACAGTGATATTACATGTTACAACAGTATTGTGAGTACAGTGTTGTGATAACATTGTTGTGATAACAGTGTTGTGATAACACTGTTGTGATAACACTGTTGTGATAACACTGTTGTTATAACAGAAACAAGCTAGCACGTCACAGTCGATACTAGATACATTTGATTTTTTTACAAAATGACTAGGAAATGAGACAAACCAACAAACTGAGTTAAGCAGAAGTTCAAGACATAGAACAGCCAACAATAAACATGTGCTGATGTTGCAGCAGAGTTCACACCAGAGGAGCTGGACACTCTACACGGGATGGCAGTGAACCACGTGAAACGAGGAGGCTGCAATGAGTTCAACCACTGTCGCGTCTTCTACAGGAACAAGCCGCCTGACTACTTTTCACGGTGCAAAATTAATGACAATAACATTATGAAAGTGTACATGAAGGACAACAATGGAGACCCAAAATCCATCATCAATGGTCGGATCAAGGGCCTGTTTTTTGCTACAAGTGTCGACTCTCTAACAGGAGGACCACCAAACATTTCACATTTTGGATCCCAAAGAATCAGCATCCCAGCCACGGCCATGCTTACGGAATACTCAAATCTCTACTTTGCTGACTTCTACTGCAACAGGAGAGCCCACTACGTGACTGTGGTACTGACCAGACCAGGGTCTGAAACTGACCAATTCTGTAGGAGAAAACTCATCAAACTGGACACTAGAGACAATGACTTTCTGTGGCGCAACGATAAGGTTAACGTCACAGACAATGTCTGGGTGGAGGTGCTGTACACCGAGGACGTTGATCTGTCACGCCCCGACTGCTCCTTCAGCACTGTCCTCTCCACGGGCACTTCAACCCCCGGGGGTTTGCCAAAGAACCCCAACTGTTCCGTGTGTAACTTGCCCAGTGCTACACAAAGAAGGTACAGAGGTGATGATGACGTCGATGATCTTGATGCCTTCATGAGGAAGCTGGGGTTATGATACTAAGTGGCTTCACCCTCACAAGCCCTAACACTACAGTATTACATGTTTCACACTGTCAGCTGGACTTGAGATAAGATAATTTTTTATTGTCTCAACAATGAATTGAGAAATTTGTCTCGGGTAAGAACAGACATGACTGCAATATATACACAAAACCATTCTATAAAAGCGGCAGATAAGTAGACATTGAAACAGACTAAAAATAATAGTAATAATAATAAAAATAAATACACACATAAATAATGATTAGACAATATATACATTGCATACACATTACTAGTTATGCTAGGATTGACAAGTGACACTGTTGCCGCAGGCAGTTGAGTTGTTTAATGGACAGTGGCACAAATGAGTATTTGTATCTATTAAGCCTGCACGGAGGAGTTCTATAGCGTCTGCCAGATGGCAGGAGCTGAAATTCATTGTGTAAAACATGTTTGGTATCATAAATAAATGACTTGACAGTGTGAACACTCTTCTGTGCTTTAATGATACAACTGGGTGGATTAAGTTACCATCTAATACTACAGTGCCAAATGTACACGAGGCTTGAAATAGATGTTTGTCCTGCATTCAACAAGTTGTATTGTCATGTGACTTGTCCAGCAGAGATGATGTTCTTTGATTGATAATTTCCTAGCTCTCCAGCACAGCACAACTCAGCAACTGTTTAATGTCACTCAAACTATGAATCACTGCAAGTTGGAGACTATTTGACTACAATTTGTCAACACAACAAACACCAGATGTCACTTATTCCTAGTAATTCATAAGTAATGCCAGCCAGACCTGAGTAATATTATGCTTGTGTTATTTCAAACATATTCATAAGTAATGCTACGTTTGTGTTATTTCAAACATATCTGTAAGTAATGCTCAAATGTTATTTCAAATCTGTTTATGTTGCACTTTTGTTATTTCAAACATATTTGTTCATAATTAATAATAATTTTTACGTTTTTAGTAGTATAATATGTATATATGTATATATATATATATATATATATATATATATATATATATATATATATATATATATATATATAATACATATGTGTGTGTGTGTGTCTTTCTTGATCTTATGTTTTATTTTTATTCATATTTTTATTTTATATATTACATACAATTTCATATTTCATTAATAATGTCAAGTACTTTGAGCTTTTTAATGATGTTATGCTTAATAAGAATTATATATTGTTATAATGGAATCAGAAGTGTTTATTTGACTCACAGATAAACAGTACAGTTGTCAATACATTGAAAATCTACAGCTCAAGTAACATGTGTTAATAAATAACAAGTAATACATGTATTGTAAACAAAAATGTACAACACAAATATAATAAAACTGGAGTATAATGACATTACAACAGCGTAGACATGGACCATCAGTTTGCTGTAGATAAACTTAAAAGGGGTCATGGAGACTGCCACTAAGACCATTGTTGGCATTGTCGGGGCAGACACTCCAGTATTATAATTTTCAACAAAGTTCATTTAACTTACTTAGCACTTTCTTGAAAAATAATAATAACACAAAATAGGTATGACAAATAATTCTGTTATTTTATCGTTAAATGATGAAAAAATCTCAAAGGGTAAATAAATTGACTAATTCTTTAATCTGGCAAATATATACGTTTACATCTGACATACTAATTACAGTACAGTTTATACATAAATTAACAGAAGTAATGAAATATCAAAGTGTTTATGATTTAATTATTAAGTCTGTTCACAAATGTAACATTTTGGTATAGGGCACTGTTCTCTGTAGTTTTGTTGAAAGCACATTTTGGCATACCTAGTAGATCCATGTAAGCTGTGTTAAAATTTTTTTCCTTATGTGATTTGAAATATTGTTTATTAGTAATGGAATATCAAACCTAATGCATTGTTTGGAAAATCATGTTTTGCCCTATTTGTGTGGATATTTTCATGTATTCATGTATTAATGAACATTTCTATTTAGAAGAAATGGTAAGTTTTGTAAATATACTGGTAATTTCATATGCACATATTTATAATAAAATTTCTATTCCTGTAATTGCAACATATCTATTACATTAAGAATGTTTTATTTCTTAACCCATTAGGCCCCAGCATTTTATTAAAACATGTTCCCCTGTTCCCAGGATTTCTGGCAAATTTCGAGCGATTTTACCTCCTTGTGTTCAGAAATCTGTAGAAAAAAACTATTCAATATTGACAATTACAAGTTGTGTTTATTTTGAAGAGTAGTAATTTCTCCACATGCCTGTATACATAGAAATGGGATATATTCATAAAATGTTGACATTTTATCACAATTTGTAAAGACAAAATAGTAAATTTTTAAAACTTTGAAAGTTATTCTACCTTGCGACTGACATTTGACAATGATCCCATGCTATTACCCTATGCTATTACCCTATGCTATAACCCTATGCTATAACCCTTGCAACCCAGTGAAGAAAATGTAGCTATATGTGTTTGTTTTGCATCATCGAGATGGCGTGAACAAAACCGATGAAAATCAAGATTTCCAAAAGGGCAACACATGCATGTAATAAGCTGATGTTGTTGCAAAATGTATCCGCTAGGGTGTCGCAAAAATTTTTTGCGTTTAGTTCAGTAGTTAATCGCCAGGATTTTTTTTAATAGAGGGTCCTGCATGTGGCCGGCGGCAGCCGTTCCAGGACTGGACAAAGCGGCCGGCTGCGGCCGTTGCAGGATCTAATGGGTTAAACAGTGACTCAGCATGTGAATTATATTTATTTAAACATATTATTCTAATTGCTTTTTTCTGCAGTTTGATAATTCTGTTACATTTAAAATCCCATATCATTAATTTGTTCAAGATACCTATAATTTTAATTTGTTGAAGATACCTATCAATTTAATTTGTTTAAGATACCTATAATTTTTGAACATTTGATAGAAATATTTTTTATATGACTGTCCCAGCTTAGATTTTCTTGTAATGTCAAACCTAAAAGATTAAAGTTTTGGACTCTTTCGATTTTAGTTTCATCTATCTTGAGTAGGAAAGGAATTAATTTTTTATTTCTTAATTTGTGTATTATATGTACTTGTACAATTGCCACATGGTAACTGCCAGGCAGACCCTTTGTTCAAATTTGGACAAATGTTCTCACTTCAGATCTTAAAATGGTGTACAAATGTATGTTTAGTTGCTACAAAAACATTGAGTTCATATACAATCCTAGGGTTGGATTGAGGACCACATTGGAAATAAAACCAGATCGCACCAGCACAAGAAAATGA
Source organism: Lamellibrachia columna (assembly GCA_963662155.1). Taxonomy (NCBI): domain Eukaryota; kingdom Metazoa; phylum Annelida; class Polychaeta; order Sabellida; family Siboglinidae; genus Lamellibrachia; species Lamellibrachia columna. The sequence goes on from OY759272.1 coordinate 49,869,640, forward strand.
GGTTCAATTCATTTTCTTTCAATTAAAATTCTGCTTGGTGAAAATCTTTCAATTCAAATACCAATTCAAACTCAGGAATTGAATTGAATAATTCCAATTCATTTTTTAATTCACCCCAGCCCTGAAGCGTACGCCAAAATTTGTTTCTCTAGACAATAAGGTAACTGTTTAATACTAGTGATGTCATTTGGTGAAGAGTGTAGAACAACTGGTGCCAAGCGTTTAAAACCAGATGACGACACTTTTCAGTTGTTTAACACTAGTCAAATTACAATAATTATGGATCTTGCTGATTAAAAAGGGGATGTACACAGTGTCACACATAGTGTCACACACGGTGTCAAATATAGCATCACGTATAGTGTCACGCATAGTGTCACGCATAGTGTCACACACAGTGTCAAATATAGCATCACGCATAGTGTCACGCATAGTGTCACGCATAGTGTCACACACATAGTGTACGTGTTGTGACAGACGCACAGTGTCACACATATAGTGTCACACATAGCATCACACATAGTCATACATAGTGTCACACACAGTTATTACACACACGCATGCATGCATGCACGCATGCATGCACACAAACACACACCACCAACCGATACCACACACACGCACGGACGCACAGACTTACGGAAGCACGCACGCATGCATGCACGCACGCACGCACGCACACACTACCCTGTACTCTAAAGACCCACCAGGGCCAGAATATTAGATAAAAAATTTATCTTGCCAACAACTGGACTTGATGATTGTCACTTCATCCAGGCAACCACATGTATGACACATGTATGACACGTGATATGCACACAACACAAAAACAGAAACTTGCCAAACAAGAGATATGCTGATTAGTGCATGTCAAATGTCAATGACACGCCGCTTGAGAGAAACAACATCAGTGGCACTTGCTGGGAAAACAACATTATTTGCCTACAGAGATCAGCTAGTCTATTTCATGTGTGCATCATGTGTAACTGTGCAGTGTGTGTATTTATGTATGTGTGCAAGTGTACGTGTGTATGTGAACATATGCATACATACATTTGAGTGTGGTGTGTGTACGCATGTGTATGTGCATGTGAGTGCAGTGCTTGGATGCATTATGCATGTGGGCGTGTGTACACATGTGGGCGTGTGTGCACATGTGGCAGTATGGGTAATTATTACTGAGCAACAGAAATAAGCCACACAGCACCGCTGACTGAGTCTGTCAACCTTTCCAGCAACAGTCGTCTCTAACACAATCTCTGTCAGTTACTTCAGTCACTGTCACAACGTATGTCTACATTAACACAAGCACTTTGATCTATTAAATGTCAGACATTTGTTTTACATCGCTGTAATTTAAGCTTGTGAAATGAATATTCATGAGATTACATAATTTCTATGGCTTCCTATGACGTCAATTCATTGCAGGTTCTCAGAAACTACTACATTTTCCTGAAAATGAAAGTGTTAACACAGTAGAAAATCCCAGTTTCTGCCTGCTGCAGCCATTGTAGTGAGCAGACTATATTAGTCTCTGAACATAACTCTGCGTCAGTGTGGCAAGTCAACCGCATATTGAAGAGGTTTACAGCAACACTACCACAAGTTTCCACAGAGGGGTACAACCTGCATTATCAGCTAATTGAGACACAAGACATACAAGACACAAGTTGAACAAACTGGACCAAGAATGGCGCATTCTCTCGCTCACCTACTCTACACCCCCATGACGCGTCGTACGTACAGATACTGCAGTGCAGATTTTTGGAGCATTACATTCTTCCATTATGAAAGCACAATTATTTGTAGTCTTAAAATTATACTTACTATATGCATTTGTCGTTTTGAAAAAAAAACAGGAAATCTATCAAATCTCCTGTTATCCCAGATGGGAGAACAAATATCCCGGATTTCTAATGAAACCAAAAATATTTTTGTGTGGCCTAACAAAATATTGTCAGTCCCTCCCTTTACTCACACCCACAACAACAGTCCCTCCCTTTACTCACTCACAACAACAGTCCCTCCCTTTACTCACACCCACAACAACAGTCCCTCCCTTTACTCACTCACAACAACAGTCCCTCCCTTTACTCACTCACAACAACAGTCCCTTCCTTTACTCATTCACAACAACAGTCCCTCCCTTTACTCACACCCACAATAACAGTCCCTCCCTTTACTCACACCCACAACAACAGTCCCTCCCTTTACTCACTCACAACAACAGTCCCTCCCTTTACTCACTCACAACAACAGTCCCTCCCTTTACTCACACCCACAATAACAGTCCCTCCCTTTACTCACACCCACAACAACAGTCCCTCCCTTTACTCACTCACAACAACAGTCCCTCCCTTTACTCACTCACAACAACAGTCCCTCCCTTTACTCACTCACAACAACAGTCCCTCCCTTTACTCACACCCACAATAACAGTCCCTCCCTTTACTCACACCAACAACAACAGTCCCTCCCTTTACTCACTCACAACAACAGTCCCTCCCTTTACTCACTCACAACAACAGTCCCTCCCTTTACTCACTCACAACAACAGTCCTTCCCTTTACTCACACCCACAACAACAGTCCCTCCCTTTACTCACACCCACAACAACAGTCCCTCCCTTTACTCACACCCACAACAACAGTCCCTCCCTTTACTCACTCACAACAACAGTCCCTCCCTTTACTCACTCACAACAACAGTCCCTCCCTTTACTCACTCACAACAACAGTCCCTCCCTTTACTCACACCCACAACAACAGTCCCTCCCTTTACTCACCCACAACAACAGTCCCTCCCTTTACTCACTCACAACAACAGTCCCTCCCTTTACTCACTCACAACAACAGTCCCTCCCTTTACTCACACCCACAACAACAGTCCCTCCCTTTACTCACTCACAACAACAGTCCCTCCCTTTACTCACACCCACAACAACAGTCCCTCCCTTTACTCACTCACAACAACAGTCCCTCCCTTTACTCACTCACAACAACAGTCCCTCCCTTTACTCACTCACAACAACAGTCCCTCCCTTTACTCACTCACAACAACAGTCCCTCCCTTTACTCACTCACAACAACAACAAGGATTACTTCATTCAAGTTTTGCATAGAGTGGACAACGAAAACTTAAAATTTATGTACAAATCTCCTGCATTTGCATTTTTTAAACGAAACTTAACACGCGTGGGTCATACACATAATTCTACCAAACCACAACATTGCAAAACTTATCATATGGCCACCTCCAATTGTCCACAATTGTGTATGTATCAGTTCAAATAAAAAATGTCTTTACATTTTTTATTTTATGAAAATATAGTAAATTTTTCATTAATAAATATTAAATAATTGTCAGGTTGCATGTTTTGTTGCAAGTATATTTACTTGGGATGTGTGAAGTTGAACATATGCAACAATAACAGTGTTGTCACAACAGTGTTGTTGCAACAGTGTTGTCACAACAGTGTTGTCACAACAGTGTTGTTGCAACAGTGTTGTCACATCACTGTTGTTGCAACAGTGTTGTCTAACCTGTGTTGTCATAACAGTGTTGTCGCAACAATAACAGCATTGTCACAACAATAACAGTGAAATATATTGTTCATGGCTTCAACATTCCATTAGAAAGTAATAATTTACACTTACTTTGGAGCAAAAATGGAAACGAATGCAACGTTTCGACCCGTCTACTGCGGACTTTGTTCACGCACTCATGAGCTATGCTGTGGCTCAGACTCACATTCATTAAAATTTTTGCTCCAAATGTAAATTATTACTTTCTAATAACAGTGTTGTCGCAAGAGTTTTGTCGCAAGAGTGTTGTCGCAAGAGTTTTGTCACAAGAGTGTTGTCGCAAGAGTGTTGCCATAACAGTGCTATTACATGTTACAACAGTATTGTGAGTACAGTGTTGTGATAACATTGTTGTGATAATATTGTTGTGATAAAATTGTTGTGATAACACTGTTGTTGTAACACAAACAAGCTAGCATGTCACAGTCGATACTAGATGTTTGATTTTTTTACAAAATGACTCGGAAATGAGACAACCAACAAACTGGGTTAAGCAGAAGTTTTAAGACACAGAACAACCAACAATAAACATGTGCTGATGTTGCAGCAGAGTTCACGCCAGAGGAGCTGGACACTCTACACGGGATGGCAGTGAACCACGTGAAACCAGGAGGCTGCAATGAGTTCAACCACTGTCGCGTCTTCTACAGGAACAAGCCACCTGACTATTTTTTTCGGTGTCAAATTAATGACAAAAACATTATGAAAGTGTACATGAAGGATAACAATGGCGACCCAAAATCCATCATCAACGGTCGGATCAAGGGACTATTCTTTGCTACAAGTGTCGACCCTCTAACTGGAGGACCAGAAAACATTTCACATTTTGGATCCCGAAGAGTCAGCATTCCAGCCACGGCCATGCTGGCTGAAGATTCAAATCTGTACTTTGCTGATTTCTACTGCAACTACAGAGCCCACTACGTGACTGTGGTACTGACCAAACCAGGGTCTGAAACTGATCAATTCTGTAGGAGAAAACTCATCAAACTGGACACTAGAGACAATGACTTTCTGTGGCGCAACGATAAAGTGTACTTCACAGACAATGTCTGGGTGGAGGTGCTGTACACCGAGGACGTTGACCTGTCACGCCCCGACTGCTCCTTCAGCACTGTCCTCTCCACAGGCACTTCAACCCCCGGGGGTTTGCCAAAGAACCCCAACTGTTCCGTGTGTAACTTGCCCAGTGCTACACAAAGAAGGTACAGAGGTGATGATGATGTCGATGATCTTGATGCCTTCATGAGGAAGCTGGGGTTATGATACTAAGTGGTTTCACCCTCACACTACAGTATTACATGTGCACTGTTTCACACTGTGAGCAAGACTTGACAGTGTGAACACTCTTCTGTGCTTTAATGATACAACTGGGTGGATTAAGTTACCCTCTAATACTACAGTGCCAAATGTACAAGGCTTGAAATAGATGTTTGTCCTGCATTCAACAAGTTGTATTGTCATGTGACTTGTCCAGCAGAGATGATGTTCTTCGATTGATAATTTCCTAGCTTTCCAGCACAGCACAACTCAGCAACTGTTTAATGTCACTCAAACTATGAATCACTGCAAGTTGGAGACTATTTGACTACAATTTGTCAACACAACAAACACCAGATGTCACTTATTCCTAGTAATTCATAAGTAATGCCAGCCAGACCTGAGTAATATTATGCTTGTGTTATTTCAAACATATTCATAAGTAATGCTACGTTTGTGTTATTTCAAACATATATGTAAGTAATGCTATGCTCAAATGTTATTTCAAATCTGTTTATGTAATGTTGCACTTTTGTTATTTCAAACATATTTGTTCATAATTAATAATAATTTTTACGTTTTTAGTAGTATAATATGTATATATGTATATATATATATATATATATGTATATGTATATGTATATGTATATGTATATGTATATGTATATATATATATATATATATATATATATATATATATATATATATATATATATATATATATATATAATATATGTGTGTGTGTCTTTCTTGATCTTATGTTTTATTTTTATTCATATTTTTATTTTATATATTACATACAATTTCATATTTAATTAATAATGTCAAGTACTTTGAGCTTTTTAATGATGTTATGCTTAATAAGAATTATATATTGTTATAATGGAATCAGAAGTGTTTATTTGACTCACAGATAAACAGTACAGTTGTCAATACATTGAAAATCTACAGCTCAAGTAACATGTGTTAATAAATAACAAGTAATACATGTATTGTAAACTAAAATGTATAACACAAATATAATAAAACTGGAGTATAATGACATTACAACAGCGTAGACATGGACCATCAGTTTGCTGTAGATAAACTTAAAAGGGGTCAGGGAGACTGCCACTAAGACCATTGTTGGCATTGTCGGGGCAGCCACACCAGTATTATAACAAACATTGTCGGGGCAGCCACTCCAGTATCATAACAAACATTGTCGGGGCAGCCACACCAGTATTATAACAAACATTGTCGGGGCAGCCACACCAGTATTATAACAAACATTGTCGGGGCAGCCACACCAGTATTATAATTTTCAACAAAGTTCATTTAACTTACTTAGCACTTTCTTGAAAAATAATAATAACACAAAATAGGTATGACAAATAATTCTGTTATTTTATCGTTAAATGATGAAAAAATCTCAAAGGGTAAATAAATTGACTAATTCTTTAATCTGGCAAATATATACGTTTACATCTGACATACTAATTACAGTACAGTTTATACGTAAATTAACAGAAGTAATGAAATATCAAAGTGTTTATGATTTAATTATTAAGTCTGTTCACAAATGTAACAATTTGGTATAGGGCACTGTTCTCTGTAGTTTTGTAGAAAGCACATTTTGGCATACCTAGTAGATCCATGTAAGCTATGTGTTAAAATTTTTTTCCTTATGTGATTTGAAATATTGTTTATTAGTAATGGAATATCAAACCTAATGCATTGTTTGGAAAATCATTTTTTGCCCTATTTGTGTGGATATTTTCATGTATTTGTGTATTAATGTTTTCATGTATTCATGTATTAATGAACATTTCTATTTAGAAGAAATGGTAAGTTTTGTAAATATACTGGTAATTTCATATGCACATATTTATAATAAAATTTCTATTCCTGTAATTGCAACATATCTATTACATTAAGAATGTTTTATTTCTTAACCAATTAGGCCCCAGCATTTTATAAAAACATGTTCCCCTGTTCCCAGGATTTCTGGCAAATTTCGAGCGATTTTACCTCTTTGTGTTCAGAAATCTGTAGAAAAAACTATTCAATATTGACAATTACAAATTGTGTTTATTTTGAAGAGTTGTAATTTCTCCACATGCCTGTACACATATCAATAGGATATATTAATAAAATGTTGACATTTGAAAATTTGTAAAGACAAAATAGTAAATTTGTTAAAACTTTGAAAGTTATTCTACCTTGCGACTGACATTTGACAATGATCCCATGCTATTACCCTATGCTATAACCCTATGCTATAACCCTATGCTATTACCCTATGCTATTACCCTATGCTATAACCCTATGCTATAACCCTTGCAACCCAGTAAAGAAAATGTAGCTATGTGTTAGCTTTGTATCACTGAAAAAATTGTCACATTCTGATGGGTGTTTTTCAGGTTACACCATATTTTGTCATGAAAAATATAGAAATAAAATTTTTAGAGATGGCGTGAACAAAACCGATGAAAATAAAGATTTCCAAAAGGGCAATCCATGCACGTAACGAGCTGATGTTGTTGCAAAATGTATCCGCTAGAGTGTGGCAAAATTTGGTAGCATTTAGTTCAGCAGTTAATCACCAGGATTTTTTTAATAGAGGGTCCGGTATGTTGCCAGCGGCAGCCGTTCCAGGACTGGACAAAGCGGCCAGCTGTGGCCGTTGCAGGATCTAATGGGTTAAACAATGACTCAGCACGTGAATTACATTTATTTAAACATATTATTCTAATTTCTTTTTTCTGTAGTTTGATAATTTTGTTACATTTAAAACCCCATATCATTAGGCCGTAATTTATATATGTTAACATTAATGAGTTATACAAACTGACTTTTATATTTAATGGCAGAAAGCATTTTAATTTGTTTAAGATACCTATAATTTTTGAATATTTGATAGAAATATTTTTTTATATGACTGTCCCAGCTTAGATTTTCTTGTAATGGCACACAAGATTACTACTTAAATTAAAAGCCCATGGTATCGGGGATAGCATAACTGACTGGATAGAACAATGGCTGACTGACAGAAGACAACGAGATGGAGAAGTTTCAACTTGGAAATCGGTTTTGAGTGGGGTACCTCAAGGATCAGTATTAGGACCTATATTATTCTTAATTTATATCAATGACTTGGACGACAGTATAACAAGTAACGTACTGAAATTTGCGTACGACACAAAACTGTTTAGAAAAGTTAATACTGATTGTGATAAACAACATTTACAAAACGATCTAGACAGATTAGTGAAATGGTCTGAGAAATGGCAGATGTTGTTCAATTTTGGGAAATGTAAATGCCTACATACAGGACATGGGAACTTGAATGTAAACTATAAAATGGGAGATACCGTTCTGGGTACTACTGTAAAAGAAAAGGACTTAGGAGTTACAATAAGCGCTGATATGAAAGTTTCAGAGCAGTGTGGTATTGCAGCTTCAAAGGGTAATCAAATTCTTGGATTGATTAGAAGAAACATAACATACAAGGGAAAAAAGTTAATTATACCTCTTTATAAAGCAATAGTTAGACCTCATTTAGAATACTGTATACAAGCATGAAGACCATATCGTAAGAAGGATATAGATACGCTTGAACGCATACAAAGGAGAGCAACTAAAATGATTCCAGAACTGAGAGACCTTAGTTATGAAGAACGCCTGAAAGAATGTGGTTTAACAACTCTAGAGACAAGGAGGTTAAGAGGAGATCAGATTGAAGTTTTAAGATATTGAATGGGTATGAAAATATTGATAGAAATATGTTTTTCTCACTCAAGAAGGATAGCAGAACTAGAGGACATGAGGTAAAATTAGTAAAGGATCAATGTAGATTGGACATCAGGAAGCACTCGTTCTCACAGAGGACAATAAATGAATGGAACAAATTGTCTACAGATTGTGTAACTGCTAGCAGCGTGAATATGTTTAAAAACAAGGTTGACACATATCTCAGGAGGGCGGGCTATAAGTAGATGAACATTGTTGGACTCTCGATAAGCCAATGGCTTCCTTGTCCACTTGCCATCTGGGCCTTTGGCTTGGATGGCAACTCTTGTTAAACCTAAAAGATTAAAGTTTTAGACTCTTTCGATTCTAGGAAAGGAATTAATTTTTTATTTCTTAATTTGTGTATTATATGTACTTGTACAATTGCCACATGGTAACTGCCAGGCAGACCCTTTGTTCAAATTTGGACAAATGTTCTCACTTCAGATCTTAAAATGGTGTACAAATGTATGTTTAGTTGCTACAAAAACGTTGAGTTCATATACAATTCTAGGGTTGGATTGAGGACCACATTGGAAATAAAACCACATCGCACCAGCACAAGAAAATGAGGTTCAATTCATTTTCTTTCAATTAAAATTCTGCTTGGTGAAAATCTTTCAATTCAAATACCAATTCAAACTCAGGAATTGGATTGAATAATTCCAATTCATTTTTGAATTCACCCCAGCCCTGAAGCGTACACAAAATTTGTTTCTCTAGACAATAAGGTAACTGTTTAATACTAGTGATGTCACTTGGTGAATAGTGTAGAACAACTGGTGCCAAGTGTCTAACACCAGATGGCGACACTTTTCAGTTGTTTAACACTAGTCAAATTACAACAATTATGGACCCTGCTGATTAAAAAGGGGTGTACACAGTGTCACACATATAGTGTCACACATGGTGTCAGATATAGCATCACACATAGTGTCACACATAGTGTCACACACACAGTGTACGTGTTGTGACAGATGCACAATGTCACACATATAGTGTCACACATAGCATCACACATAGTGTCACACACAGTTAGTTTTTACACACACGCATGCATGCATGCACGCATGCATGCACACAAACACACACCACCAACCAATACCACACGCACGCACGCACGCACGCACGCACGCACGCACGCACGCACGCACGCACACACACATTACCCTGTACTCTAAAGACCCACCAGGGCCAGAATATTAGATAAAAAAATTATCTTGCCAACAACTGGACTTGTTGATTGTCACTTCATCCAGGCAACCACATGTATGACACATGTATGACACATGTATGACACCTGTATGGCACGTGATCTGCACACAACACAAAAAAAAACTTGCCAAACAAGAGATATGCTGATTAGTACATGTCAAATGTCAATGACACGCCGCTTGAGAGAAAGAACATCAGTGGCACTTGCTGGGAAAACAACATTATTTGCCTACAGAGATCGGCTAGTCTATTTCATGTGTGCATCATGTGTAACTGTGCAGTGTGTGTATTTGTATTTGTATGTGTGCAATTGTACGTGTGTATGTGAACATATGTATACATGCATTTGTGTGTGGTGTGTGTACGCATGTGTATGTGCATGTGAGTGTGGTGCTTGGATGCATTATGCATGTGGGCGTGTGTACACATGTGGGCTTGTGTGCACACGTGGGCGTGTGTGCACACGTGGGCATGTGTACACATGTGGGCGTGTGTACACATGTGGGCGTGTGTACACATGTGGGCGTGTGTACACATGTGGGCGTGTGTACACATGTGGCAGTACAAGTAATTACTGAGCAACAGAAATAAGCCACACAGCACCGCTGACTGAGTCTGTCAACCATTCCAGCAACAGTCGTCTCTAACACAATCTCTGTCAGTTACTTCACTCACTGTCATAACGTATGACTACATTAACACAAGCACTTTGATCTATTAAATGTCAGACATTTGTTTTACATCGCTGTAATTTGAGCTTGTGAAATGAATATTCATGAGATGACATAATTTCTATGGCTTCCTATGACGTCAATTCATTGCAGGTTCTCAGAAACTACTACATTTTCCTGAAAATGAAAGTGTTAACACAGTAGAAAATCCCAGTTTTTGCCTGCTGCAGCCATTGTAGTGAGCAGACTATATTAGTCTCTGAACGTAACTCTGCGTCAGTGTGGCAAGTCAACCGTATATTGAAGAGGTTTACAGCAACACAACCACAAGTTTCCACACAGGGATACATTGTGTGGAGCCAAGTTTGGTGTGATTGTGGAGGTATATGCAGAGAGAGGTGGTCAACAATTTATCAAAATTGTCGTCCTGCATTATCAGCTAATTGAGACACAAGACATACAAGACACAAGTTGAACAAACTGGACCAAGAATGGCGCATTCTCTCGCTCATTCACTCTACACCCCCATGACGCGTCGTATGTACAGATACTGAAATGCAGATTTTTGGAGCATTACATTCTTCCATTATGAAAGCACAATTATTTGTAGTCTTAAAATTATACTGACTATACGTATTTGTCGTTTTGAAAAAAAAACACGAAAATGCTTGGATTATTTTGGTATTATTTGGTGATCATACCATACATGTTAAGTCTCCGGATTTGCCGGGAGATTCCCGGAAATCTATCAAATCTCCTGTTCTTCCAGATGGGAGAACAAATATCCCGGATTTCTAATGAAACCAAAAATATTTTTGTGTGGCCTAACAAAATATTGTCAGTCCCTCCCTTTACTCACTCACAACAACAGTCCCTCCCTTTACTCACACCCACAACAACAGTCCCTCCCTTTACTCACTCACAACAACAGTCCCTCCCTTTACTCACTCATAACAACAGTCCCTCCCTTTACTCACTCACAACAACAGTCCCTCCCTTTACTCACTCACAACAACAGTCCCTCCCTTTACTCACTCACAACAACAGTCCCTCCCTTTACTCACTCACAACAACAGTCCCTCCCTTTACTCACTCACAACAACAGTCCCTCCCTTTACTCACATCCACAACAACAGTCCCTCCCTTTACTCACTCACAACAACAGTCCCTCCCTTTACTCACTCACAACAACAGTCCCTCCCTTTACTCACTCACAACAACAGTCCCTCCCTTTACTCACTCACAACAACAGTCCCTCCCTTTACTTACTCACAACAACAGTCCCTCCCTTTACTCACTCACAACAACAGCAAGGGTTAGTTCAATCAAGTTTTGCACAGAGTGGACAACGAAAACTTCCAATTTACATACAAATCTCCTGCATTTGCATTTCTGAAACGAAACTTAACACGCGTGGATCATACACATAACTCTACCAAACCACAACATTGCAAAACTTATCATATGGCCACCTCCAATCGTCCACACTTGTGTATGTATCAATTCAAATAAAAAATGTTTACATTTTTATTTTATGAAAATATAGCCAATTTTTCATTAATAAATATAAAAAAAATGTTCAGGTTGTATGTATTGGTGCAAGCAAATTTACTTGGGATGTGTGAAGTTGAACATATACAACAACAGTGTTCTCACAACAGTGTTGTCACTACAGTGTTGTCGAAACAGTGTTGTCACAACAGAGTTGTCACAACAGTGTTGTTGCAACAGTGTTGTCTAACCTGTGTTGTCATAACAGTGTTGTCGCAACAATAACAGCATTGTCACAACAATAACAGTGAAATATATTGTTCATGGCTTCAACATTCCATTAGAAAGTAATAATTTACACTTACTTTGGAGCAAAAATGGAAACGAATGCGACGTTTCGACCCGTCTACTGCGGACTTTGTTCACGCACTCATGAGCTATGCTGTGGCTCAGACTCACATTCATTAAAATTTTTGCTCCAAATGTAAATTATTACTTTCTAATAACAGTGTTGTCGCAAGAGTTTTGTCACAAGAGTGTTGTCGCAAGAGTGTTGCCATAACAGTGCTATTACATGTTACAACAGTATTGTGAGTACAGTGTTGTGATAACATTGTTGTGATAACAGTGTTGTGATAACACTGTTGTGATAACACTGTTGTGATAACACTGTTGTGATAACACTGTTGTTGTAACACAAACAAGCTAGCATGTCACAGTCGATACTAGATGTTTGATTTTTTTTACAAAATGACTCGGAAATGAGACAAACCAACAAACTGGGTTAAGCAGAAGTTTTAAGACACAGAACAACCAACAATAAACATGTGCTGATGTTGCAGCAGAGTTCACGTCAGGGGAGCTGGACACTCTACAAGGGATGGCAGTGAACCATGTGAAACGAGGAGGTTGTAATAAGTTCAACCACTGTCGCGTCTTCTACAGGAACAAGCCGCCTGACTACTTTTCACGGTGCAAAATTAATGACAATAACATTATGAAAGTGTACATGAAGGATAACAATGGCGACCCAAAATCCATCATCAACGGTCGGATCAAGGGACTATTCTTTGCTACTAGTGTCGACCCTCTAACTGGAGGACCACAAAACATTTCACATTTTGGATCCCGAAGAGTCAGCATCCCAGCCACGGCCATGCTTACGGAATACTCAAATCTATACTTTGCTGACTTCTACTGCAACAGGAGAGCCCACTACGTGACTGTGGTACTGACCAAACCAGGGTCTGAAACTGATCAATTCTGTAGGAGAAAACTCATCAAACTGGACACTAGAGACAATGACTTTCTGTGGTGCAACGATAAGGTTAACGTCACAGACAATGTCTGGGTGGAGGTGCTGTACACCGAGGACGTTGACCTGTCACGCCCCGACTGCTCCTTCAGCACTGTCCTCTCCACGGGCACTTCAACCCCTGGGGGTTTGCCAAAGAACCCCAACTGTTCCGTGTGTAACTTGCCCAGTGCTACACAAAGAAGGTACAGAGGTGATGATGATGTCGATGATCTTGATGCCTTCATGAGGAAGCTGGGGTTATGATACTAAGTGGTTTCACCCTCACACTACAGTATTACATGTTTCACACTGTCAGCTGGACTTGAGATAAGATAATTTTTTATTGTCTCAACAATGAATTGAGAAATTTGTCTCGGGTAAGAACAGACATGACTGCAATATATACACAAAACCATTCTATAAAAGCGGCAGATAAGTAGACGTTGAAACAGACTAAAAATAATAGTAATAATAATAAAAACAAATACACACATAAATAATGATTAGACAATATATACATTGCATACACATTACTAGTTATGCTAGGAATGACAAGTGACACTGTTGCAGCAGGCATCATGAGTTGAGTTGTTTAATGGACAGTGGCACAAATGAGTATTTGTATCTGTTAAGCCTGCACGGAGGAGTTCTATAGCGTCTGCCAGATGGCAGGAGCTGAAATTCATTGTGTAAAACATGTTTGGTATCATAAATAAATGACTTGACAGTGTGAACACTCTTCTGTGCTTTAATGATACAACTGGGTGGATTAAGTTACCATCTAATACTACAGTGCCAAATGTACACGAGGCTTGAAATAGATGTTTGTCCTGCATTCAACAAGTTGTATTGTCATGTGACTTGTCCAGCAGAGATGATGTTCTTTGACTGATAATTTCCTAGCTTTCCAGCACAGCACAACTCAGCAACTGTTTAATGTCACTCAAACTATGAATCACTGCAAGTTGGAGACTATTTGACTACAATTTGTCAACACAACAAACACCAGATGTCACTTATTCCTAGTAATTCATAAGTAATGCAAGCCAGACCTGAGTAATATTACGCTTGTGTTATTTCAAACATATTCATAAGTAATGCTACGTTTGTGTTATTTCAAACATATCTGTAAGTAATGCTGTGCTCAAATGTGTGTGTGTGTGTGTGTGTGTGTGTGTGTGTTTGTGCGCGTGTCAGTGTCACCTATTGTGTCACACAAATAGCGTCATACACAGTGTCACAAATAGTGTCACACAGTGTCATACATATAGTGTCAGTGTCACATATAGTGTCACAAACATAGTGTCACACAAATAGTGTCACACACAGTGTCACACACAATGTCACAAATAGTGTCACACAGTGTCATACATATAGTGGCACAGTGTCACACACACACATAGTGTCACACACAGTGTCACACAGTGTCACATATAGTGTAACATATATTTCCTCATTGTGTTTTCTGATGACTTTCATGAAATGAACATGTATGTGCGTGCGTATGTGCGTGCATGCGTGCGTGTATCCGTGTCTGTGATCTATTAAATGTTGGACATTATTTAATAGGGTTTGTGGAGAATGTGCAATATGAATATTCATGAGATGACATCATCCTGATGGCATTCGATGACCTAATTGTTTTGCTAAGTTGAGAAACTGACACAATCACTGTCATTGCTCTGTTGTTACGCAGATTACAATTATAATAAGCATTACGTATTTACAGTATACACACTGCTCTCTCCACTCAGTGCACATTCATAATGCACACGACACATCCATGAGATTTCTTAACATCCAGTTGCGATTTCCCAGAAACTCGATCCTATAATTTCCTGAAAACGAAAGTGTTCACACTGTGTGTGTGTACGTGTGCGTCACACACAGTGTCACCCATTGTGTCACACACAGTGTCACACAAATAGTGTCATACAGTGTCACAAATAGTGTCACAGTGTCATACATATAGTGTCAGTGTCACATATAGTGTCACAAACATAGTGTCACACAAATAGTGTCACACAGTGTCACACACAATGTCACACAGTGTCATACATATAGTGGCACAGTGTCACACACACACACATAGTGTCACACAGTGTCACACACAGTGTCACACAGTGTCACATATAGTGTAACATATATTTCCTCATTGTGTTTTCTGATGACTTTCATGAAATGAACATGTATGTGCGTGCGTGCGTATGTGCTTGCATTCCAGCCACGGCCATGCTTTTGGAATGCTCAAATCTCTACTTTGCTGACTTCTACTGCAACAGGAAAGCCCACTACGTGACTGTGGTACTGACCAAACCAGGGTCTGAAACTGACCAATTCTGTAGGAGAAAACTCATCAAACTGGACACTAGAGACAATGACTTTCTGTGGTGCAACGATAAAGTGTACGTCACAGACAATGTCTGGGTGGAGGTGCTGTACACCGAGGACGTTGACCTGTCACGCCCCGACTGCTCCTTCAGCACTGTTTTTTCCAGGGGCACTTCAACCCCCGGGGGTTTGCCAAAGAACCCCAACTGTTCCGTGTGTAACTTGCCCAGTGCTACACAAAGAAGGTACGGAGGTGATGATGACGTTGATGATCTTGATGCCTTCATGAGGAAGCTGGGGTTATGATACTAAGTGGTTTCACCCTCACACTACAGTATTACATGTTTCACACTGTCAGCTGGACTTGAGATAAGATAATTTTTTATTGTCTCAACAATGAATTGAGAAATTTGTCTCGGGTAAGAACAGACATGACTGCAGTATATACACAAAACCATTCTATAAAAGCGGCAGATAAGTAGACGTTGAAACAGACTAAAAATAATAGTAATAATAATAAAAACAAATACACACATAAATAATGATTAGACAATATATACATTGCATACACATTACTAGTTATGCTAGGAATGACAAGTGACACTGTTGCAGCAGGCATCATGAGTTGAGTTGTTTAATGGACAGTGGCACAAATGAGTATTTGTATCTGTTAAGCCTGCACGGAGGAGTTCTATAGCGTCTGCCAGATGGCAGGAGCTGAAATTCATTGTGTAAAACATGTTTGGTATCATAAATAAATGACTTGACAGTGTGAACACTCTTCTGTGCTTTAATGATACAACTGGGTGGATTAAGTTACCATCTAATACTACAGTGCCAAATGTACACGAGGCTTGAAATAGATGTTTGTCCTGCATTCAACAAGTTGTATTGTCATGTGACTTGTCCAGCAGAGATGATGTTCTTTGACTGATAATTTCCTAGCTCTCCAGCATAGCACAACTCAGCAACTGTTTAATGTCACTCAAACTATGAATCACTGCAAGTTGGAGACTATTTGACTACAATTTATCTACACAACAATCACCAGATGTCACTTATTCAAAGTAATTCATAAGTAATGCAAGCCAGACCTGAGTAATATTACGCTTGTGTTATTTCAAACATATTCATAAGTAATGCTACGTTTGTGTTATTTCAAACATATCTGTAAGTAATGCTGTGCTCAAATGTGTGTGTGTGTGTGTGTGTGTGTGTGTGTGTGTGTGTGTGTGTGTGTGTGTGTGTGTGTGTGTGTGTGTGTGTTGTGCGCGTGTCAGTGTCACCTATTGTGTCACACAAATAGCGTCATACACAGTGTCACAAATAGTGTCACACAGTGTCATACATATAGTGTCAGTGTCACATATAGTGTCACAAACATAGTGTCACACAAATAGTGTCACACACAGTGTCACACACAATGTCACAAATAGTGTCACACAGTGTCATACATATAGTGGCACAGTGTCACACACACACACATAGTGTCACACAGTGTCACACAGTGTCACATATAGTGTAACATATATTTCCTCATTGTGTTTTCTGATGACTTTCATGAAATGAACATGTATGTGCGTGCGTATGTGCGTGCATGCGTGCGTGTATCCGTGTCTGTGATCTATTAAATGTTGGACATTATTTAATAGGGTTTGTGGAGAATGTGCAATATGAATATTCATGAGATGACATCATCCTGATGGCATTCGATGACCTAATTGTTTTGCTAAGTTGAGAAACTGACACAATCACTGTCATTGCTCTGTTGTTACGCAGATTACAATTATAATAAGCATTACGTATTTACAGTATACACACTGCTCTCTCCACTCAGTGCACATTCATAATGCACACGACACATCCATGAGATTTCTTAACATCCAGTTGCGATTTCCCAGAAACTCGATCCTATAATTTCCTGAAAACGAAAGTGTTCACACTGTGTGTGTGTGCGTGTGCGTCACACACAGTGTCACCCATTGTGTCACACACAGTGTCACACAAATAGTGTCATACAGTGTCACAGTGTCATACATATAGTGTCAGTGTCACATATAGTGTCACAAACATAGTGTCACACAAATAGTGTCACACAATGTCACACACAATGTCACACAGTGTCATACATATAGTGGCACAGTGTCACACACACACACACACACATAGTGTCACACAGTGTCACACACAGTGTCACACAGTGTCACATATAGTGTAACATATATTTCCTCATTGTGTTTTCTGATGACTTTCATGAAATGAACATGTATGTGCGTGCGTGCGTATGTGCTTGCATGCGTGCATATGCGTGTATCCGTGTCTGTGCCGGACATTATTTAATAGGGTTTGTGGAGAATGTGTAATATGAATATTCATGAGATGACATCATCCTGATGGCATTCGATGACCTAATTGTTTTGCTAAGTTGAGAAACTGACACAATCACTGTCATTGCTCTGTTGTTACGCAGATTACAATTATAATAAGCATTACGTATTTACAGTATACACACTGCTCTCTCCACTCAGTGCACATTCATAATGCACACGACACATCCATGATATTTCTTAACATCCAGTTGCGATTTCCCAGAAACTCGACCCTATAATTTCCTGAAAACGAAAGTGTTCACACTGTGGAAAATCCCAGTTTCTGTCCATTGCTGCATCATCAGCCATTCTAGCCGCAGACTATAAAGTATTTGTATGTAACTCTGCATCAGTGTCAACCAGGAACACAAGTCGACCATATCCTGAAAAGGGTTTCAGTGCTTTTTTGGTGCTAAGTTTCACGTGAGTGACATTGATTGTGGAGGCATTTGTCGAGTGGTGTCTACATTTTGTAAAAGTTGTCAGCCTGCAATATCAGTTAAGTCCTTAATTGCTGGACATATTGATCACAAGTTGGACTAGAAAATGGCTGGCTATCAACAAGAAAGTAAGTACAAACATACAGTACATTGCAATGCTGAGTTGTGCCACTTTTTGTTATCACTAAATAATTTATTCCATTATCAAAGCAGAAATGTTTGACCAATTGTAGTCTTAAAGTTATACTGACTTAAAATTATATGTTTTAAGTTCGAAAAAATTTGGAAAATACTTTGGGTATAAATTGGTCATTATACATACTACTTTAACAAAAACAAAATATTGTTAAATGCTTCATATGAACTTCCCCAACTGTTGCGTTGTTAGCTCACTTGTATACGTCACGTGTCAACTTAAATGTTTTAGCTCACCTGTGTACGTCATCAGTGAACTGAAATGTTTACCTCACTTGTGTATGTCATGTGTCAGCTGAAATGTTTTAGCTCACCTGTGTATGTCATGTGTCAACTGAAATGTTTTAGCTCACCTGTGTACGTCATGAGTCAACTTAAATGTTTTAGCTCACCTGTGTTCGTCATGTGTCAATTCAAATGTTTTAGCTCACCTGTGTATGTCATGTGTCAATTCAAATGTTTTAGCTCACCTGTGTATGTCATGTGTCAACTGAAATGTTTTAGCTCATCTGTGTATGTCATGTGTCAACTGAAATGTTTTAGCTCACCTGTGTATGTCATGTGTCAATTGAAATGTTTTAGCTCACCTGTGTTCGTCATGTGTCAACTGAAATGTTTTAGCTCACCTGTGTATGTCATGTGTCAACTGAAATGTTTTAGCTCACCTGTGTATGTCATGTGTCAACTGAAATGTTTTAGCTAACCTGTGTTCGTCATGTGTCAATTCAAATGCTTTAGTTCACCTATGTATGTCATGTGTCAACTGAAATGTTTTAACTCACCTGTGTACATCATGTGTCAACTCAAATGTTGTACATCATTTGTCAACTCAAATGTTTTAGCTCACTTGTGTATGTCATCTGAGAGTTGACGAAAATGTAGCAATTAAGGTCACACTCAGGACTCGGCCAGAATGAATAGCGAGGTGACCATATTAGCAGGATTAATGTCCTGTACTTTACTCTCATGGAAATAATTTGAGAATGTCTACGATGACAATAATGTCTAGGATGACAATAATGTCTAGGATGATAATAATGTCTAGGATGACATTAATGGGAGTTTGCTGCATTTCTGAGGTGACCGTAAAGCAAGGTTTGACTGTCAAATTTAATTGTTGAATATGATCAGTTTCTGCTAGTGACGAGTTTTCTTCTACCCAGGTACAACAGAACCACACAACTTTCCTAACTGCTACTTGCTAGGATGAAAATATTGTGGGAAATATGGGAGTATTACAAACATCATATAATGCACAAAATACACTACAAGTATTGGTCCCGCTGTACTGTTGCACTACAAGTATTGGTCCAGCTGTACTGTTGCACTACAAGTATTCGTCCCGCTGTACTGTTGCACTACAAGTATTGGTCCCGCTGTACTGTTGCACTACAAGTATTGGTCCAGCTGTACTGTTGCACTACAAGTATTGGTCCCGCTGTACTGTTGCACTACAAGTATTGGTCCAGCTGTACTGTTGCACTACAAGTATTGGTCCCGCTGTACTGTTGCACTACAAGTATTGGTCCCGCTGTACTGTTGCACTACAAGTATTGGTCCAGCTGTACTGTTGCACTACAAGTATTGGTCCCGCTGTAGTTGCACTACAAGTATTGGTCCAGCTGTACTGTTGCACTACAAGTATTGGTCCCGCTGTACTGTTGCACTACAAGTATTGGTCCCGCTGTACTGTTGCACTACAAGTATTGGTCCCGCTGTACTGTTGCACTACAAGTATTGGTCCCGCTGTAGTTGCACTACAAGTATTGGTCCAGCTGTACTGTTGCACTACAAGTATTGGTCCAGCTGTACTGTTGCACTACAAGTATTGGTCCCGCTGTACTGTTGCACTACAAGTATTGGTCCAGCTGTACTGTTGCACTACAAGTATTGGTCCAGTTGTACTGTTGCACTACAAGTATTGGTCCAGCTGTACTGTTGCACTACAAGTATTGGTCCCGCTGTACTATTGCACTACAAGTATTGGTCCAGCTGTACTATTGCACTACAAGTATTGGTCCTGCTGTACTGTTGCACTACAAGTATTGGTCCAGCTGTACTGTTGCACTACAAGTATTGGTCCAGCTGTACTGTTGAACTACAAGTATTGGTCCAGCTGTACTATTGCACTACAAGTATTGGTCCTGCTGTACTGTTGCACTACAAGTATTGGTCCAGCTGTACTGTTGCACTACAAGTATTGGTCCAGCTGTACTGTTGCACTACAAGTATTGGTCCAGCTGTACTGTTGAACTACAAGTATTGGTCCCGCTGTACTATTGCACTACAAGTATTGGTCCAGCTGTACTATTGCACTACAAGTATTGGTCCTGCTGTACTGTTGCACTACAAGTATTGGTCCAGCTGTACTGTTGCACTACAAGTATTGGTCCAGCTGTACTGTTGAACTACAAGTATTGGTCCAGCTGTACTATTGCACTACATGTATTGGTCCTGCTGTACTGTTGCACTACAAGTATTGGTCCAGCTGTACTGTTGCACTACAAGTATTGGTCCAGTTGTACTGTTGCACTACAAGTATTGGTCCAGCTGTACTGTTGCACTACAAGTATTGGTCCCGCTGTACTATTGCACTACAAGTATTGGTCCAGCTGTACTATTGCACTACAAGTATTGGTCCTGCTGTACTGTTGCACTACAAGTATTGGTCCAGCTGTACTGTTGCACTACTAGTATTGGTCCAGCTGTACTGTTGAACTACAAGTATTGGTCCAGCTGTACTATTGCACTACAAGTATTGGTCCTGCTGTACTGTTGCACTACAAGTATTGGTCCAGCTGTACTGTTGCACTACAAGTATTGGTCCAGCTGTACTGTTGAACTACAAGTATTGGTCCAGCTTACCAAACCTTACTTGACTGTAGTTACATATACGGTTGTGAATACGATGTTCAATTTAACGCCTCCAAATCTCTTATCATGTACTTTGATTTTAGAAAAGCAAATCTTGCTAGAGAAATGACATTAGGAAGAACAAAGTTAAACTTTGTCACTTCGTGTAAATATCTTGGACATGTTATTTGTAACGATTTATCTGATGAGGCCTACATTCAAGCCAAAGTTAAACTCCTTTATGCCAAGAGCAACATGCTGCATCAAAAATTTCACTTTTGTTCTTCTGCTGTAAAGAACAAGTTATTCACAGCCTACTCCAGTAATGTTTATATGTGCGCCTTATGGGTGAATTATAGAAAAGCAGTTTTCCAGCATTTTACAGTGACATATAACAACTCGTACAGGATTTTAAATAGGCTGCCTATGAGATGCAGCGCCACCCACATGTTTGCTATAGCCAATGTCAACTCTTGTAAATATGTCACCAGAAAGGCTGTTTATAGTTTAATGACTAGGATTGACAAGTCATTGAATCCAATTATTCAGGCCATTGCAATTTGCGACACCTATTGTACATCTAAATTGAGAATTCACTGGATTGCATCCTTGTATAATCTTTAAATATACTGGGTTTTTTTTAATATATTTATTTTATATAAACAAATTCTGATTGTCTGAAACAAAAACCTTATTATATATATACATATCCATATACATATACACACACATATATATATATATATATATATATATATATATATATATATATATATATATATATATATATATATATATACTGTTATGCAACACTGATGACAACACTGTTATGACAACATTACTAAATATATATATATATGTATGTATGTATATATTAGTGCCCTGCGCGGGCCTAGAATTTGATCCCAAGCCTGGCCCGCAATTAGCAGTTAGAGTCCAGGCCCGGACCAGGCCCGCAATAATTTTTCAAGCCCAGCCCGGCCCAGGTCCGCAAACTAGAATTTAGGCCCAGGCCCGACCCAGACCGTGAATGTTTGGCCCAGGCCCGGCCCGCAAGTTTCAGGCCCAGGCCCGGCCCATACCCGCGGGCCAAAAATGGGTAAGCCCGCGGCCCGCTAAGTTTAGAGAAGATAAACCTATAATCTTATAACAAAGACGAAAAACAAATAAACTGTAAAACAGACTTATTGTTTTATTAAATAAAAAAGGTCCATAGTGTACTGGATGTGTTCTAAAAATTCAGCACCACCAACTTCTTCAAACTTACAAATATCCTGAAGAAAAATAAAGAAAAACTTCTTAGTGTCATTACTATTAAATATGTAACATTTGTTATATTTGGCTTTAATGTATTGGTTTATTGTTAGGGTAGGATATTTGTTTATCTAACCCTGACTTAACCCATATGCAAGCCATAATCCCAATTTATATTGTTAACTGAATTAGCTCAACTAAGTTAACATAATTTAATATATTTCAATTAAATGTCACCCAGTGTCATTTCCAGCAGGCCTGCAGTCACTAGCCTGAGACAGACATGTTCAGACATGTGTGAATTAGTACAAGTGTGAATGAATTAGGACTGGGGAGAAATACCAATTACCAACTGGGTTGGGTACTGGGTAGTGGGCTAGTGGCCTAGTGTGCACTTGGCAGTGGGCAGGTCTTTCAGGTGGGCAATGTTTGGAGGGAAGACCTAGACAATAGAATGTCCACTGGTAGGGTCAAAGGGTGATAAGTTGATGATTAATCATGGCTTGATTGCCTCTGCAAATATTTCTAAAGTAAACATTTGGGGCTGGCTACTTCCAGCCAAGTGAACTTATGGGGTCATTAGATTCCATGCAAGGTCTCAATTTGCAACTATATAATACTAAAGAAATAATTTGAAGCATTCATTAAACGGAATTACAATTTATAATCAGTTTTTATTAAAAAAAATAAAGTATTAATCGGTGTTTTGTATGAATATTTTTATTATGTCCAGGCCCAGCCCAGGCCCGGCCTGGCCCGCTCACACTAGGCCCAGGCCCGGCCCAAGCCCGATGTGTTTAAATTGTTTTCAGCCCAGGCCCAGCCGGGGCCCGCAATATGTAGGCCCAGGCCCGGCCCACGAAATTATGTAGAGGCCCGGCCCGGCCCGCGGGCCGGGCTTGGACCAAAAGCCCAGCCCGTGCAGGGCACTAGTATATATATATATATATATATATACTATGGCTAAGACACAAAAAAGACAATAAATATGTGCTGCTGTTTCTGTAGGGTTCACGTCTGATGAGTTGGACACTCTATACGAGATGGCAGTGGACCATGTGGAAGAAGATGACAATGAGTTTGACGAATGCCGCGTCTTCTACAGAAACAAGTCCCATGAGTACTTCCGTGAGTGTCAGAGAAATGATGACATGATGACAGTGTACACCAAGGACAACAATGGAGACCCAAAATCCATCATCAACGGTCAGATCGACGGATTGTTCTTTGCTACAAGTGTCGACCCAGATACTAGTCAGCCCCCAGATTGGTCATTTTTTGGACGGAAGCGGAGCAGCATTTCAGCCAAAACCATGTTGACCAGAGATTCAAATCTCTACTTTGCTGATTTCTACTGCAACCACAAAGAACATTATGTGACTCTGGTACTGACCAAACCAGGGTCTAAGACTGACCGCTTCTGTAAGAATAGACTCATCAACTTGGACATTAGAGAAAATGACTTTCTGTACCGCTCCAATAAGAAAGTGTATGTCACAAGTGAAGTGTTCGTGGAGGTGTTCTACACTGAGGACATTGATCTGTCACAACCCGGCTGTACCTTCAGCACAGTCAAGCTCAGAGGCAAAGGCCATTCAACCCCCGGGGGTTTGCCAAAGAACCCTGACTGCTCTGTGTGTAACCTGCCCAGTGCTACACGTAGAAGGGCTACACATACTAGAAGGTCTACATGTAGAAGGCATGGAGGAGAGGACTCAGACGTTGACTCTCTTACAGGACATTTTGGCAGGTTGGGACATTAATGGGACATTAATGGGACATTAATGGGACATTAATGGGACATTAATGGGACATTAAGTGGTTTCAATATCACCAGCCATAATACAAGAGTGTTGAGTGCATTGTTTCACATTGTGAGCAGTGGATGTAACACAACACGACTTGTCAGTGTCAAGATTCTTCTGTGGTTTAGTGACACAAACACATTTATAAGTAATGCTTGTGTTATTTCATTCAAATACATTTATAATTAATGCTTGTGTTATTTCATTCAAACACATTTATAAGTAATGCTTGTGTTATTTCATTCAAACACATTTATAAGTAATGCTTGTGTTATTTCATTCAAATACATTTATAATTAATGCTTGTGTTATTTCATTCAAACACATTTATAAGTAATGCTTGTGTTATTTCATTCAAACACATTTATAATTATTGTTACGGTTATATTATTTCAAACATATTCATTTGATCCTGAGGTCTCACACAGGGCATTCAAAGACTGCCCTCTTTTTGGGCAAGCTGAAAGTTTCTGTTAATTTTGTGTTGCATATTTAACAAATGTGTATTTACAGACAACTTATACAGTTTGCTTTTGGGACACATGTTCAGTGAGACGACATTACAATGGATGTTGTAGATGTGATGTCAAGTATAATGTGTTATTCAGTGGTCACAGGCTGTGAACAAAATGTTTCCTCGTGACGGTGTGTGTGCAAATGTAACAGCCAATATATTATAGTTCGTACATGCAGTGTCACACCATTGTGACACACATAGGGTGTCACACAGTGTCACACACATAATTCCTGGTTGTGTGTTCTCCTGACTTTTATGAAGTGTGTTGAACATTAAATTACAAAACTTTTGAAAAGCTGTCTTCAATTACTTATACTAATTAGTGACTGTGGACACTGGTGTGATTAAGACTGAACTTCACATACCATTTTTGTACGTATCACACGAGGTAAAACTAAAGTTACATCTTAAATCATATTTCAGGGTGTGTCCACTACCTCTGTCCACTACCACCACTTTAATGCCCAGTTGAGTTTTATTGAAATAAGTTAGATACCTGTAAGAATTCTGAAATTGCTCAACGGAGCTTTCAGAACCAATTCCTTCATTAGTATTCAAATCAGCTCTTGTTTGGTGTCTTGTGACCTGGATGTTGATTGCACCTGACAGCAGTTTCATGAAAATCAAAAGCTCTGTAGAGCACTACCAGTATTCTAACAGGTATCTAACTTATTTTCAATATGAATGTAACACAATACCGAATCAACTTACATGCTGATATCTTGAGCTTTATTGTTTCCAAGATTAGATGTGACAGATAGTTTATATTGACCACAGAATTTGTTTGGAAAGCATCGTCCTCATAACATGATTAAGGCCATTGGCTTAATGGTCATTTTTTAAATCTTGTTCCAAAATAACTACACTTTAGTGCAGTGGCTGTTTGGGTTATCCAGGGTGGAGGCTACATCTTAAAGTCACTACTAATACCATCAATCAATCAAATCAATCAAATAACATTTATTGTAACTCTTTACAATATATACAAATCAAATCAAGGTAAACCCTAATTATGATAATGTAAAGAGAACAATAGGGGAAGAACATTATACAATGTTATACTCCCTAGTATATATTTCAATACATATATCATAGTATTAAACACAAAAATAGCGTGCAGGTGTAGAAAACGAACAAATTGTGATTGTGATACATGTTATATATTGACACCATTGTGTAATATAAATTGCTTAAGTATACATTTGTAGTTTATTATTGAATAAGAAGTAAAGTTGAGTCTTGTGTTAAAATAATTCCAAATTATAGCACCCTTAATTCTTACAGAACGAAGTCTTATTCCTAAAGTTGCCATGGATATGTGTATTTGTGTAGATTGTCTTGTATTGTAACTATGAACATCTTGATTAAGTTTAAACATATTACCAAAAATTGTTGGTAGAAGACCACTGTTGTATTTATACATAAACATTTGTATTGAGTAGACATATAGTTGTCTAAACGTTAAGATGTTTAGTAGTTTAAAGATAGGTTTTGTATGAGTTGATATATTAGCTGATACGAGCATTCTCACCGCTTTCTTTTGAACCTTTATAATACTTGAACAATATGAGTCAAATGCACCACCCCACACTTCAATACAATATGTCAAATGAGGGAATAAAAACGAGTAATATAAGGTGACCATGCATGGTCTAGTTAAAAATCTTTTGCCTTTGTTGATAATGCCTACCCCTTTAGAGATTTTACATTTAACTTTGTTAATATGTTCAGCCCAATTAAGTTTGTTATCAATAGTAATGCCAAGAAATGTTGTAGAGGATACTTGCTTAATAGCATTATCATTAATTTCAAGTTTTGTCGGTTTGATAAGTTTTCTGTTGGATGTTCTAAATATCATGTATTGGGTCTTATCAATGTTTAGAGATAATTTGTTAGCATTTAACCAAGCTACAAGTTTTTTAGTTCAATATTCATTTTGTTAGCTATATCATCCAATTGATCACCCTATATGAATACACTAGTGTCATCGGCAAATAATAAGGAGAAAAGACTATCTGAGACATTAGCAATATCATTGATATATAATAGAAACAGCAATGGCCCCAGTATGGAACCTTGAGGCACTCCACAAGTAATAGAGAGTTTAGTTGAGCTAGTGTTATTGTAATACACATATTGACTTCTGTTAGATAAATAACTTTTAATCCAGTCATTGGCTAAGCCACGTATACCATAACATTGGAGTTTTTGACACAGTATCTCTTGATCAACGGTATCAAATGATTTAGATAAATCTAAGAACACCCCTAGCACAAATTGTTTGTTTTGTAGTGCTTCTGATATTTTGTCTACAATGGTCATTAGTGCCATGCTAGTGGAGTGATTTTTTCGAAAACCAAACTGATATTTGTACAAAATGTTATACTTATTAATAAAATTTATCAGCCTGTTATACATTAGTCTTTCCAATATTTTAGAGAAAGTTGGTAATATTGAAATTGGTCGGTAGTTAGAAAATATTTTTTTCCCCTTAGATTTGTAGATAGGTATTACCTTAGCTATTTTTAACTCATCTGGGAATATTCCAGTATTTATAGAGATATTATATGAATATGTTAATGGTTTAATAAAGCTTTTATATGTTTTTTTAATTACTTTACTGGAAATATCATCCCATCCAGGACTAGATATTTTGAGAGAGTTTACTATTGCTGATACCTCATTTTCAGTTACCGGTTCAAGATATATAGTTTTAGTATTGCTGTTTTTCATGTATGACATAGGGTCTGTTTGGTT
Organism: Lamellibrachia columna; assembly: GCA_963662155.1. Classification (NCBI taxonomy): domain Eukaryota; kingdom Metazoa; phylum Annelida; class Polychaeta; order Sabellida; family Siboglinidae; genus Lamellibrachia; species Lamellibrachia columna. The sequence continues at coordinate 49,897,450 of OY759272.1, forward strand.
CTGTGGAATGTTTTTTGCTAGGTTAGAGCCAACATTTATATAGACCTTATTAAAACATTCGCTTATTTGTTTTTTGTCTGATGTTACTACTTTGTTGACGATGAATTTTGTCTGCGTTATACGTTCATGTTTCTTGTTTATTATTTCTTTTAAAAGGGACCAAGACTTTTTAAGGTTATGCTTATTTTCTTCAAAGAGAGTTGCGTAATGTTCACGTTCAAATTTCCTTAGTAAGCCATTCAACTTACTTTTGTATACTTTATATTTAGTTTCGTTATATCTTGTGTTTTGTCTCATATATTTAACATATAGTTTATTCTTCTCTTTTATTGAGTTTTTTAGCCCATATGTTAGCCATGGTTTCCTATTCTTGTAGTTAAGCTTGATTGTTTTTATGGGAAAGCAGTCATTGTATTCTCGCAGTAATGACTTATAATAAAATACTGAGTAGGCTGTTTGACAATTATTTGTGTATGTCATAATATCCCAGTCAAGATTTTGCATGTTATTATAAAATGTATCTATGTTTGCCTGGGAAAAGTTTCTGTTTGTTGTGTATTTAAGATTGTTGGTTAATTTGCAATTATTATCAATGAGAAATATTGGGAAGTGGTCAGATATATCTGTATACATAATGCCCTGGAGCATGTTTTTATGATTATTTGTAAAATTTTTATCAATTAATGTTGCCGATTGATTAGTTACCCTTGTTGGTTTATTTATTAATGGAATATAAGAGTGTAAAAATAATTTTATCATTCATATTCTTGCCCTGTGTATACGAACAACTGTAACAATGTGTTCATCTAAGTAAAAAAAATATATATATAAAATCATAACTAAAGTATCTGGTTAACTAAATGTTAAGGGTATGGTGTTTGCCAATATTTCTGAACATGAAAATAAGTCCACTGTTACAAAGTGCAAGAACATTACAACTCTTACCCTTGAGGAATGAGTGTTTTATTTGTGAAATATAATACAAACGCTTCCAGAGGAAATTGGAGTGTAACAGTATAACTGTTACCAAGAATAAGAAACTGGGATGCTGCGTGCCAGATAAAGGTGTGGCCACAAATGGCCTATCTTCCCCACAGCTGGAGAGTGAATAATTTGGGAGGTAAACTGAGCTGGGAGAATGTGTGAATGCATACGTCTGTCGTCTTCTCCGGCCCAGAGCAAACTGCACTGGCTAAATTTAACAATGCCATGATGCTATGGTATGACAAGCCGCTATGCCAGCTGCGCGGTCTGGTACGACAGGCTGCTATACCAGCCGTGCGGTCTGGTACGACATGCCATTATACCAGCCACGCGGTCTGTGATGCTATGTTACAACAGGCCGCTATACCAGCTGCGTGGTCTGGTACGACAGGCTGCTATCTGGTACAACAAACTGCTATACCAGCCACGCGGATTGGTACGACAGGCTGCTATACCAACCACGCGGTCTGGTACGACAGGCTGCTATACCAGCCACGCGATCTCGTACGACAGACTGCTATACCAGCCGTGCAGTCTGGTACGACAGGCCGCTATACCAGCCACGCGGTCTGGTACGACAGGCTGCCATACCAGCCACGCAGTCTGATACGACAAGCTGCTATACCAGCTATGCGGTCTGTTACGACAGGCTGCTATACCAGCCATACGGTCTGGTACGACAGGCTGCCATACAAGCCAAGCAGTCTGGTACAACAGGCTGCTATACCAGCCACGCGGTCTGGTACGACAGGCTGCTATACCAGCCACGTGGTCTGGTACGACAGGCTGCCATACCAGCCACGCAGTCTGATACGACAGGCTGCTATACCAGCCATGCGGTCTGGTATGACAGGCTGCTATATCAGTCGCGTGGTCTGTGACACTATGGTACGACAGGCTGGTATAGTAGTATTGACGAGGTCTGCTATTAAAATAATTTTTATTCACAATTATCCACTATGTGGAGCCACTTGCTGTATATTGTTGTTAAGGTAACTGGGGTGACTATTCTATGCTTATTAATTAAACATAATTACCTCTCAAGAAATACTAAGTAATACTCCAAATTAATAAAACTTTGTATTTCATTTATTTGGTGATGTTTCATGATTTAAAATTTTTTTTTGTAAAAATGAAAAACTGGTTAACATGAACGAATTATAGCTGCTACAGGGCCAGGAAGATCAGAATAACGACGACTTAGAAGTTAGTGACAGTGGCGAACTTGATACTAACAGTGCTAGTATATTCAATTGGTACTTTGATAATGAAGTGAGGTAATTCTTTGGTTGTTGGTTACCACGTTGACGATAACTAAAACTGTCTGGCTTGTTTTACTTGTTGATTATTCTACTTTCAGAATGTATTCAGAATATATATATATATATATATATATATATATATATATATATATATATATGTATATATATATATATATATATATATATATGACTTTGTCAGAAAATTGACTACATCACTTCAAAGCAAGATTTGAACAACAACAATGTATGTTACAAATAGGAGCACTGTATATATATATATATATGTGTATATATACACACACACATATATATATATATATATATATATATATATATATATATATATATATATATATATATATATATATGGTGCTCCTATTCGTAATATACATTGTTGTTGTTCAAATCTTGCTTTGAAGTGATGTAGTCAATATTCTGACAAAGTCACTGGGAATACAGTATTCTGTGCCCACTATGCATGAGGGCCTTAGTACAAAAGACTATGTTCTCTGTTGTTGCAGTCAGTTGTCATTCGGTTTTCAAACAATCAAATGTTTGTCTGTCATTTTATATGTGACGATGTAAACAACAGTTCCATTGTCATTGTACTCGCCATTTTATATGCAATAACTGCATCATGACGTAAATAACTTTAAATAACAATCAATACTACATCCCTGTATTAGATAGAGCATATGATGACAATCAATACTATATCCCTGTATTGGATAGAGTATATGATGACAATCAATACTATATCCCTGTATTGAATAGAGTATATTGAATATATACGTAATACATTTAGTAGTGTCTTCACATTGAGACTTGACAGTGAGTACCCACCTCTTATGATACGGGTCCTCGTAGCCTGGCAGCATCTTCACCCCCAGTGACTGCAGGTAGCTGTCGTTGAGCTTCCTACAAAGGCCAGAGGTGAACAATGTTATACTCACTGATTATACTCGCTGAGATTACTCACATAAACACAAACATTCTAGGCTCACAACTATCATTCCATGCAACTTTAACATCTTTAGTTACAAAACTTTATTTTGAACGATGGACTCTGAGACAAACTCTGAAGAAACCACTTAATGGCAGGTACACAAGAATACTGTGCAAAATCCTCAATGTTTCCTAGCGCGATCACATCACCAAGCAAGAACTGTACAGCTCCCTCCCACTGATCACATCACAAACCAGGAACTGTATGGCTCCCTCCCACTGATCACATCACCAACCAGGAACTGTATGGCTCCCTCCCACTGATCACATCACCAACCAGGAACTGTACGACTCCCTCCCACTGATCACATCACCAACCAGGAACTGTACGGCTCCCTCCCACTGATTACATCACCAACCAGGAACTGTATGGCTCCCTCCCACTGATCACATCACCAACCAGAAACTGTATGGCTCCCTCCCACTGATCACATCACCAACCAGGAACTGTATGGCTCCCTCCTACTGATCACATCACCAACCAGGAACTGTACGGCTCCCTCCCACTGATCACATCACCAACCAGGAACTGTACAGCTCTGTCCCACTGATCACATCACCAACCAGGAACTGTACAGCTCTGTCCCACTGATCACATCACCAACCAGGAACTGTATGGCTCCCTCCCACTGATCACATCACCAACCAGAAACTGTATGGCTCCCTCCCACTGATCACATCACCAACCAGGAACTGTATGGCTCCCTCCTACTGATCACATCACCAACCAGGAACTGTACGGCTCCCTCCCACTGATCACATCACCAACCAGGAACTGTACAGCTCTGTCCCACTGATCACATCACCAACCAGGAACTGTACAGCTCCCTCCCACTGATCACATCACCAACCAGGAACTGTACGGCTCCCTCCCACTGATCACATCACCAACCAGGAACTGTATGGCTCCCTCCCACTGATCACATCATCAACCAGGAACTGTATGGCTTCCTCCCATGAATCACATCACCAACCAGGAACTGTATGGCTCCCTCCCACTGATCACATCACCAACCAGGAACTGTACGGCTCCCTCCCACTGATCACATCACCAACCAGGAACTGTATGGCTCCCTCCCACTGATCACATCACCAACCAGGAACTGTATGGCTCCCTCCCATGAATCACATCACCAACCAGGAACTGTACGGCTCCCTCCCACTGATTACATCACCAACCAGGAACTGTATGGCTCCCTCTCACTGATCACATCACCAACCAGGAACTGTATGGCTCCCTCCCATGGATCACATCACCAACCAGGAACTGTATGGCTCCCTCCCACTGATCACATCACCAACTAGGAACTGTACGGCTCCCTCCCACTGATCACATCACCAATCAGGAACTGTACGGCTCCCTCCCACTCATCACATCACCAAACATGAACTGTATGGCTCCCTCCCACTGATCACATCACCAACCAGGAACTGTACGGCTCCCTCCCACTGATCACATCACCAATCAGGAACTGTATGGCTCCCTCCCACTGATCACATCACCAACCAGGAACTGTATGGCTCCCTCCCACTGATCACATCACCAACCAGGAACTGTATGGCTCCCTCCCATGGATCACATCACCAACCAGGAACTGTATGGTTCCCTCCCACTGATCACATCACCAACCAGGAACTGTACGGTTCCCTCCCACTGATCACATCACCAACCAGGAACTGTACGGTTCCCTCCCACTGATCACATCACCAACCAGGAACTGTATGGCTCCCTCCCATGGATCACATCACCAACCAGGAACTGTATGGCTCCCTCCCACTGATCACATCACCAACCAGGAACTGTACGGCTCCCTCCCACTGATCACATCACCAACCAGGAACTGTACGGCTCCCTCCCACTGATCACATCACCAACCAGGAACTGTACGGCTCCCTCCCACTGATCACATCACCAACCAGGAACTGTACGGCTCCCTCCCACTGATCACAGAATGACGTGGGGTGAAGGAGAATGAAGTGGGGTGAAGGAGAATGAAGTGGGGTGAAGGAGAATGAAGTGGGTGAAGGAGAATGAAGTGGGGTGAAGGAGAATGAAGTGGGGTGAAGGAGAATGAAGTGGGGTGAAAGAGAATGGCAGCAGGTAGACTTGGACCCCAGTCCTCATGACTGAATGAAAGTCCGGAGCTCTGACCGATGTGCTACAGGACCCTACACGGCTTCCTGTGCTACTTACTGGCCGTCGACAGCACTGACAGTCTTGGCTTGTATTCCAAGTTCCTCAAAGCACCTGAACATCTTGTAGCGGCGATCTGGTCTCCTCTCTAAGTTGATCATGTAAACCTACAACCATACAATCCTTGTAGTGGTGGATTCCTCTCCAGTTAGGTCACCTCTCTAGTTAGGTCTCCTCTCTAGTTAGGTCTCCTCTCAAGTTAGGTCTCCTCTCTAGTTAGGTCTCCTCTCTAGTTAGGTCTCCTCTCTAGTTAGGTCTCCGCTCTAGTTAGGTCTCTCTTGTTAAGTTTCCTCTCGAAGTTAGGTCTCTCTAGTTAGGTTTTCTCTCAAGTTAGGTCTCCTCTCAAATTAGGTCTCCTCTCTAGTTAAGTCTCCTCTCTAGTTAGGTCTCCTCTCAAGTTAGGTCTCCTCTCTAGTTAGGTTTCCTCTCTAGTTAGGTCTCTCTAGCTAAGTTTCCTCTCAAGTTAGGTCTCCTCTCAAGTTAGGTCTCCTCTCTAGTTAGGTCTCCTCTCTAGTTAGGTCTCCTCTCTAGTTAGGTCTCTTCTCTAGTTAGGTATCTTCTCTAGTTAGATCTCCTCTCTAGTTAGGTCTCCTCTCTAGTTAGATCTCCCATCTAGTTAGATCTCCTGTTAGGTCTCCTCTCTAGTTAGGTCTCCTCTCTAGCTAGGTCTCCTCTCTAGTTAGGTTTCTTCTCTAGTTAGGTCTCCTCTCTAGGTAGGTCTCCCCTCTAGTTAGATCTCCCCTCTAGTTAGGTCTCCTTTCTAATTAGGTCTCTTTTCTAGTTAGGTCTACTCTCTAGACAGGTCTCCTCTCTAGTTAGGTATCCTCTCAAGTTATGTCTCCTCTCTAGTTTGGTCTACTCTCAAGTTAGGTCTCTCTAGTTAAGTTTCCTCTCAAGTTAGGTCTCCTCTCAAGTTAGGTCTCCTATCTAGTTAGGTATCCTCTCTAGTTAGGTTTCCTCTCTAGTTAGGTCTCTTCTCTAGTTAGGTATCCTCTCTAGTTAGGTCTCCTCTCTAGTTAGGTCTCTATAGTTAAGTTTCCTCTCTACTTAGATCTCCCCTCTAGTTAGGTCTCCCCTCTAGTTAGGTCTCCTCTCTAGTTAGGTCTCCTCTCAAGTTAGGTCTCCTCTCAAGTTAGGTCTCCTCTCAAGTTAGATCTCCTATCTAGTTAGGTCTCCTCTCTAGTTATGTCTCTTCTCTAGTTAGGTATCCTCTCTAGTTAGGTCTCCTCTCTAGTTAGGTCTGCTCTCTAGTTAGGTCTCCTCTCAAGTTGTCTCCTCTCAAGTTAGGTCTCCTCTCTAGTTAGGTCTCCTCTCTAGTTAGGTATCCTCTCTAGTTAGGTCTCCTCTCAAGTTATGTCTCCTATCTAGTTAGGTCTCTATAGTTAAGTTTCCTCTCTACTTAGATCTCCTCTCTAGTTAGGTCTCCTCTCTAGTTAGGTCTCCTCTCATGTTGTCTCCTCTCTAGTTAGGTCTCCTCTCTAGTTAGGTCTCCTCTCTAGTTAGGTCTCCTCTCTAGTTAGGTATCCTCTCTAGTTAGGTCTCCTCTCAAGTTGTCTCCTCTCAAGTTAGTTCTCCTCTCTATTTAGGTCTCCTCTCTAGTTAGGTCTCCTCTCAAGTTAGGTCTCCTCTCAAGTTAGGTCTCCTCTCAAGTTAGGTCTCCTATCTAGTTAGGTCTCCTCTCTAGTTAGGTCTCCTCTCTAGTTAGGTCTCCTCTCTAGTTAGGTCTCCTCTCTAGTTAGGTATCTTCTCTAATTAGGTATCCTCTCTAGTTAGGTATCCTCTCTAGTTAGGTATCCTCTCATGTTATGTCTCCCCTCTAGCTAGGTCTCCTCTCTAGTTAGGTCTCCTCTCTAGTTAGGTCTCCTCTCTAGTTAGGTCTCCTCTCATGTTATATCTCCTCTCTAGTTAGGTCTCCTCTCTAGTTAGGTATCCTCTCTAGTTAGGTCTCCTCTCAAGTTGTCTCCTCTCTAGTTAGGTCTCCTCTCAAGTTAGGTCTCCTCTCTAGTTAGGTCTCTCTAGTTAGGGCTACTCTCAAGTTAAGTCTCCTCTCAAGTTAGGTCTCCTCTCTAGTTATGTCTCCTCTCTAGTTATGTCTCCTCTCTAGTTAGGTCTCCTCTCTAGTTAGGTCTCCTCTCTAGTTAGGTCTCCTCTCTAGTTAGGTCTCCTCTCTAGTTAGGTCTCCTCTCTAGTTAGGTCTCTATAGTTAAGTTTCCTCTCTACTTAGATCTCCCCTCTAGTTAGGTCTCCCCTCTAGTTAGGTCTCCTCTCTAGTTAGGTCTCCTCTCTAGTTAGGTCTCCTCTCAAGTTAGGTCTCCTCTCTAGTTAGGTCTCCTCTCAAGTTAGGTCTCCTCTCAAGTTAGGTCTCCTCTCTAGTTAGGTCTCCTCTCAAGTTAGGTCTCCTCTCTAGTTAGGTCTCCTCTCTAGTTAGGTCTCCTCTCAAGTTAGGTCTCCTCTCTAGTTAGGTCTCCTCTCAAGTTAGGTCTCCTCTCTAGTTAGGTCTCCCCTCTAGTTAGGTATCCCCTCTAGTTAGGTCTCCTCTCTAGTTAGGTCTCTATAGTTAAGTTTCCTCTCTACTTAGATATCCCCTCTAGTTAGGTATCCCCTCTAGTTAGGTCTCCTCTCTAGTTAGGTTTCCTCTCTAGTTAGGTCTCCTCTCTAGTTAGGTCTCCTCTCTAGTTAGGTATCCTCTCAAGTTAGGTCTCCTCTCTAGTTAGGTCTCCCCTCTAGTTAGGTATCCTCTCTAGTTAGGTTTCCTCTCTAGTTAGGTCTCTTCTCAAGTTATGTCTCCCCTCTAGTTAGGTCTCCCCTCTAGTTAGGTCTCCTCTCTAGTTAGGTCTCCTGTCTAGATATGTCTCCTCTCAAGTTATGCCTTCTCTAGTTAGGTGGTCTGCTCATTTAGTAAAGTTGTGACATAAAGTTATTCCGACTCTATATAATACAACATAAGGCTTTTCCAACTCTATACTGCAATATAAGGCTATTCAGACTCTATATACTGCGACATAAGGATATTCAGACTCTATATACTACGACATAAGGATATTCAGACTCTATATACTGTGACATAAAGCTACTCAGACTATAATATTATGTATACTGTGACATAAAGCTATTCAGACTGTACATACTGCGACATGAAGTTATTCAGACTCTACATACTGTGACATGAAGTTATTCAGACTCTACATACTGTGACATGAAGCTATTCAGACTCTATATACTGTGACATGAAGTTATTCAGACTCTATATACTGTGACATGAAGTTATTCAGACTCTATATACTGTGACATGAAGCTATTCAGACTCTACATACTGTGACATGAAGCTATTCAGACTCTACATACTGTGACATGAAGCTATTCAGACTCTACATACTGTGACATGAAGCTATTCAGACTCTATATACTGTGACATGAAGCTATTCAGACTCTATATACTGTGACATGAAGCTATTCAGACTCTATATACTGTGACATGAAGCTATTCAGACTCTATATACTGTGACATGAAGCTATTCAGACTCTATATACTGTGACATGAAGTTATTCAGACTCTATATACTGTGACATGAAGCTATTCAGACTCTATATACTGTGACATGAAGCTATTCAGACTCTATATACTGTGACATGAAGTTATTCAGACTCTATATACTGTGACATGAAGTTATTCAGACTCTATATACTGTGACATGAAGTTATTCAGACTCTATATACTGTGACATGAAGTTATTCAGACTCTATATACTGTGACATGAAGTTATTCAGACTCTATATACTGTGACATGAAGTTATTCAGACTCTATATACTGTGACATGAAGTTATTCAGACTCTATATACTGTGACATGAAGTTATTCAGACTCTATATACTGTGACATGAAGTTATTCAGACTCTAAATACTGTGACATGAAGCTATTCAACATTGAATGTTGGAATATTCTAAAATATGAAATTGAGAGTATCATCGATAAATTTGTTCCCTTTTGTCAAACGAGGCTATTAGAAAAATAATGCTAAAACAAACTATGTGGAGGGTTTATAGGCGTACCAGAAAGGACGAAGACTATGCAAAATACAAAGAGGCACTTAATGCAGCTACAACTGAAATCAGACAATCTAAAAGAAGCTATGAGCAAAAACTAGCATGTAACATAAAAAATGACAGCAAGAGTTTTTATGCATATGTCAGGAGTAAACAAAACGTACAAGACAAGGTTGGACCTCTAGAAGACAGTGCTGGAAATATAATATCACAGGGGTTTTTAATGGCGGAAGACCTAAATGGTTACTTCAGTTCAGTGTTTACCAAAGAAGATATTAGTTCATTACCAGTTGCTGATGCTATATTTCTAGGGGCTAAATCTGACTATTTAGGTCCGTTAGTTGTAACTCCAGAATTGGTAGCTAAGAAAATAAAGGCAATGAAGGATAACAAATCATCGGGAGTGGATGGGATTCCTCCAAAATTAGTAATGGAAACAGTAGAACAAATCAGTATACCACTTGCAAGAGTATTCAACTTGTCATTAAAAGAGGGAGTTGTTCCGTTTGAATGGAAAGAAGCAAACATCATACCGTTATTTAAAAAGGGTTCGAGAAATAAGTCAGAGAATTACAGACCAGTGAGTTTAACGTCAGTGATTTGTAAATTATTAGAAAGGTTAATTAAAGACCATATGGTGGACTTCCTCGTTAAGCATAAATTATTAAATTCATCTCAACATGGATTCCTTAAAGCGAGGTCATGCTTAACAAATATGTTATGTTTTTTGGAAGAAATCACTAAGTGGATAGACGTGGGATCGCCAGTAGATATTATCTACTTAGATTTTCAGAAAGCTTTTGACAAAGTGCCACATCAAAGATTACTACTTAAATTAAAAGCCCATGGTATCGGGGATAGCATAACTGACTGGATAGAACAATGGCTGACTGACAGAAGACAACGAGTTGTAGTAGATGGAGAAGTTTCAACTTGGAAATCGGTTTTGAGTGGGGTACCTTAAGGATCAGTATTAGGACCTATATTATTCTTAATTTCTATCAATGACTTGGACGACAGTATAACAAGTAATGTACTGAAATTTGCGGACGACACAAAACTGTTTAGAAAAGTTAATACTGATGGTGATAAACAACATTTACAAAACGATCTAGACAGATTAGTGAAATGGTCTGAGAAATGGCAGATGTTGTTCAATTTTGGGAAATGTAAATGCCTACATACAGGACATGGGAACTTGAATGTAAACTATAAAATGGGAGATACTGTTCTGGGTACTACTGTAAAAGAAAAGCACTTAGGAATTACAATAAGCACTGATATGAAAGTTTCAGAGCAGTGTGGTATTGCAGCTTCAAAGGGTAATCAAATTCTTGGATTGATTAGAAGAAACATAACATACAAGGGAAAAAAGTTAATTATACCTCTTTATAAAGCAATAGTTAGACCTCATTTAGAATACTGTATACAAGCATGGAGACCATATCGTAAGAAGGATATAGATACGCTTGAACGCATACAAAGGAGAGCAACTAAAATGATTCCAGAACTGAGAGACCTTAGTTATGAAGAACGCCTGAAAGAATGTGGTTTAACACCTCTAGAGACAAAGAGGTTAAGAGGAGATCAGATTGAAGTTTTTAAGATATTGAATGGGTATGAAAATATTGATAGAAATATGTTTTTCTCACTCAATAAGGATAGCAGAACTAGAGGACATGAGGTAAAATTAGTAAAGGATCAATGTAGATTGGATATCAGGAAGTACTCGTTCTCACAGAGGACAATAAATGAATGGAAACATTTTTCTACGGATTGCATAACTGCTAGCAGCGTGAATATATTTAAAAACAGGGTTGACACATATCTCAGGAGGGCGGGTCACATGTAGATGAATATTGTTGGACTCTCAATAAGCCAATGGCTTCCTTGTCCACTTGCCATCTGGGCCTTTGGCTTGGATGGTAAATCTTGTTAAATCTAGTTAAACTCTGCAGATTTTAAAGAAATTTCTTCATAATACTTTGATGAATAAACAATGTTAAATGTGGAGAAAACAGAGAAACTAGTCTACCAGCACTTGTAAAGTAAAATAATGACACTAAATATAGAATATTTTAATTAAAAAAGTACAGTGTAAAATATGCTACATTTCTAGATTGGATATATCATATAAAAAGCCTCTTGTGTAATACCTATATTATTGTAAGCATTTATTAAATGGAGATTATCCTACTTTAAATTCTAATAAGCACATACACTGGGAAAGAGTAAACAAAACAACTGATCAGTGCTAGCAATCAGGGCACAGGTTGTACAAGACAGGATTACAACTTCATACTGAATATGTTACCTGTATTTTAGAGTAAGTTAGTTTTGGATTCTGTCAGGGAATTCAGCGAGCGATAATAGGGTTGTTTACTATTCGAAAATTGAGATAGCATAGTGAATAGTTTACATTGGCTAATATATATATAAGATAAAGTGATCTATTTACTTAAATTACATACATAAGGTAATATCTGACATAGTAGTAGTAAACGTTTTCGGTAAAAAGGAATTAACAGCAGGATTTTAGCGTAAATTAGTACACACTGACTTCGTTGTTTTGTTACACAGTGTTCTCCGTATTAGCTAGGACTAGGTGGCAGGTTTTTTTTTTTCTCATGCGAGGTTAATAGAAGACACAGTTAGCAAGTATATTAGACTAAAGTGTTCTTTTGATCACAAAAACAGCCTTATTCAAGGCTAACGTAGCAAACTAATTAAAACTAAATTGTATGATGGCGCCGTGCAAACGGCAGTTAAAGGCCACAAGGCACTTAATTTGTGGCAGTTGCAGTAACTGGGTGGACTTCATTAAGTCTGGGTGCGAGAAGTCCTGGGCTGAGGTCCAGGCAGATAGTTTTAGTTTTGAGTGTAGGGGATGTACGAAGATGAAGGAACTAGAGGTGGAGTTGGAAGAGCTGAGGCTGCTCGTTGTGGCAATGGTGGGAAGGGAACAGGGGGATTGTGCCAGTAGTTCCGGTGGGGGAACAGTAGATGATAAAGTGGGAAAAGACACAAGAGATGCTAGGGAGAGCTCACCGCAGCCTGGGAGGAAGCTGAGAGGAGGGAAGGTGACAGGTCGTAGGGAGACAGGATGTAAGGAGACGGGAAGGAAAGGAACGGGAGGGAAGACAACTGGAGCGAAGGAGAGGGGAGTAGGGGAGACAGGAGGGAAGGAGAAGGGAGTGGGGGAGACAGGAGGGAAGGAGAAGGGAGTGGGGGAGACGGGAGGGAAAACAACCGGAGTGAAGGAGAGGGAAGTGGGGGAGACAAGAGCAAAGGAGTGGGAAGTGGGGGAGACAGGAGCGAAGGAGACAGGAGGGAAGGGGTCAGGACAGAATGTGATGGAGGGGATCGAACGGAAGAGTTATTCTGCAGCAGTGATAGAGGGGGTGAGGAAGAAAGCGAGGGTGTTTGTGGGGGATTCGATAGTTAGGAAGACCGACAGAGTCTTAAACAAGGGAGATGATGTGGTGGTCTGCTTGCCTGGAGCCAAAATAGAGGCGATAACTGAGAGGGTAAAAAACATCGTAGGCTCGGGTAAGGGTGGATCTGTTTTAGTACACGTAGGGACAAATAACGTAGAGAGGGAGGGTACAACTGCCATAGTTAGGAAATATAGGCAGTTGGTCAGAACACTAAAACAGACGCGTGTTGAGCAGGTAATACTGTCAGGGATTTTACCTGTAATGGGCAGGAGGGGTCACAAATATCGAAATTGTCGGGGGATGGCAATTAACATGTTAGTCCAGAAGTTATGTAGGGAAGAGGAAGTTGGATTTGTGGATTTATGGGGAAGTTTTGTTGGGAGGGCTGATATGTACATGAAGGATGGGCTTCATTTAAGTGGAAAGGGGGCGGCAGTATTCGCGGACAAACTTTCAGCAGCAGTAGATAGTGACTTGGGTACAATGACAAATATTTTTGGAAGTAAACATTCTTTAAACTAGAAGTGCAGGGGGGTTACCTAGAGGTGTCTCAAGCAGAACAAGAGGCCACTAGCACAGATAAACCAATATCAAATCATCCGAAAAACATCTCTGAAAAAGGTTATAGATGCGTATGTTTAAATGCAAGGAGCATAGTAAATAAGAAAAACGAATTAAACATTATGGTAGAAGATATTGACCCTCACATAATTGGTATAACTGAATCATGGGCCAACATAGATATAACAGATGCTGAATTAGGACTGACAGGATATGTAATGTTTAGGAAAGATCGAATAGGAAGAAGGGGCGGGGGAGTTATTTTATATGTTAAAGAATCTATTCAGGCTTATGAAATAAAACTAGAAAGGGAAGCAGATTGCGATGAAGCTGTTTGGTGCAAAATTGTTTCAGGAAATTCAAAATTAACTATTGGATTAGTTTACCGAAGTCCAAACATAAACGAAGAGGACAACACAAAAATAAAAACGCTATAAAGGAAGTTAGTAAAGGGGAATGTATCATAATGGGAGATTTTAACCATGGACACATACAATGGAATTCTCTAGAGAGCACAGGGATTGAGGACCAACAATTTCTATTTTTAATCCAGGATAGCTTTCTTACTCAGCACGTACTAGAACCAACCAGGGGAGAAAATGTATTAGATATAGTTTTGTCATCACAAAAAGAATTAGTGGACAATGTAAAAATATTTGAACCATTGGGTAATAGTGACCATAATCAAATACATTTTGACATCAATGTAAAATCAGAAAGTAAAAATAAGAAAACGTACAAGAGAAACTTCCACAAAGGTAACTACAAAGATATGAGAAAATACTTAGCAAAGCTAGATTGGAATAACATGCTGATGAATAAGACCGCACTTGAATGTTGGAATATTCTAAAATATGAAATTGAGAGTATCATCGATACATTTGTTCCCTTCCAAAAATAAGGAAAACGGTGTAGAAAGAAACACTTGTCAAAAGAGGCTATTAGAAAAATAATGCTAAAACAAACTATGTGGAGGGTTTATAGGCGTACCAGAAAGGACGAAGACTATGCAAAATACAAAGAGGCACTTAATGCAGCTACAACTGAAATCAGACAATCTAAAAGAAGCTATGAGCAAAAACTAGCATGTAACATAAAAAATGACAGCAAGAGTTTTTATGCATATGTCAGGAGTAAACAAAACGTACAAGACAAGGTTGGACCTCTAGAAGACAGTGCTGGAAATATAATATCACAGGGGTTTTTAATGGCGGAAGACCTAAATGGTTACTTCAGTTCAGTGTTTACCAAAGAAGATATTAGTTCATTACCAGTTGCTGATGCTAAATTTCAGGGGGCTAAATCTGACTATTTAGGTCCATTAGTTGTAACTCCAGAATTGGTAGCTAAGAAAATAAAGGCAATGAAGGATAACAAATCACCGGGAGTGGATGGGATTCCTCCAAAATTACTAATGGAAACAGTAGAGCAAATCAGCATACCACTTGCAAGAGTATTCAACTTGTCATTAAAAGAGGGAGTTGTTCCGTTTGAATGGAAAGAAGCAAACATCATACCATTATTTAAAAAGGGTTCGAGAAATAAGTCAGAGAATTACAGACCAGTGAGTTTAACGTCAGTGATTTGTAAATTATTAGAAAGGTTATTTAAAGACCATATGGTGGACTTCCTCGTTAAGCATAAATTATTAAATTCATCTCAACATGGATTCCTTAAAGCGAGGTCATGCTTAACAAATATGTTATGTTTTTTGGAAGAAATCACTAAGTGGATAGACGTGGGATCGCCAGTAGATATTATCTACTTAGATTTTCAGAAAGCTTTTGACAAAGTGCCACATCAAAGATTACTACTTAAATTAAAAGCCCATGGTATCGGGGATAGCATAACTGACTGGATAGAACAATGGCTGACTGACAGAAGACAACGAGTTGTAGTAGATGGAGAAGTTTCAAATTGGAAATCGGTTTTGAGTGGGGTACCTCAAGGATCAGTATTAGGACCTATATTATTCTTAATTTATATCAATGACTTGGACGACAGTATAACAAGTAACGTACTGAAATTTGCGGATGACACAAAACTGTTTAGAAAGGTTAATACTGATGGTGATAAACAACATTTACAAAACGATCTAGACAGATTAGTGAAATGGTCTGAGAAATGGCAGATGTTGTTCAATTTTGGGAAATGTAAATGTCTACATACAGGACATGGGAACTTGAATGTAAACTATAAAATGGGAGATACTGTTCTGGGTACTACTGTAAAAGAAAAGGACTTAGGAGTTACAATAAGCACTGATATGAAAGTTTCAGAGCAGTGTGGTATTGCAGCTTCAAAGGGTAATCAAATTCTTGGATTGATTAGAAGAAACATAACATACAAGGGAAAAAAGTTAATTATACCTCTTTATAAAGCAATAGTTAGACCTCATTTAGAATACTGTATACAAGCATGGAGACCATATCGTAAGAAGGATATAGATACGCTTGAACGCATACAAAGGAGAGCAACTAAAATGATTCCAGAACTGAGAGACCTTAGTTATGAAGAACGCCTGAAAGAATGTGGTTTAACAACTCTAGAGACAAGGAGGTTAAGAGGAGATCAGATTGAAGTTTTTAAGATATTGAATGGGTATGAAAATATTGATAGAAATATGTTTTTCTCACTCAATAAGGATAGCAGAACTAGAGGACATGAGGTAAAATTAGTAAAGGATCAATGTAGATTGGACATCAGGAAGCACTTGTTCTCACAGAGGACAATAAATGAATGGAACAAATTGTCTACAGATTGTGTAACTGCTAGCAGCGTGAATATGTTTAAAAACAAGGTTGACACATATCTCAGGAGGGCGGGCTATAAGTAGATGAACATTGTTGGACTCTCGATAAGCCAATGGCTTCCTTGTCCACTTGCCATCTGGGCCTTTGGCTTGGATGGCAAATCTTGTTAAATCTTGTTAAATGATCAAATCCAACTTTATCAGCTGGCCTCGACTTCATGTTGAATAAATTACGATGATCAATTCCCAGTTTATTAGCTGGTCTCACAACTTCATATTGAATAAGTTACCTCATCAAATCCAAGTTTATCTGCTGGTCTTACAGGCACATCAATGTAGCGGAGTTTCTCTAGCGGCATGTCATAGACTGAAACAGAGACAGCCAACATTGACTATAATTTAGACTAAGACAAGATTTAATTTTAGCAATAACAGTTACTATTCATGTTTACTCACTCAACTCAATGTTTATTATATTATTATCACTCAACGCTTCTTCAGTAACAAATTTCTGGGACATCTGGTTCTTCTTCCATTTGCCAGATGGTTAAAAGAAAATTGTGTCTAAATTATTCTCTGCCAGTGTGATGAACATTTTCACCCACACTGACTGTAGTTGACAGGAATTAATGTCACACCTGAACAACAGATGGTCAGACAATCACAGTTTGTTGGTTACATGAAAGAAAATCACAAAGAAACATCTGGTTCTCCTCATATGATCCAATGAAAGGGACATTGTTTGATCAGATCTGCCACGTTTTGGTAATCATAATTTATATGCATTTGTATAAAGATGCAACAGCCCATTATGACACATAAAAAGAAGTAGCCTTCCAGTCAAAGCTGTCTTCGAAGGTGTGATGGAAGCAAAACAAAGAAGAGGAAGGGACGACATAGAAGAGTGGATGAAGTCAGGGTGGAATGAACTGAACATGAAAGATCGGGTAGAAGGGAGAACCATGTACAGTGAGTGACATAGAGGAGTGGATGAAGTCAGGGTGGAATGAACTGAACATGAAAGATCGGGTAGAGGGGAGAAACATGTACAGTGAGTGACATAGAGGAGTGGATGAAGTCAGGGTGGAATGAACTGAACATGAAAGATCGGGTAGAAGGGAGAACCATGTACAGTGAGTGACATAGAGGAGTGGATGAAGTCAGGGTGGAATGAACTGAACATGAAAGATCGGGTAGAGGGGAGAAACATGTACAGTGAGTGACATAGAGGAGTGGATGAAGTCAGGGTGGAATGAACTGAACATGAAAGATCGGGTAGAAGGGAGAACCATGTACAGTGAGTGACATAGAGGAGTGGATGAAGTCAGGGTGGAATGAACTGAACATGAAAGATCGGGTAGAGGGGAGAAACATGTACAGTGAGTGACATAGAGGAGTGGATGAAGTCAGGGTGGGATGAACTGAACATGAAAGATCGGGTAGAGGGGAGAAACATTTTCAGTGAGTAACATAGAGGAGTGGATGAAGTCAGGGTGGGATGAACTGAACATGAAAGATCGGGTAGAGGGGAGAAACATGTACAGTGAGTGACATAGAGGAGTGGATGAAGTCAGGGTGGAATGAACTGAACATGAAAGATCGGGTAGAGGGGAGAAACATGTACAGTGAGTGACATAGAGGAGTGGATGAAGTCAGGGTGGAATGAACTGAACATGAAAGATCGGGTAGAAGGGAGAAACATGTACAGTGAGTGACATAGAGGAGTGGATGAAGTCAGGGTGGAATGAACTGAACATGAAAGATCGGGTAGAAGGGAGAAACATGTACAGTGAGTGACATAGAGGAGTGGATGAAGTCAGGGTGGAATGAACTGAACATGAAAGATCGGGTAGAAGGGAGAAACATGTGCAGTGAGTGACATAGAGGCGTGGATGAAGTCAGGGTGGGATGAACTGAACATGAAAGATCGGGTAGAAGGGAGAACCATGTACAGTGAGTGACATAGAGGAGTGGATGAAGTCAGGGTGGAATGAACTGAACATGAAAGATCGGGTAGAGGGGAGAAACATGTACAGTGAGTGACATAGAGGAGTGGATGAAGTCAGGGTGGAATGAACTGAACATGAAAGATCGGGTAGAAGGGAGAACCATGTACAGTGAGTGACATAGAGGAGTGGATGAAGTCAGGGTGGAATGAACTGAACATGAAAGATCGGGTAGAGGGGAGAAACATGTACAGTGAGTGACATAGAGGAGTGGATGAAGTCAGGGTGGAATGAACTGAACATGAAAGATCGGGTAGAAGGGAGAACCATGTACAGTGAGTGACATAGAGGAGTGGATGAAGTCAGGGTGGAATGAACTGAACATGAAAGATCGGGTAGAGGGGAGAAACATGTACAGTGAGTGACATAGAGGAGTGGATGAAGTCAGGGTGGAATGAACTGAACATGAAAGATCGGGTAGAAGGGAGAACCATGTACAGTGAGTGACATAGAGGAGTGGATGAAGTCAGGGTGGAATGAACTGAACATGAAAGATCGGGTAGAGGGGAGAAACATGTGCAGTGAGTGACATAGAGGAGTGGATGAAGTCAGGGTGGAATGAACTGAACATGAAAGATCGGGTAGAAGGGAGAACCATGTACAGTGAGTAACATAGAGGAGTGGATGAAGTCAGGGTGGAATGAACTGAACATGAAAGATCGGGTAGAGGGGAGAAACATGTACAGTGAGTGACATAGAGGAGTGGATGAAGTCAGGGTGGAATGAACTGAACATGAAAGATCGGGTAGAGGGGAGAAACATGTACAGTGAGTAACATAGAGGAGTGGATGAAGTCAGGGTGGGATGAACTGAACATGAAAGATCGGGTAGAAGGGAGAAACATGTGCAGTGAGTGACATAGAGGCGTGGATGAAGTCAGGGTGGGATGAACTGAACATGAAAGATCGGGTAGAGGGGAGAAACATGTACAGTGAGTGACATAGAGGAGTGGATGAAGTCAGGGTGGAATGAACTGAACATGAAAGATCGGGTAGAAGGGAGAACCATGTACAGTGAGTAACATAGAGGAGTGGATGAAGTCAGGGTGGAATGAACTGAACATGAAAGATCGGGTAGAAGGGAGAACAATGTACAGTGAGTGACATAGAGGAGTGGATGAAGTCAGGGTGGAATGAACTGAACATGAAAGATCGGGTAGAGGGGAGAAACATGTACAGTGAGTGACATAGAGGAGTGGATGAAGTCAGGGTGGAATGAACTGAACATGAAAGATCGGGTAGAAGGGAGAAACATGTACAGTGAGTGACATAGAGGAGTGGATGAAGTCAGGGTGGAATGAACTGAGCATAAAAAATCGGGTAGAGGGGAGAACCATGTGCAGTGAGTGACGTGTTCTGCAAAAGCGAAGAAAGTGCTTAGAGAGAACCCATTCCAAACTGACCATTAGTTGACTTCTAGATAACGTACATGAGTTCTATAATTCGCTCACACAATGGCAAGAACTAGACTTGTGATCATGAGGATGACTCAAAGTATCACTTCCAGAAACACTGTCTCTTTAAAAATCATCTGGAACCCACTGTTTCATCCAGCTAACAGTTTTCAGGACCATATTGATATAATGTTTTGGAACAATTCTGGTTTATTGGGTCTCTGACCTTGGGTTCCTGAGAATTTAAGCGGTATAGAAGTTTATTATTATCATTATATGCCATCACAAAATACCTTTGAAGCAAATCCATTGTAATTCAATAAATCATCCTTCTTAATCACCCTGCTTAATCACCCCAATACTCACTGATGCTCTCGATCTTCATGTGCACAAACTGTTCATACTCATCCTCGTCCATGTCCCGTCCATCAACGTGAGACACTGGCATCAGCATGAATCCATAGAAGTCTCGGTTCAGAATATGCATGGCTATCCCATGATGCTTTGCAGAATGTGCGAAGATGATGATATCATCGAGTGGACCTTTGTAGCTGGGGGGCGATGGGGCATAGGCAAGGGATGCCGCCGATGGGCCGGTGAGATGAATCAAGAGGGTAGAATGAACCATGGGCACAGGGAAACACCCTTCCTTCTCCCGTTTCACAATCGGCAGGTAGTCCGAGGTGCGTTTGTAGTATCCCTGAAACAGTCAGCCTGCTCATGTTGCTGCAGTCAGCATGATGTCTTTGAAATACATTTTCTTCTTAACCAAACTAAATGGTAACTCACTTCAACATTTCAGAAACCACCAATTGCCTTCTATAGAAACTGAATTCTGGGACTTGCCAGATGACATGGCACAGAATTCATTTCCTGAAGAAGGCAACCAATCGTTGCTGAAACATTGAATTGTGTTAACTTTAATAGCTGTGTTACATACCGGTACTTCACCCCACCCATTACTACTGCATCTGTCATTTATTCTCCCCACTTGATGAACATTTTCACCAGTTGTCCTGTTACGTACTTCACCCCACCCATTACTACTGCATCTGTCATTTATTCTCCCCACTTGATGAACATTTTCACCAGTTGTCCTGTTACGTACTTCACCCCACACATTACTACTGCATCTGTCATTTATTCTCCCCACTTGATGAACATTTTCACCAGTTGTCCTGTTACGTACTTCACCCCACACATTACTACTGCATCTGTCATTTATTCTCCCCACTTGATGAACATTTTCACCAGTTGTCCTGTTACGTACTTCACCCCACACATTACTACTGCATCTGTCATTTATTCTCCCCACTTGATGAACATTTTCACCAGTTGTCCTGTTACGTACTTCACCCCACACATTACTACTGCATCTGTCATTTATTCTCCCCACTTGATGAACATTTTCACCAGTTGTCTTGTTACATACTTCACCCCACACATTACTACTGCATCTGTCATTTATTCTCCCCACTTAATGAACATTTTCACCAGTTGTCCTGTTACGTATTTCACCCCACACATTACTACTGCATCTGTCATTTATTCTCCCCACTTGATCAACATTTTTACCAGTTGTCTTGTTACGTACTTCACCCCATACATTACTACTGCATCTGTCATTTATTCTCCCCACTTGATGAACATTTTCACCAGTTGTCCTGTTACGTACTTCACCCCACACATTACTACTGCATCTGTCAGTGATTTATCCATGAGTGGAAGAACACCCAACATTTAGATAACGACACAGTTTATGGTCAGGATTCAGGTATGGAGCTTGGCAGAAAGTTGCTGTTATACCTGGGAAGTGTAGATGAATGACCTGAATTTTAATGTCTGGCAAACAATGTATTAACTGCCTGTCAATGGCAGCATGTAAGGGGGCACTTGTTGACAGCGACAGAATGTATTAACTGCCTGTCAATGACAGCATGTAAGGGGGCACTTGTTGACAGCGACAGAATGTATTAACTGCCTGTCAATGACAGCATGTAAGGGGGCACTTGTTGACAGCGACAGAATGTATTAACTGCGTGTCAATGACAGCATGTAAGGGGGCACTTGTTGACAGCAACAGAATGTATTAACTGCCTGTCAATGACAGTATGTAAGGGGGCACTTGTTGACAGCGACAGAATGTATTAACTGCCTGTCAATGACAGCATGTAAGGGGGCACTTGTTGACAGCGACAGAATGTATTAACTGCCTGTCAATGGCAGCATGTAAGGGAGCACTTGTTGACAGCGACAGAATGTATTAACTGCCTGTCAATGACAGCATGTAAGGGGGCACTTGTTGACAGCGACAGAATGTATTAACTGTCTGTCAATGACAGCATGTAAGGGGGCACTTGTTGACAGCGACAGAATGTATTAACTGCCTGTCAATTGCAGCATGTAAGGGGGCACTTGTTGACAGTGACAGAATGTATTAACTGCCTGTCAATGACAGCATGTAAGGGGGCACTTGTTGACAGCGACAGAATGTATTAACTGCCTGTCAATGACAGCATGTAAGGGGGCACTTGTTGACAGCGACAGAATGTATTAACTGCCTGTCAATGACAGCATGTAAGGGGGCACTTGTTGACAGCAACAGAATGTATTAACTGCCTGTCAATGACAGTATGTAAGGGGGCACTTGTTGACAGCGACAGAATGTATTAACTGCCTGTCAATGACAGCATGTAAAGGGCGCTTGTTGACAGCAACAGAATGTATTAACTGCCTGTCAATGACAGCATGTAAAGGGCGCTTGTTGACAGCGACAGAATGTTGTCCCACTCGCTGTCAATGATCTCTTTGATATCAAAGTGCCTACAATTATATCATTGTAGGTGCCACTACAGACATTACAAAGTGAGTCTATCATTCTAAATGTCCTACAGGAATTAGACAGTGAGCCTATCATTGCAGGTGCCACTACAGACTTTACACAGTGAGCCTATCATTGTAAATACCACTACAGGAGTTAGGCAGTGAGCCTATCATTGTAGGTACAGGGGTTAGACAGTGAGCCTATCATTGTAGGTGCAGGAGTTCGACAGTGAGCCTATCATTGTAAGTGCCACTACAGGAGTTAGACAGTGAGCCTATCATTGTAAGTGCCACTACAGGAGTTAGACAGTGAGCCTATCATTGTAAGTGCCACTACAGGAGTTAGACAGTGAGCCTATCATTGTAAGTGCCACTACAGGAGTTAGACAGTGAGCCTATCATTGTAAGTGCCACTACAGGAGTTAGACAGTGAGCCTATCATTGTAAGTGCCACTACAGGAGTTCGGCAGTGAGCCTATCATTGTAAGTGCCACTACAGGAGTTCGACAGTGAGCCTATCATTGTAAGTGCCACTACAGGAGTTAGACAGTGGGTCTATCATTGTAAGTGCCACTACAGGAGTTAGACAGTGAGCCTATCATTGTAGGTACAGGAGTTAGACAGTGAGCCTATCATTGTAGGTACAGGAGTTAGACAGTGAGCCTATCATTGTAGGTACAGGGGTTAGACAGTGAGCCTATCATTGTAGGTACAGGAGTTAGACAGTGAGCCTATCATTGTAAGTGCCACTACAGGAGTTAGACAGTGAGCCTATCATTGTAAGTGCCACTACAGGAGTTAGACAGTGAGCCTATCATTGTAAGTGCCACTACAGGAGTTAGACAGTGAGCCTATCATTGTAAGTGCCACTACAGGAGTTAGACAGTGAGCCTATCATTGTAAGTGCCACTACAGGAGTTCGGCAGTGAGCCTATCATTGTAAGTGCCACTACAGGAGTTCGACAGTGAGCCTATCATTGTAAGTGCCACTACAGGAGTTAGACAGTGGGTCTATCATTGTAAGTGCCACTACAGGAGTTAGACAGTGAGCCTATCATTGTAGGTACAGGAGTTAGACAGTGAGCCTATCATTGTAGGTACAGGAGTTAGACAGTGAGCCTATCATTGTAGGTACAGGGGTTAGACAGTGAGCCTATCATTGTAGGTACAGGAGTTAGACAGTGAGCCTATCATTGTAAGTGCCACTACAGGAGTTAGACAGTGAGCCTATCATTGTAGGTACAGGAGTTAGACAGTGAGCCTATCATTGTAAGTGCCACTACAGGAGTTAGACAGTGGGTCTATCATTGTAAGTGCCACTACAGGAGTTAGACAGTGAGCCTATCATTGTAGGTACAGGAGTTAGACAGTGAGCCTATCATTGTAGGTACAGGAGTTAGACAGTGAGCCTATCATTGTAGGTACAGGGGTTAGACAGTGAGCCTATCATTGTAGGTACAGGAGTTAGACAGTGAGCCTATCATTGTAAGTGCCACTACAGGAGTTAGACAGTGAGCCTATCATTGTAGGTACAGGAGTTAGACAGTGAGCCTATCATTGTAGGTACAGGGGTTAGACAGTGAGCCTATCATTGTAGGTACAGGAGTTAGACAGTGAGCCTATCATTGTAGGTACAGGAGTTAGACAGTGAGCCTATCATTGTAGGTACAGGGGTTAGACAGTGAGCCTATCATTGTAGGTACAGGAGTTAGACAGTGAGCCTATCATTGTAAGTGCCACTACAGGAGTTAGACAGTGAGCCTATCATTGTAAGTGCCACTACAGGAGTTAGACAGTGAGCCTATCATTGTAAATGTCACTACAGGAGTTAGACAGTGAGCCTATCATTGTAAATGCCACTACAGGAGTTAGACAGTGAGCCTATCATTGTAGGTACAGGAGTTAGACAGTGAGTCTGTCATTGTAAATGCCACTACAGGAGTTAGACAGTGAGTCTATCATTGTAAATGCCACTACAGGAGTTAGACAGTGAGCCTATCTTCTCAAGGGCTGATTAGAACAGCACTGTTTTGTACTGCAAATTTTGGCCAATTTTAGGAGAGAACCAGGCCCCTAGATATGGAACTTTTGGGATCTCAACAGTGCCCTAAGGCTTAATTGACAATGTTTCCTAGTGTCAACAAGACCCCTCCACTTTCCCTACGACATTCAGCCATGTTTCACTTTTCCACGCAACATGACACTTTTGATACAACGGTCCTGTGGTGAGGAATTAGACACTAACAAGCAATGTGTATCTAACATCCTTTCTTTTTTCTTTAGGCCAATTTGCTCGCTGGGGCTGGGAGCATAGGTCATCGACAAAAGATCTCCACTGTCCTTTCTGTGCCACCGTTGTTAATTTGTTCCAGGTTTAACCTATCTACTCTACTTCTGTTTCCACATCCCGCCCCCAGGTGTTTTTATGCCATCCACTTTTTTCTTCCTTTCAACCCTTGGGGGTTCCATGTGTCTGGTGAGACTAGATGGAGTTTTTCTTAGTGTATGACCAATCAACTTCCATCTTCTCATCTGTGTTTGTTTCTCCCCTGGCAGCTGTTTGGTCTGTTCTTAGAGAGTTGTTGCTAACCTTTTCAAGTTCATAATTATGTGTAGGTATCTATTGATGAAAATCAAAGTTTGCTGTGTCATTCTCTCTGTTTCAGAGCTGCATAGCAACAGTAACTTGACATCTGTTTTATAGCAACAGTAACTTGACATCTGAGTTATACATTATCCCTGACCTCATAAATACTCTATTTGCTGTATTTGCTATGTTGTTGGTGTGAATAAAATGGTGCCCTGGCTTTCACAAATATGTTACATACATACATACATACATACATACATACATACATACATACATACATACAGACAGACATACATACATACATACATACATACATACATACATACATACATACATACATACATACATACATACATACATACGTGCATGCATGTATAAAAGTGTGCACACTGCACATGTTGTATGCAATGTTATATGACAGTGTGTATTGAATAAATATGAAACAAAGTAGCTGCAAATAATGGACAAGATGCAGTGTTGGCTGAAGCCAGACAAAATATTATTTTAGTTGCTATGACTAAACTAAAACATGAATTATAATTTTGTTTACTACAGATTAAAACGACAGACAAAACTGCAAATAACAACATAAATCTGAGTGATCTGTAGTCAATAACTAATTATTCATTAGACAAAGATTTTATAAATTACTTCACCAGATTAACTTTGATTCTGCCCATGAAACATGAACCCAGTGTGTCGACCATCTTGGCCGTCTGGAAGGGGGTGCCTGGAGTTTTGCTAAATTTAGGTTTTCGTTAAAACGAGTAGATTGTCTACTAGTTCTGTTAAATATATCATCTAGTATATTTGGTAACTAATTATATACAATGATATCATAACTCTCAATGAAAGTGGACATTTTGTTGAATGTGGACATTTTGGTAAATGTAAAGATTTCTGGTCGAAATTAGGTTGCGGATGTTATCCCAAAAAATCCCATGGACACCTCTGTAGATGCTATAGGTGATGTGAGGTTACCTGTGGACACCCCTGTAGATGCTATACATGGAATATGGGAGGTTACCTGTTCGTCCATGCCACACCAGAAGTTGGAATAGTGATTTGACGCAGTCACATTCAGCATTGGAGCAACTATTGTCCTACAAGGTGAATGGTCCACACATTAAAACAGTCACATTCAGCATTGGAGCAACTATTGTCCTACAAGGTGAATGGTCCACACATTAAAACAGTCACATTCAGCACTGGAGCAACTATTGTCCTACAAGGTGAATGGTCCACACATTAAAACAGCTCTACAAAACACCCTGTACATAGGGTGTGCCACCCTGTAGCGGGGTGAGGTTTGTGCCAATGTACATGCAAGGGTGCCCAGCTTAACCACGCAATAGAGCAGTAATTACCTTCTAAAAATAATAATAATAACAAACACAGTTTTGAAAAACTTATAAAAGAAAAGTGTTTTAAGTGGCTTAAGAGGAGACCAAACAGAACTTTGTAAAATAATGAAAGGTTATAAAACATATTGATAGAAGCATTTTAAAGAATGGCACAAAATAACATTAGTAACAGAGCAGCACAGATTGGACGTGAGAAAGTACTCAACAGAGCAGCACAGATTGGACATGAGAAAGTACTCAACAGAGCAGCACAGATTGGACGTGAGAAAGTACTCAACAGAGCAGCACAGACTGGACGTGAGAAAGTACTCAACAGAGCAGCACAGATTGGACGTGAGAAAGTACTCAACAGAGCAGCACAGACTGGACGTGAGAAAGTACTCAACAGAGCAGCACAGATTGGACGTGAGAAAGTACTCAACAGAGCAGCACAGATTGGACATGAGAAAGTACTCAACAGAGCAGCACAGATTGGACCTGAGAAAGTACTCAACAGAGCAGCACAGATTGGACCTGAGAAAGTACTCAACAGAGCAGCACAGATTGGACGTGAGAAAGTACTCAACAGAGCAGCACAGACTGGACGTGAGAAAGTACTCAACAGAGCAGCACAGATTGGACGTGAGAAAGTACTCAACAGAGCAGCACAGATTGGACGTGAGAAAGTACTCAACAGAGCAGCACAGATTGGACCTGAGAAAGTACTCAACAGAGCAGCACAGATTGGACGTGAGAAAGTACTCAACAGAGCAGCACAGATTGGACCTGAGAAAGTACTCAACAGAGCAGCACAGACTGGACGTGAGAAAGTACTCAACAGAGCAGCACAGACTGGACGTGAGAAAGTACTCAACAGAGCAGCACAGATTGGACGTGAGAAAGTACTCAACAGAGCAGCACAGATTGGACCTGAGAAAGTACTCAACAGAGCAGCACAGATTGGACGTGAGAAAGTACTCAACAGAGCAGCACAGATTGGACGTGAGAAAGTACTCAACAGAGCAGCACAGATTGGACATGAGAAAGTACTCAACAGAGCAGCACAGATTGGACGTGAGAAAGTACTCAACAGAGCAGCACAGATTGGACACGAGAAAGTACTCAACAGAGCAGCACAGATTGGACACGAGAAAGTACTCAACAGAGCAGCACAGATTGGACACGAGAAAGTACTCAACAGAGCAGCACAGATTGGACACGAGAAAGTACTCAACAGAGCAGCACAGATTGGACACGAGAAAGTACTCAACAGAGCAGCACAGATTGGACGTGAGAAAGTACTCAACAGAGCAGCACAGATTGGACGTGAGAAAGTACTCAACAGAGCAGCACAGATTGGACGTGAGAAAGTACTCAACAGAACAGCACAGAATGGACGTGAGAAAGTACTCAACAGAGCAGCACAGATTGGACGTGAGAAAGTACTCAACAGAGCAGCACAGATTGGACGTGAGAAAGTACTCAACAGAGCAGCACAGATTGGACGTGAGAAAGTACTCAACAGAGCAGCACAGATTGGACGTGAGAAAGTACTCAACGGAGCAGCACAGATTGGACGTGAGAAAGTACTCAACAGAGCAGAACAGATTGGACGTGAGAAAGCACTCAACAGAGCAGCACAGATTGGACGTGAGAAAGTACTCAACAGAGCGGCACAGATTGGACGTGAGAAAGTACTCAACAGAGCAGCACAGATTGGATGTGAGAAAGTACTCAACAGAGCAGCACAGATTGGACATGAGAAAGTACTCAACAGAGTAGAACAGATTGGACATGAGAAAGTACTCAACAGAGCAGCACAGATTGGACATGAGAAAGTACTCAATCTCACAGAGGGCAATAAATCAATGGAACAAATTATCAATTAATTGTGTAAATCCAAGCAGTATCACTGTGTGAATAGGTGTTTAAAAATGACATAAGGAAGGGTACACATAGATGATTTCTTTGACTCTCAATAAGCCACTGCTGTCCTTGTTTATTTGCCATCTGGTGTTTATTGATTTGCTAAATCTTGTTTAATAAACAAAAGTGTTTGGTTTGAGCACTGACATGCACTGCTTTGAAAGGCATCTTGTTGGTGTTAAATAGGAACCAAAAGTGTCACATAAGCTGTGTCCAGGCTACCTATTTCTTCAGCAGTATTGTGAAGGACCTCACTTCTGGGTAATATTCCAGATTTGGTTGCGCATGCGATGCATGCACTTAATCGATTGCCAATATTGTTAAGACATGACCTGCTAAAATATTTTTTTTTAATACAGTGTAGCTTAAAAACACATCTTCTTGTGGTCAATATTACAGGCTGTTCGTTCAGCCTCCTAGTTGACATCCTCTTGTGGTCAATATTACAGGCTGTTCGTTCAGCCTCCCAGTTGACTCTTGAAAGATCAGTGGAGGCTGCACTTTAACTGTGAAAAGTATCTTTATTGAATTATTTATGAATATGACAAACTATGATACCAGTCTACTAACTGAACACACTGCACAGTTTTATTGTTACACTATGGCCAATGCCTACTGTAAAAATTTACAGTTCCTATGATCATGAGAAGTGTGAATTAGACCAGATGACTTAATGAATCCTAACGGTGATGTTCTGTGTAATTTGGAAGTTTGATCTTGATAACTCATCCCAGCCAACCTTGTCCTAAGCCTTACAGCTCAGTTAGAAGTTACCGTACAGGTTTTTACTGACCCTTATCAACACCACATTTCTCCACACATTTTGATTTATAATTCATTTAATTATCCTAACATGATAAGGATGAAACAGCCAAAGATAATCACAAGTAAACATTTGTTCATTTCCATAGCAGCAAATACATAAAAAAGCTTAATCCAAAAAGTAATGTCAGTACGAAATTAGAAAAACATGTATCCCTGTTTAGTATCAGGTTTATTCAGACTTTATAAAACTTACTTTTGTTCATCGATGAGATCTTGTAAGACGTGTGGGTTAGTAAGAAAGTTGTCAACATCCACAAACTGCAAAACAATTTATTTAATGGTCAACAATGTCTACAGCTGTAGTTCACAGCAAAGATGTGGTGTCTCTGCACCTAGCTATTGGCAAAAAGTGTGATCTAATTGATTATTTATCCTGAGAGGTTTCAAATGTGTGAGGCATTGTAGTAAATGTAACATAGCTGTGGAGCAATGTTACTTTTGACTAACGTAATATATTAATTTACAAAGGCAACAAATAAAGTGGTTGACGCAACTAACTGACCATTTATTTTTCCTAAAAAAAATGTCATTGTTAAATTTATCTGTTCAAAACTAACTTGTAGACATGAAGGAATTGCATTATCATTCACAACTATAAGTGTCCAAATTAGAAAATCCTCATGGAGAAATCCCAGCAAAGACTTCAGGCCTAACCTGTGCATGAATTGAGTTTATGTCAAGTTACACAAGTCATAAATTCAAAGCACAATTTAAACAACTCCTTAACATTATTTACCGGTTATGAAAATACACAATCAGCAGATTCTTATTGTGTTTATCACACAAACTGTTCCATTATATGAACTACTTAAAAAATAAGCCTTTGATCATTTGTAATTTTAACTACAACATTAAATAGGGTCTTGGATTATAAGGAAGATGTGGAATACCACGGTGGGCTGCTAGAATTGGAATACCACGGTGGGCTGCTAGATGAAGGCGTAAAACAAATCTAACAGCTAAGACCCTGGGTGTGGATTTAAGACCAGCACCACCAGGTAGCAAATCTAAACTTGATCTCAGCAGTCAGAGGGCCAGACTGTCGACCAAGACGACCAGCTCTCCATTTCGAAATGGTGCATTTTTTGTCACGATACAATGCCTGTGACTTTTGGACAAGACGTGAAAAGCTATTAACCCTTCTACCTGGTGTTTATGCTAGGGGTAGTAAAAGATCCCACTTAGGGAAATAAAAAACATGTAGTTGACTCACAGAGCCAATGATCTGGATCTTCTAAAATACACCCGGACCCTGCATTAGCTGCTACCAAAGACTTGCTCTGATAATGGAGTAAGCTGTGAGCGCCTTGTTTAGGTGGAACCTGGCGCTATATATAAATTACATTATTATTAATTATGAGCAATGACACTGGAAGTGCTGGGGAGGCAGATACAATATTCACCAGCAAGTAATCAGCTTGCAGTGCTCTGGCTGCATCCAGGGCGTCCTGACGTAGACGGATCATGTTTCGGAAGCGTTCCTCTGACCAGTCATGTGGACCTCTCTCGTCAACAAACTCTAGTAAGAAAGTGAAAACACCTTCATCCTTTCTTATCAACAAACTAATAAGACAGTGGGAACACAGTCATTCTCTCTTTTCAATAAACTCTAGTAAGACAGTGGGAACACCTTCATTCTCTCTTGTCAACAAACTCTAGTAAGACAGTGGGAACACCTTCATTCTCTCTTGTCAACAAACTCTAGTAAGACAGTGGGAACACCTTCATTCTCTCTTGTCAACAAACTCTAGTAAGACAGTGGGAACACCTTCATTCTCTCTTGTCAACAAAATCTAGTAAGACAGTGGGAACACCTTCATTCTCTCTTGTCAACAAACTCTAGTAAGAAAGTGGGAACACAGTCATTCTCTCTTGTCAACAAACTCTAGTAAGACAGTGAGAACACCTTCATTCTCTCTTGTCAACAAACTCTAGTAAGACAGTGGGAACACCTTCATTCTCTCTTGTCAACAAAATCTAGTAAGACAGTGGGAACACCTTCATTCTCTCTTGTCAACAAAATCTAGTAAGACAGTGGGAACACCTTCATTCTCTCTTGTCAACAAAATCTAGTAAGACAGTGGGAACACCTTCATTCTCTCTTGTCAACAAAATCTAGTAAGACAGTGGGAACACCTTCATTCTCTCTTGTCAACAAACTCTAGTAAGACAGTGGGAACACCTTCATTCTCTCTTGTCAACAAAATCTAGTAAGACAGTGGGAACACCTTCATTCTCTCTTGTCAACAAAATCTAGTAAGACAGTGGGAACACCTTCATTCTCTCTTGTCAACACAATCTAGTAAGACAGTGGGAACACCTTCATTCTCTCTTGTCAACAAACTCTAGTAAGACAGTGGGAACACCTTCATTCTCTCTTGTCAACAAAATCTAGTAAGACAGTGGGAACACCTTCATTCCCTCTTGTCAACAAACTCTAGTAAGACAGTGGGAACACCTTCACTCTCTCCTGTCAACAAACTCTAGTAAGACAGTGTGAACACCTTCATTCTCTCTTGTCAACAAACTCTAGCAATGCAGTGGGGACACCTTCATCCTCTATTGTCAACAAACTCAGTGGGAATATCATCACCCTTTGGAGAGGATTTACATAATGGTGGTGGGGCAATCAGTGTATTACCAAGGCGCATTAAATTAAAGATTACTTGATTCTAGCATGGACTAACTTTCATGTGAGTATGCACTCTTTTAAAACACATGTAACACATAATTAATTAATGTTGTATCCTCATACATATCGGATCATTCTACTGTGCATCATTCGTTTGTCACTACACCAGTCACCACACCGTAGTCACTACACCACTTAGTCTGTTAGAAATGGCTGACTGACAGAAGACGGCATGTTGTAGTAGATGGGGAGGTTTAAACTGGAAATCAGTTTGGATTGGGGTACCACAAGGATCAGTATTAGTCTATTAGGACCTTTATTATTCTTAATATACATCAATGACTTGGACGATAATATAACAAGCAATGTACTGAAATTTGCAGATGACACAAGTGTTTAAAAAGGTTAACAATGATGATGATAAAAACATTTACAAAATGTTCTAGACAAATTAGCTAAATGGTCTGAAAAATGCTAGATGTTATTACATTTTGGGAAATGTAAATGCCTACACACAGGATATGTAAACTTCACTGTAAACTATAAAATGGGAGATACTGTTCTAGGTACTACTGTAAAAGAAAAAGGACTTAGAGTTACAATAAGTGCTGATATGAAAGTTTCAGAGCAGAGTGGTATTGCAGCTTCAAAGGCTAATCAAATTCTTGGGTTGATTAGGAAAAATATAACATACAAAGAAAAAATTTAGATATACCTCTGTATAATGCAATAGTTAGGCCTGCATTTAGAATACTGTATACAAGCTTGGAGACCGTATCGTAAGAAGGATATAGATACACTTGAATGAGTACAGAGGAAAGCAACTAAAATGATTCCAGAACTGAGATACTTTAGTTATGAAAACATCTAAAAGAATGTGGCTTAACAACCCAAGATACAAGGAGGTTAAGAGCTTTTAAGATATTGAATGGGTATGAAAATATTGATAGAAATATTTTTTTCTCAAGAAAGATAGTAGAACTAGAGGACATGAGGTATCATTAGTAAAGGATCAGTGTTGATAGGATATCAGGAAGTACTCGTTCTCAGAGGACAATAAATGAATGGAACATATTATGTACAGATTATGTAACTGCTAGCAGTGTGAATATGTTTAAAAGCAAGGTTGACACATATCTTAGGGGTCCATCTCAGGAGGGCAGGGGCTACACATACACCTGTACATGAAAAAATGTTGGACTACCAATAATTCAATGGCTTCCTTATCCACTTGCCATCTGGCCCTTTGCCTTGGATGGCAATCTTGTTAAATCTTGTCTTGTTAATTTTTTTAGTCACATTACCACTGAATCACTACACCACTTAGTCACCACACCACTGAACCACTGAACCACCACTCCACTGAACCACCACTCCACTGAACCACCACACCACTGAACCACCACTCCACTGAACCACCACACCACTGAACCACCACTCCACTGAACCACCACTCCACTGAACCACCACTCCACTGAACCACCACTCCACTGAACCACCACACCACTGAACCACCACTCCACTGAACCACCACTCCACTGAACCACCACTCCACTGAACCACCACTCCACTGAACCACCACTCCACTGAACCACCACTCCACTGAACCACCACACCACTGAACCACCACTCCACTGAACCACCACTCCACTGAACCACCACTCCACTGAACCACCACTCCACTGAACCACCACTCCACTGAACCACCACTCCACTGAACCACCACTCCACTGAACCACCACTCCACTGAACCACCACACCACTGAACCACCACTCCACTGAACCACCACTCCACTGAACCACCACACCAGTGAACCACCACACCACTGAACCACCACTCCACTGAACCACCACTCCACTGAACCACCACACCACTGAACCACCACACCACTGAACCACCACTCCACTGAACCACCACTCCACTGAACCACCACTCCACTGAACCACCACTCCACTGAACCACCACTCCACTGAACCACCACTCCACTGAACCACCACTCCACTGAACCACCACTCCACTGAACCACCACACCACTGAACCACCACTCCACTGAACCACCACACCACTGAACCACCACACCACTGAACCACCACTCCACTGAACCACCACTCCACTGAACCACCACTCCACTGAACCACCACTCCACTGAACCACCACTCCACTGAACCACCACTCCACTGAACCACCATGCCACTAAGTCACCCCATGCCATGACTTACCTTGAGGTGAGTCTGCACTGTGGAAGTCCACCTTGTGGTAGAGTGAGTCAACATGACTCAACCAGTCCTTGACAATAGCTGTGGACTCATCGTGGTTGTGGTCACTTCGAATCCTGCAATTAACAACAATGACAAACATAAAGGAATTTAGTGAATATCTAATCCTAGAATCTATCACAGAAATTAAAATTTCAATTAATCTTTATTTGACAAGATGTTGTGTAGATTTGTACATACAGTATTATATTACTACAGTATATAGCCCTTGGATCTGTACTTGTAACGTGTTGTCATCTACGGTATTGGGTTACGCCAGTCATTTAAAAAACACATGGCAGGGCGTTTACAGTCATTTTGATTGGCCCGTTATCCCATGGAGTCCCCAGGTCACATATGTATTAGCATTTCCCGTTAGTGTCAAAGGCACGATAAACTATGTTAATGCTGATATTTACTGGTTTAAGTACATGATTTAGTTAGGTAAATATAATACTGACGTGTACTAGCATTACATTAACCAGACAATGTGTTCCACTTTCATGGCGAACGAATATAGCTGGTTCGAACATCATTGTGCTCGTGGATGTAACTATAGAAACATTGTCACTTTTCCGGGAATCCAAGCGGATTTCCAAAAGAACTGCATTTTTAAAAGATGTATTGGCAAAACATGACGTTAGTGCTGGGTGATTTTTTGTGGTGTCAACGTTTAGTTCAGTATATCCTAGCATGTTATGAAGAAAAAATCAACTGACACGCTAGCCGCCCCAGCCACCTTAAATACCATCAAATCCATAGGCTAATGCTTGTTCACGGGTGTGGACATAAATACTTAAAATAGTAGTTTTAAATTATATATGAGGGTCATTCCATATGAAATCAACCAGCAATGTTCTTGATCCTCCGATTATAATAAAACTTGGGACACGCCTGTTGTGAAATTTGCTTAAGCCAAATTTCAGAGTTGTAAGTGAAATAGTTTTTGAGTTATTGCATATTAATGATAAGAAAATGGCAAAAATGTTGAGTTACCTTGTAACATATATCTAGACATAACTTTGGTCCTAATGGTCCTAAAGTGCTAGATTTTGTCTTAAAATAAAGATAAAACATTGTTTTATCAATTGATATGCATCATGTGCCATGGAAAAAAATATTTCTAAAGGTCACTGACTTTGACCTTTGACCCAATATACCCAAAAAGAGTAAACACCGATTTTGATCAAATGTTATCTTTAGCAAGGCATTGTATCAACAAGTGATTTAATCCATAATAATGTTAGCATGTTTAACCACATTGTGTGTACAACAGTAAAACTGGTCACATATCTATTGTGAAAGGTTTTTGGTGGCAGTCGCTTGCTGTGTGGCACCAAGTTGGTAGGTTCGACCAGTAGCGGTCATTGGGTCCACCTTCGTCAAGACACCTGTACAGCGTATGACTAGTACGTCAGGGTTCCTGGGATAAACGAATGATGGTGCAGGGCCGCACAGATGAAGGAAGCTGATTGTCACTTCCTCTGTAACAGCACTAGTGTCCAGTACACGCCCCAGCCACCATTGGCTATCATAATGTCATTATTGAGCACTGACTTGTGCTTTGGACGTTGATAAAGCTGTTGAGTAGGAACGAACAGTCAGTTGTGTTCTTGAAATCTGGATGGCTAAATAAGACTGTGAGTTTCCACAATTGGCCTACAGTGAGCAAACCTGTCATCCAAATGACCACTTTTCAGCATTGTACTCTTCTTGTGTGCAGTAGTGGAAATGCACAGTTGGGATGTTTTTCTGTGCCCACTCGTACAGATGCCGAGGTGTCATTATTTGTTCGTTGTAAGGTCTACGAACAAAAGTTTGCTATATATCAGACATGGGCGGTCAAATTATTTAAATTACA
Organism: Lamellibrachia columna; assembly: GCA_963662155.1. Taxonomy (NCBI): domain Eukaryota; kingdom Metazoa; phylum Annelida; class Polychaeta; order Sabellida; family Siboglinidae; genus Lamellibrachia; species Lamellibrachia columna. The sequence continues at coordinate 49,933,345 of OY759272.1, forward strand.
ACTTACTCAGAAATGTTCCAATTTAATTAACCTTACAAATTCTTCAATTAATTTGAATTAAATTAACAAAATACTTTATGTATCAGTCAAAATGTATGATGTACTGTCATTACAGATTATTTTAACATTAATATATAACTATCATTTATGCCTAGACATGATATACAGTATACATGTATACATGCAAGCACGTCTTGTGTGTATTTGTGTACTTGCACATCTTGTGTGTACCTGTGTACTTGCACGTCTTGTGTGTACTTGTACGTCTTGTGTGTACTTGTGTACTTGTACGTCTTGTGTGTACTTGTGTACTTGTACATCTTGTGTGTACTTGTACGTCTTGTGTGTACTTGTACGTCTTGTGTGTACTTGTGTACTTGTACGTCTTGTGTGTACTTGTACGTCTTGTGTGTACTTGTGTACTTGCACGTCTTGTGTGTACTTGTACGTCTTGTGTACTTGTACGTCTTGTGTGTACTTGTGTACTTGTACGTCTTGTGTACTTGTACGTCTTGTGTGTACTTGTGTACTTGCACGTCTTGTGTGTACTTGTGTACTTGCACGTCTTGTGTGTACTTGTACGTCTTGTGTGTACTTGTACGTCTTGTGTGTACTTGTGTACTTGCACGTCTTGTGTGTACTTGTGCACTTGCACGTCTTGTGTGTACTTGTGTACTTGCACGTCTTGTGTGTACTTGTGTACTTGCATGTCTTGTGTGTACTTGTGTACTTGTACGTCTTGTGTACTTGTACGTCTTGTGTGTACTTGTGTACTTGCACGTCTTGTGTGTACTTGTGTACTTGCACGTCTTGTGTGTACTTGTACGTCTTGTGTGTACTTGTACGTCTTGTGTGTACTTGTGTACTTGCACGTCTTGTGTGTACTTGTGCACTTGCACGTCTTGTGTGTACTTGTGTACTTGCACGTCTTGTGTGTACTTGTGTACTTGCACGTCTTGTGTGTACTTGTGTACTTGCACGTCTTGTGTGGCCCTACGGTTTAACATGGCAATTAGTTTTGCAACTGAAAATATTTCCTTTAGACAGAAATTTGTGGTATATCTGATAATGGGGGGGGGGTGGGGGTGGCTACACATAAACAATGGACTTCATAAGCTAGTGGCTTCCTTATCCACTTGCCAGATACAACAAACCTGAAAATGTTGCCAATGATGACAAAGATTGATGAAATTCTTCCTGTTCTTGTACTGGGCAGCAGCACCGTCAGAGAAATAGATGGTCTTTGTTGGAAGAGCATGGAAGTGTTCCTTGAGGAAGTTGAGGAGGCACCGTTGGAACAGGTGCACTGAAACTGTGTCATGCTTCATGCAGTCAGAGATGATGACATAGCTGATGTGCTGCAGTGTGTTGTCCCTCTGGTAGTAGCACACAGCTGATGTGCTGCAGTGTGTTGTCCCTCTGGTAGTAGCACACAACTGATGTGCTGCAGTGTGTTGTCCCTCTGGTAGTAGCACACAGCTGATGTGCTGCAGTGTGTTGTCCCTCTGCTAGTAGCACACAACTGATGTGCTGCAGTGTGTTGTCCCTCTGCTAGTAGCACACAACTGATGTGCTGCAGTGTGTTGTCCCTCTGGTAGTAGCACACAACTGATGTGCTGCAGCGTGTTGTCCCTCTGGTAGTAGCACACAGCTGATGTGCTGCAGTGTGTTGTCCCTCTGCTAGTAGCACACAACTGATGTGCTGCAGTGTGTTGTCCCTCTGCTAGTAGCACACAACTGATGTGCTGCAGTGTGTTGTCCCTCTGCTAGTAGCACACAACTGATGTGCTGCAGTGTGTTGTCCCTCTGGTAGTAGCACACAACTGATGTGCTGCAGTGTGTTGTCCCTCTGCTAGTAGCACACAACTGTTGTGCTGCAGTGTGTTGTCCCTCTGCTAGTAGCACACAACTGATGTGCTGCAGTGTGTTGTCCCTCTGGTAGTAGCACACAACTGATGTGCTGCAGTGTGTTGTCCCTCTGGTAGTAGCACACAGCTGATGTGCTGCAGTGTGTTGTCCCTCTGCTAGTAGCACACAACTGTTGTGCTGCAGTGTGTTGTCCCTCTGCTAGTAGCACACAACTGATGTGCTGCAGTGTGTTGTCCCTCTGGTAGTAGCACACAACTGATGTGCTGCAGTGTGTTGTCCCTCTGGTAGTAGCACACAGCTGATGTGCTGCAGTGTGTTGTCCCTCTGCTAGTAGCACACAACTGTTGTGCTGCAGTGTGTTGTCCCTCTGCTAGTAGCACACAACTGTTGTGCTGCAGTGTGTTGTCCCTCTGCTAGTAGCACACAACTGATGTGCCGCAGTGTGTTGTCCCTCTGCTAGTAGCACACAACTGATTTGCCGCAGTGTGTTGTCCCTCTGGTAGTAGCACACAGCTGATGAGCTGCAGTGTGTTGTCCCTCTGCTAGTAGCACACAACTGTTGTGCTGCAGTGTGTTGTCCCTCTGGTAGTAGCACACAACTGATGTGCTGCAGTGTGTTGTCCCTCTGGTAGTAGCACACAACTGATGTGCCGCAGTGTGTTGTCCCTCTGCTAGTAGCACACAACTGATTTGCCGCAGTGTGTTGTCCCTCTGGTAGTAGCACACAGCTGATGTGCTGCAGTGTGTTGTCCCTCTGCTAGTAGCACACAACTGTTGTGCTGCAGTGTGTTGTCCCTCTGCTAGTAGCACACAACTGTTGTGCTGCAGTGTGTTGTCCCTCTGCTAGTAGCACACAACTGATGTGCCGCAGTGTGTTGTCCCTCTGCTAGTAGCACACAATTGATTTGCCGCAGTGTGTTGTCCCTCTGGTAGTAGCACACAGCTGATGTGCTGCAGTGTGTTGTCCCTCTGCTAGTAGCACACAACTGTTGTGCTGCAGTGTGTTGTCCCTCTGCTAGTAGCACACAACTGTTGTGCTGCAGTGTGTTGTCCCTCTGCTAGTAGCACACAACTGATGTGCCGCAGTGTGTTGTCCCTCTGCTAGTAGCACACAACTGATTTGCCGCAGTGTGTTGTCCCTCTGGTAGTAGCACACAGCTGATGTGCTGCAGTGTGTTGTCCCTCTGGTAGTAGCACACAACTGATGTGCCGCAGTGTGTTGTCCCTCTGCTAGTAGCACACAACTGATTTGCCGCAGTGTGTTGTCCCTCTGGTAGTAGCACACACCTGATGTGCTGCAGTGTGTTGTCCCTCTGCTAGTAGCACACAACTGATGTGCTGCAGTGTGTTGTCCCTCTGGTAGTACCACACAACTGATTTGCCGCAGTGTGTTGTCCCTCTGGTAGTAGCACACAGCTGATGTGCTGCAGTGTGTTGTCCCTCTGGTAGTAGCACACAACTGATGTGCCGCAGTGTGTTGTCCCTCTGCTAGTAGCACACAACTGATTTGCCGCAGTGTGTTGTCCCTCTGGTAGTAGCACACAGCTGATGTGCTGCAGTGTGTTGTCCCTCTGCTAGTAGCACACAACTGATGTGCTGCAGTGTGTTGTCCCTCTTGTAGTACCACACAACTGATGTGCTGCAGTGTGTTGTCCCTCTGGTAGTAGCACACAACTGATGTGCTGCAGTGTGTTGTCCCTCTGGTAGTAGCACACAACTGATGTGCTGCAGTGTGTTGTCCCTCTGGTAGTACCACACAACTGATTTGCCGCAGTGTGTTGTCCATCTGGTAGTAGCTCACAACTGATGTGCTGCAGTGTGTTGTCCCTCTGGTAGTAGCACACAACTGATGTGCTGCAGTGTGTTGTCCCTCTGGTAGTAGCACACAACTGATGTGCTGCAGTGTGTTGTCCCTCTGGTAGTAGCACACAACTGATGTGCTGCAGTGTGTTGTCCCTCTGCTAGTAGCACACAACTGATGTGCTGCAGTGTGTTGTCCCTCTGCTAGTAGCACACAACTGATTTGCCGCAGTGTGTTGTCCCTCTGCTAGTAGCACACAACTGATGTGCTGCAGTGTGTTGTCCCTCTGCTAGTAGCACACAACTGATTTGCCGCAGTGTGTTGTCCCTCTGGTAGTAGCACACAACTGATGTGCTGCAGTGTGTTGTCCCTCTGGTAGTAGCACACAACTGATGTGCTGCAGTGTGTTGTCCCTCTGGTAGTAGCACACAACTGATGTGCTGCAGTGTGTTGTCCCTCTGGTAGTAGCACACAACTGATGTGCTGCAGTGTGTTGTCCCTCTGCTAGTAGCACACAACTGATGTGCTGCAGTGTGTTGTCCCACTGGTAGTAGCACACAACTGATGTGCTGCAGTGTGTTGTCCCTCTGCTAGTAGCACACAACTGATGTGCTGCAGTGTGTTGTCCCTCTGCTAGTAGCACACAACTGATGTGCTGCAGTGTGTTGTCCCTCTGCTAGTAGCACACAACTGATTTGCCGCAGTGTATTGTCCCTCTGCTAGTAGCACACAACTGATGTGCTGCAGTGTGTTGTCCCTCTGCTAGTAGCACACAACTGATTTGCCGCAGTGTGTTGTCCCTCTGGTAGTAGCACACAACTGATGTGCTGCAGTGTGTTGTCCCTCTGGTAGTAGCACACAACTGATGTGCTGCAGTGTGTTGTCCCTCTGGTAGTAGCACACAACTGATGTGCTGCAGTGTGTTGTCCCTCTGGTAGTAGCACACAAAACTGATGTGCTGCAGTGTGTTGTCCCTCTGCTAGTAGCACACAACTGATGTGCTGCAGTGTGTTGTCCCTCTGGTAGTAGCACACAACTGATGTGCTGCAGTGTGTTGTCCCTCTGGTAGTAGCACACAACTGATGTGCTGCAGTGTGTTGTCCCTCTGCTAGTAGCACACAACTGATGTGCTGCAGTGTGTTGTCCCTCTGGTAGTAGCACACAACTGATGTGCTGCAGTGTGTTGTCCCTCTGCTAGTAGCACACAACTGATGTGCTGCAGTGTGTTGTCCCTCTGGTAGTAGCACACAACTGATTTGCCGCAGTGTGTTGTCCCTCTGGTAGTAGCACACAACTGATGTGCCGCAGTGTGTTGTCCCTCTGGTAGTAGCACACAACTGATGTGCTGCAGTGTGTTGTCCCTCTGCTAGTAGCACACAACTGATGTGCTGCAGTGTGTTGTCCCTCTGGTAGTAGCACACAACTGATGTGCTGCAGTGTGTTGTCCCTCTGCTAGTAGCACACAACTGATGTGCTGCAGTGTGTTGTCCCTCTGCTAGTAGCACACAACTGATGTGCTGCAGTGTGTTGTCCCTCTGCTAGTAGCACACAACTGATTTGCCGCAGTGTCTTGTCCCTCTGCTAGTAGCACACAACTGATGTGCTGCAGTGTGTTGTCCCTCTGCTAGTAGCACACAACTGATTTGACGCAGTGTGTTGTCCCTCTGGTAGTAGCACACAACTGATGTGCTGCAGTGTGTTGTCCCTCTGGTAGTAGCACACAACTGATGTGCTGCAGTGTGTTGTCCCTCTGGTAGTAGCACACAACTGATGTGCTGCAGTGTGTTGTCCCTCTGGTAGTAGCACACAACTGATGTGCTGCAGTGTGTTGTCCCTCTGCTAGTAGCACACAAATGGATTAATAGTGGCCTGTGCATTGTTCCAATGAAGTCCTTGGGCCGCATCTTGCAGCACAAAGGAATAATTCTCTGCAAAGTCAAGGAAGACAAGGAATTCACCCACCTGAAGTCTCTCCTTGACCTCTGTTTGGAAACTGCTCTGTTGTTTGGCGATGAAATCGTGTCACAGGAGGACATCCAGTTTGTCGCACAGGTCATCGACAAAATCATCTGTCTTTTTCACCATCATTTCTAAAGTTGACCTATCTGTCGATACCCACTGTTTGTACTGCACTTCATCTATTTCTCTTGCCATCAGTGCATTCAACTGTCCTTTAAAGGTGGATCTTTGGAGACACTGTCCTCATTCTCCCTTGTGACATTCAGGAAGAGAAGGATGACACGTCATCTGAGCCAGGCTGTGCTTGTGGGACTTCAGTGGGATATCCTCCAATGTCATATGACAAAGCTTGGCACCTATCCACATCAACTTGACATTCTGAGGCACATTACACACAGACTGCATGTGTGCCACCAGGCTCTGCAAGAACACATTCCTTTGGATGGAGATCTGCAAACGTAGAAAATCCAACTCGTACCTCTGTATGCTTTGCTTTGAATGATTCGTATGCCTCTCTGAGGTTACAGAGAATAAAGCGCTTCTGTATTTTAATTCACGTCTCTCCGTTTTTACTGACACAAAATGTTTCATCCCTGGCATCACACAACTAACTTTATCAGATCTGTACCACTCTTTGACTTGTTCAACTGCTCTTTGAGTCAGAGTTCTCCCTGATAGCTTTGGGTTTGGGGTTGCTAGGTTTCCCTTTTCTTTGGCCAACGCCTTTGTAATCAGTGGCACCAAATTCTTCCATGATCTTTTGTCTTGTCCAACTATTTGGTGAGGATCTGTGTCTTCAGCCTCTTCTTCGTTGAGGCATGGAATACATCTTTTATTTGCTGCATGATTTCAGATTCACCAGTCTGATCTGATGAAGTGTCACTTACTTCTACATTCATGACTTGTAGTCTCTGCTTGATGAAGTGTCACTTACTTCTACATTCATGGCTTGTAGTCTCTGCTTGATGAAGTGTCACTTACTTCTACATTCATGGCTTGTAGTCTCTGCTTGATGAAGTGTCACTTACTTCTACATTCATGGCTTGTAGTCTCTGCTTGATGAAGTGTCACTTACTTCTACATTCATGACTTGTAGTCTCTGCTTGATGAAGTGTCACTTACTTCTACATTCATGACTTGTAGTCTCTGCTTGATGAAGTGTCACTTACTTCTACATTCATGACTTGTAGTCTCTGCTTGATGAAGTGTCACTTACTTCTACATTCATGACTTGTAGTCTCTGCTTGATGAAGTGTCACTTACTTCTACATTCATGACTTGTAGTCTCTGCTTGATGCAGTTCCAACCCGCTTCACTTTTACCTTGGCATATTGTTTGACCATCGCAGTCTCTGTTTCTTGAATGGAGAGATTCCTACTGGTGATATCTATGTGTTTAGTGTGGAGATGTTAGCTTCCAATGCCTCTACTACACCAACTGTACTTGGACCAGCCATTTCCTGAGTTTCAGATGAACTGCTTGTTGTTGGTCCAGCCCTCACATGTTTGTTTCCAACTCGAAGCCCCAGGCTTGGATCCCTTTCCGACAACCGTCTAGATATCGGTTGCGCACCCTGAACCATCCTTCCATGATTCTTAAATGGATTGCAACACTCAGGATTAGGCACGTATTTTTTCTTTGAAGCCATCACCACTATTGCTTAAAGTGCTCCACACTATGAGTCTAACACCTAAGCCCATGGTTTTATACACAATCAACCCTGTGGGATTGTAAATCCTATTTTAATGATGGCACTGGATGTGTCAGTGTAGCAATACACACAGCTGAGTATCCGTCCCTTGCAGGCCCTTAGCCAGAAATAAAATTTTGCCAGTCTTAAACATTCTAAAAAACCTTAAATGCATGAATGACTTCCGTTCGCGTCTATGACAGCCATTATTGGCCCAATTGATTTTTTTCAGTGGCAAGCCAATGCTGGTTGATATAATGACAGCCATTGTTAACCCTTTTTTTGCACTGGTAAGCCAATGCAAGTTGAGCAAATGACAGCCATATTGGCCGAATTAGGTTTTATCAAAGGCAGGCCAAGTCTGGTTTAACCATTATTGGCTCAACCGAGTCTTAGTAGATGTGCTGCGAGGTTGGCATTAACAACTGCACAGAAATAACAGAAGAAGAGCCAACACATAAAAGTTTACGAAAAAGTAAGTTGAAACTTTATTTTAAATATGTAAACATGGAAGTAATGTTTGAAGCATCTTAAGACTAAGTACATGCATGCAAATATGTCTAATATAAACAAATATGATCACAATCACACTCAAAATCAAATGCTTGACACTAAAAGTTAAGCAATACAACAAATAAAAATAGAAGATATAGCACTCAGTAATACAATTGGTTTTGAAAGTAATACATTGAAACATTACTTCTTTGATAAAACAGTGATCATCCAGATTCAGTACTGCCTATTGGACAAAAACCGTAGCGGTGGCAATACAGTAGCGTATCGGTTACTAGCGACAGGCACATCAACATTATGGATCTCCACCAACGTAACAAAGGATGCTGTCTCGGACTGTTCATGGACAATCACAGGAACGCTGCTTTTATTCACGTTTACGTGAACTTTGACGTTGACATATCGCATCTTTTCACTCGCTTGGCAGGTGCCATTTTGAAGTCACCCCACGACATCCGGGTTTGTTTCTTCAAACAAGAGCACCAATGGATAGGCACTGAGAAAGGCCATAGAAACACATTTCCCAACCAACGACGTACACGATTACAATAAATAGAGATCAACCAACAATCATTATTTTCCAACGATGTCAAGGTTAAAATATATAGTCTTATAGATCGGTGGTATCTTGAAGACAGGGAAGACAGGTCCCTGGCTAAGGGCCTTGTCCCATGTCAGATCCATTTGGGTGATATGATGCCAGTTACCAGATCCTTGGGCCCTGTGCTGTGTATTGCCCCTGACACTTCCACTGTCACAAAGCCAAACAGAATGCTGCCAAGTGGGGCTGTAATGTGAAACCCTCCCAGGGTGGCTGCAATATGATGCCAGCTCTTCTGGTGGGAATGGTAACTTGTTAGTGGGCAAATGCTCCAAAATCAGAAAGAAACACTGCATTTCAAAAACCAGACAAAACAAATTATCAAAGTACATTGTGTTATTAGACCCAAATCAAAATAAATTTGACCAATTATAGATAATGCACACATCATTGAGGGTATCTGATTAAATTAGACTGCAGAACTTAAATTTGCACCATCCTAACTTCAAGTTGTATCTCAAGAACTTATCATGGACACAGTTTAATTTTTTTAATGGAACTTGTTGATGTAATGACCTTACTAATGGTCGAATTTGATCAAAATCGGAGTTTACTCATTTTGGGTATATCAGGTCAAAAGTCAAGGTCAGTGACCTAACTGACCTTTGTAAAAAACCTTTTTTAAACTACCACATGATGCATATCTCTGGATAGAGCAATGTCTTAGCTTGATCTTAAGATCAAAATCAGGATTTTAGGATCATTAGGGCCAAAGTTATGTCTACATACATGTTTAGATGTAACCCAAAATTGTCAAAAAACTTACTTTAAATTACTGTATCTCAAGATCCCTTCAATGTACCATTCTTATTGTTTGCATGATACTTGTTGATACAATGACCTTGCAAAAGATCAAATTTGATCAAAATCGGAGTTTACTCTTTTTGGGTATATCGGGTCAAAAGTCAAAGACCTTTACAATTTTTTTTTAAGACCAAAACCAGCACTTTAGGACCATTAGAGCCAAAGTTATGTATAGATATGTGTTACAAGGTAACACAACATTTTTGCATTTTTTTTATCATGAATATACAATAATTCAAAAACTATTTCACTTACAAGTCTGATATTTGGCTTAAGCAAATTTCACAACAGGCCCAACATGTGTGCCAGTTTCATTAAAATTGGAGGGGGGTCAAGAACATTTTGGCCTGGCCTTTTCTTGGTTGATTTCATGTGGAATGCCCCATGAAAGATTAAAAAAAGTAAAAAGAAACAACACTGGAATGAATTTATGTATGATATCGCTAATGATATGGCCTATTGAATATAGAAATTATATACATTACACATGCATAGTAAGAAGAACAAAACCATGAGTTATGTTACATATCATTTTCTTTTAGTTAACATTTTCAATTAACACATTCATTTATTAATAGTCCCTGCTATGAGTCAGTCATTTCATGTCAATCTAACAATCTCTACACATATTTGCTGTTAATAGCACTTTATGCACATGCATACAATTTACTTTATCATCCATCTCAAAGTTGCTAATATAATTTATCATTTCATGTCAGTTCAGTCACATTATCCAGCAATCGGACAATCTCTACACAACAATTTAGCATAGTATTACCTTGTTATGCACACTCACTGCAAGTCCACTGTCCTTGTTTAGAAAGTAAGCCCAGTCAGTAGGGCTGTGGCTCACTATCAGCTCAAGCCCAGTCAGTAGGGTTGTGGCTCACTATCAGCTCAGGCCCAGTCAGTAGGGTTGTGGCTCACTATCAGCTCAGGCCCAGTCAGTAGGGCTGTGGCTCACTATCAGCTCAAGTCCAGTCAGTAGGGCTGTGGCTCACTGTCAGCTCAGGCCCAGTCAGTAGGGATGTGGCTCACTATCAGCTCAGGCCCAGTCAGTAGGGATGTGGCTCACTATCAGCTCAGGCCCAGTCAGTAGGGCTGTGGCTCACTATCAGCTCAAGTCCAGTCAGTAGGGCTGTGGCTCACTGTCAGCTCAGGCCCAGTCAGTAGGGATGTGGCTCACTATCAGCTCAAGCCCAGTCAGTAGGGTTGTGGCTCACTGTCAGCTCAGGCCCAGTCAGTAGGGCTGTGGCTCACTATCAGCTCAAGCCCAGTCAGTAGGGTTGTGGCTCACTATCAGCTCAGGCCCAGTCAGTAGGGCTGTGGCTCACTATCAGCTCAAGCCCAGTCAGTAGGGCTGTGGCTCACTGCCAGCTCAGGCCCAGTCAGTAGGGCTGTGGCTCACTATCAGCTCAAGCCCAGTCAGTAGGGTTGTGGCTCACTATCAGCTCAGGCCCAGTCAGTAGGGCTGTGGCTCACTATCAGCTCAAGCCCAGTCAGTAGGGTTGTGGCTCACTATCAGCTCAGGCCCAGTCAGTAGGGCTGTGGCTCACTATCAGCTCAAGCCCAGTCAGTAGGGCTGTGGCTCACTGTCAGCTCAGGCCCAGTCAGTAGGGCTGTGGCTCACTATCAGCTCAAGCCCAGATAGTAGGGCTGTGGCTCACTATCAGCTCAAGTCCAGTCAGTAGGGCTGTGGCTCACTGTCAGCTCAGGCCCAGTCAGTAGGGTTGTGGCTCACTATCAGCTCAAGCCCAGTCAGTAGGGTTGTGGCTCACTATCAGCTCAAGCCCAGATAGTAGGGCTGTGGCTCACTATCAGCTCAAGCCCAGTCAGTAGGGCTGTGGCTCACTGTCAGCTCAGGCCCAGTCAGTAGGGTTGTGGCTCACTATCAGCTCAAGCCCAGTCAGTAGGGTTGTGGCTCACTATCAGCTCAGGCCCAGTCAGTAGGGCTGTGGCTCACTATCAGCTCAAGCCCAGATAGTAGGGCTGTGGCTCACTATCAACTCAAGCCCAGTCAGTAGGGCTGTGGCTCACTATCAGCTCAAACCCAGTCAGTAGGGTTGTCGCTCACTGTCAGCTCAAGCCCAGTCAGTAGGGTTGTGGCTCACTATCAGCTCAAGCCCAGTCAGTAGGGCTGTGACTCACTATCAGTTCAAAGCAATCTGATTTTTACATTTGGCAGTACTGGAACGAAGTTTAAATCTTCTCCTGCCTTATGGTATTGCAATAAGGGGAGCGTTTTACTGTATTGACCAATCCTGCTTGTAACTACATTTGCATTGCCTAATCTTAACTCCAAAAACTCCACAAAGGAATCCTTGCCTAACCTTTTATTGCCTTCCCAATTGTCATTGACACCTGTCACAGTAAAAGTTGTAATTGCATATGAATGGTGACAGGATAATAATGTACTGATATATTCATTTCAAATTACAGTCTACACATTAAATAAAGCAGCACATCCTTTTAGTTTCAAGTGCTTTCTAATTATAACTTATACGTCAGAAAAGTATTTCTGACACTTTTAACGTTAGACAGGTATTTCTTATGAGGCAGTAAATACCATGGTATTTACCATCTCATCAGAAACTTGCCAACCCTGATATATCTTGATAATTAAGCCATTTTACTTACTTGTCCACAAGGTACCTGAAGCTTCTAGCCCTAGACTGCAATCTAGATCAACATTGTTAAAAGTTATTAAAACTAATCAGACACCATAATGCTTGACTTCCTATAGTTTATTATAAATTAATAAAATACATCTCAACATGAATCTTCAATAAAGCCTCAAAATATCTGCAAGTCTTAGATAAGTTTGTCACTAGTAGATAATTAGAAATTCCAAAGCTTTTTGTCACTGTTTGTGAAGGTGTGTGACTAATTTTGATGGGAAAACGCGCGCCAAACAGGGCTTTAGCCGGTCGCGTACTAAACCCGGATTTTCACCGAGCGGCAGCGGGAGGGTCTGGGAGAGCTGCGGGTTGTCGCAGTCAATTCTAGTGCTGACTGGTATATGTCATACGATACGTCTCTTGAGAATTTAGGTTTATCAATAGCATTCACTGCGTACGTCTACCTGACACTAAACCTTTCTCCATTATAAAGGTAAACAACTGTGTTATAAATTCAACTAATGCCGTAATATTAATGGCGCGCAGCAGAAGTAACAAGCAGACGACATTGGTTGAGCGATAAAATAGCACACGTCGTTTAATGACTTTATACTTGATGCAATCGACTGAAATTTTTTACAAGACATGTATATACTTACCACAATGAAATGCGACTCTTTGGATATTTAAAAGTTTGGATATAATACAAAGACCATGGCAAAACGTGGGCTTTATTCCGAACCAAAAGTGCTATCACCACAGCCGGCTTCTCGTGAACTGCGAACGAGTTGGAACTGTCGCTTGAACTTCCGGAAAGGAACACCAACATAATGCACGACCCAAAGATCACATCAAAAATATGCATACTGCTACTGATTGTACAGAAAGACCAAATCAACAAAAAATACGGAAACCCAACGCCAACGATTCAGGATGTTGTGCACTGAGGGGGTCTGTACACCAGACGTCATTCCAATGGCATCGACCACAGGAGCGTGTGTAGGGGAGGGTGGGGCTAAAATGGGTGTTGGGTGTTTCGGCCCATGATGGGTTCAGCGCATCGGCCTATGACGGGTTCGGCTCATAACAAAAAAATTTTAACGTGGACGACGTAGAATCAATCTGGCAGCCAAGTTGTGCATTCATTGCAGACACGCGATGTTGCCAAATATGAGTGCATTGCAGTAGCCAAGCCACAATGTGATGATGGCATTGACTACGCATTCCTTTTCAGTTTATCAAGAAAAGGGCTGATTACATTGATATGGTGGAGGTGGAATGAGCATGCGCTGATGGTTTGTGACACTTGCTTTTTCATATATAGGTGCCTGTCAATGAAGGCATCAATATTTCGAACACATGGCAAAGCTGTAATTATAGAAGCACCAACACGACTCATGCTGCCAACGACGAGTACAGCCACAGACTTGGGTTCAGTTGGAAGATACTGTGTCTTGCCATCATTTATATACCTAGAATTCCATGCCATCCATTTTTAAGTCATCCAAACAGTCCTTTATTTGCTGAGCAACAACAGCTAAAGTAGATGGATTCAGTTCGAAGTGTGAGTAGATCTGTAAGTGATTGGCACAGTGGTGGAAGGACAAAGCCTTGTGGGACACCTTGTGGGGCACCTTGTGGGGCACCTGCTGTCAGAGTAGTTGTACTCGATGATTGGCCACTGATTACTACTTGCTGCATCTGTCCTTGCAGATTTTAACAAGATTTAACAAGATTTGCCATCCAAGCCAAAGGCCCAGATGGCAAGTGGACAAGGAAGCCATTGGCTTATCGAGAGTCCAACAATGTTCATCTACTTATAACCCGCCCTCATGAGATATGTGTCTACCTTATTTTTAAACATATTCACGCTGCTAGCAGTTACACAATCTGTAGACAATTTGTTCCATTCATTTATTGTCCTCTGTGAGAACGAGTGCTTCCTGATGTCCAATCTACATTGATCCTTTACTAATTTTACCTCATGTCCTCTAGTTCTGCTATCCTTCTTGAGTGAGAAAAACATATTTCTATCAATATTTTCATACCCATTCAATATCTTAAAAACTTCAATCTGATCTCCTCTTAACCTCCTTGTCTCTAGAGTTGTTAAACCACATTCTTTCAGGCGTTCTTCATAACTAAGGTCTCTAAGTTCTGGAATCATTTTAGTTGCTCTCCTTTGTATGCGTTCAAGTGTATCTATATCCTTCTTACGATATGGTCTCCATGCTTGTATACAGTATTCTAAATGAGGTCTAACTATTGCTTTATAAAGAGGTATAATTAACTTTTTTCCCTTGTATGTTATGTTTCTTCTAATCAATCCAAGAATTTGATTAACCTTTGAAGCTGCAATACCACACTGCTCTGAAACTTTCATATCAGCGCTTATTGTAACTCCTAAGTCCTTTTCTTTTACAGTAGTACCCAGAACAGTATCTCCCATTTTATAGTTTACATTCAAGTTCCCATGTCCTGTATGTAGGCATTTACATTTCCCAAAATTGAACAGCATCTGCCATTTCTCAGACCATTTCACTAATCTGTCTAGATCGTTTTGTAAATGTTGTTTATCACCATCAGTATTAACCTTTCTAAACAGTTTTGTGTTATCCGCAAATTTCAGTACATTACTTGTTATACTGTCGTCCAAGTCATTGATATATATTAAGAATAATATAGGTCCTAATACTGATCCTTGAGGTACCCCACTCAAAACCGATTTCCAATTTGAAACTTCTCCATCTACTACAACTCGTTGTCTTCTGTCAGTCAGCCATTGTTCTATCCAGTCAGTTATGCTATCCCCGATACCATGGGCTTTTAATTTAAGTAGTAATCTTTGATGTGGCACTTTGTCAAAAGCTTTCTGAAAATCTAAGTAGATAATATCTACTGGCGATCCCACGTCTATCCACTTAGTGATTTCTTCCAAAAAACATAACATATTTGTTAAGCATGACCTCGCTTTAAGGAATCCATGTTGAGATGAATTTAATAATTTATGCTTAACGAGGAAGTCCACCATATGGTCTGACTTATTTCTCGAACCCTTTTTAAATAATGGTATGATGTTTGCTTCTTTCCATTCAAACGGAACAACTCCTTCTTTTAATGACAAGTTGAATACTCTTGCAAGTGGTATACTGATTTGTTCTACTGTTTCCATTAGTAATTTTGGAGGAATCCCATCCACTCCCGGTGATTTGTTATCCTTCATTGCCTTTATTTTCTTAGCTACCAATTCTGGAGTTACAACTAACAGACCTAAATAGTCAGATTTAGCCTCCTGAAATTTTGCATCAGCAACTGGTAATGAACTAATATCTTCTTTGGTAAACACTGAACTGAAGTAACCATTTAGGTCTTCCGCCATTAAAAACCCCTGTGATACTATATTTCCAGCACTGTCTTCTAGAGGTCCAACCTTGTCTTGTACGTTTTGTTTACTCCTGACATATGCATAAAAACTCTTGCTGTCATGTTTTATGTTACATGCTAGTTTTTGCTCATAGCTTCTTTTAGATTGTCTGATTTCAGTTGTAGCTGCATTAAGTGCCTCTTTGTATTTTGCATAGTCTTCTTCCTTTCTGGTACGCCTATAAACCCTCCACATAGTTTGTTTTAACACTATTTTTCTAATAGCCTCTTTTGACAAGTGTTTCTTTCTACACAGTTTTCCTTTTTTTTGGAAGGGAACAAATTTATCGATGATACTCTCAATTTCTTTTTTTAGAATATTCCAACATTCAATTGCGGTCTTATTCATCAGCATGTTATTCCAATCTAGCTTTGCTAAGTATTTTCTCATATCTTTGTAGTTACCTTTGTGGAAGTTTCTCTTGTACGCTTTCTTATTTTTACTTTCTGATTTTACATTTATGTCAAAATGTATTTGATTATGTTCACTGTTACCCAATGGTTCAAATATTTTTACATTGTCCACTAATTCTTTTTGTGATGACAAAACTATATCTAATACATTTTCTCCCCTGGTTGGTTCTAGCACGTGCTGAGTAAGAAAGCTATCCTGGATTAAAAACAGAAATTGTTGGTCCTCAATCCCTGTGCTCTCTAGAGAATTCCATTGTATGTGTCCATGGTTAAAATCTCCCATTATGATACAATCCCCTTTACTAACTTCCTTTATAGCGTTTTTTATTTTTGTGTTGTCCTCTTCGTTTATGTTTGGACTTCGGTAAACTAATCCAACAGTTAATTTTTAATTTCCTGAAACAATTCTGCACCAAACAGCTTCATCGCAATCTGCTTCCCTTTCTAGTTTTATTTCATAAGCCTGAATAGATTCTTTAGCATATAAAATAACTCCCCCGCCCCTTCTTCCTATTCGACCTTTCCTAAACATTACGTATCCTGTCAGTCCCAATTCAGCATCTGATATATATGTGTTAGCCCATGATTCAGTTATACCAATTATGTGAGGGTCAATATCTTCTACCATAATGTTTAACTCGTTTTTCTTATTTACTATGCTCCTTGCATTTAAACATACGCATCTATAACCTTTTTCAGAGATGTTTTTCGGATGATTTAATATTGGTTTATCTGTGCTAGTGGCCTCTTGTTCTGCTTGAGACACCTCTAGGTAACCCCCCTGATATGATATCATCCAGTCTAGTGCTTTGCCAACAAAGCCGTAGTGCAAACGTAATCGCTGAATCAAGATGTTGTGGTTGATTGAGTCAAAAGCCGCACTAAAATCAGCAAGAACCAGAGGTGTTCATTGTTTATTGTCCATGGCTGTTTTGATGGCACTTGTAATGGACAGTCGCATGGTTTCAGTAAAATAATTTTTTTTCAATACGCTCACTGAAAGCACTCAATGCTAATGCATCATTATCCTAAGCATGATTACTTTCTCAAATACCTTGGATGTGAGGGCTGAATCAACAGTTTTCACAACTGGTGAACCATGAACAGTTTATGCTCACATGGACCGAACCACTACCTGGTCACTTTTTCTATATAGAATTGTGACCCTGGTGGTAACTTTTCCATAGCTATATTCCCATCGAATTGTGAGCCCCACCATAGAATCATGACCCCATCCTAAAAATTATGTTAAGACGTAAGTGGTTAGGAGTTTGGTAACACATTTAAATTGCAGCCTGAACAATAAATAATTAGTAACGACAGTAAAATTTCTATAGGGGGGTCACGTTTCTATTATAGAAAAGTGACCCAGGGGTCACTTTTCTCTGGGGGTCAATTTACTATCTCACACTGGGACTTAGTGCAGATGCTATATCAATAATTTTACTGACTTTCAATTATTTGTGACTTGCGTATTCTAACTGGGAAATGTTATACACTAATTATATTATTGGCTAAACTGTTATATTATAAAAATTAAATAATCATTTGTTTAATTCACATGCATTTTCTTCAAACATTAATTACTTAAATTATTATCATTATTTAATTATGCCGAGTGCTTTGGGTAATTTCATGGATATAGCTCTATAAGAATTATGTAATATTATTATATTAGTGTGTGATTGTGTGCATATGTATGTGTGTGAGTGTGTACATGTGTATGTGTGTGAGTGTGTACATATGTATGTGTGTGAGTGTGTACATATGTATGTGTGTGAGTGTGTACATGTGTATGTGTGTGAGTGTGTACATATGTATGTGTGTGAGTGTGTACATGTGTATGTGTGTGAGTGTGTGCATATGCATGTGTGTGAGTGTGTGTATGTGTGTGAGTGTGTACATATGTATGTGTGTGAGTGTGTACATGTGTATGTGTGTGAGTGTGTACATATGTATGTGTGTGAGTGTGTACATATGTATGTGTGTGAGTGTGTATGTGTGTGAGTGTGTACATATGTATGTGTGTGAGTGTGTACATATGTATGTGTGTGTGTGAGTGTGTACATATGTATGTGAGTGTGTACATATGTATGTGTGTGAGTGTGTAAATATGTATCAAGTGTGAGTGTGTACATGTGTATGTGTGTGCAATCATAATTTTCTTTTTAATTGAAGCACACCATATATAACATTGGCCTAAATTCTGCTACTAGCATGGTCCAAAACAACCATAGCTGAATTCATTACCAATGCAGTTTCTATGAAGTTGGCTGAACTATCCATCTGCAAGGGCCAAAGCTGAACCATCCGAAGCCAAACCATCCATGAAGTCAATACTTCTAAGACCAACAACTCAATTAATAATTTAGTCAAGCTTTTAATTAGAACGACTTTGACAATGGCAACACATCAGCTCTCTCTCTTCGGTATGTGACATAAATTTGGTTTAAACAAACGTTGATGAAAAATGTACAACAAAATCAACCTTTTCCTTCCTGCCTAGTTCCTGGTCATGTTATGACATTAATGCATATGAAACAACACTGGGGTAAAAAGTAAAATTATTGGCGATGGTAGTCACTTACATCAACATTGTTTACAAATTAGTAGACTTACTTTATCAAATTGTAGGCTATTATCCAATATTGTATAATCGTTTTAAAGTGCTCATCATTTTTTATAATAATATGGCTAATAGTCACAGCTGGGGCAAAAAGTCACAGCACGTGACATTCAAACCAGAGGTAGTAACATATTCACATATAGAGATACATTACATACGTACATGTTAAACTATAACAGATTCCTGAGACATTATGAGCATACATTATCAAAAACACTGTTTTTTCAAAATCTCCAATGCTGCTTTATGAAGGGTGCAAACAACAAATTCCTACCTTTCTAGGTTAAACTTCAGGAGAAACATGGATGTGATATCTATAGATTCAGACATTATGTGCACACATATCAGTGTTATCAAATAAAAAATTGCCCCTTAACTGCTGAAATATGGGAAGTGATGTTTAGCCCCTGTGACTTTAAGCCCCACCTTCCCTATATCTCTATATTATTTCCATAGCTTTCTATACATTAAAAATATATATTCTATAGAATCCTACAGACTATAGAATATTACAAGTTCTATAGACTATTTTCTTAATTCGATATAAATGTCTCCACCAAAATCCTATAGTATATTCTAAAAAAATTCTATAAAATATTCTATAACATATTCTATAAAAATTCTATAAAATATTCTATAACATATTCTATAAAAATTCTATAAAATATTCTGTGGAATATTCTATTCAAATTCTATAGATAGTTTTCCAAGGGTCCAAATTGCAGATTATGTAGTGTGGCTGAATATGTGTGCGGAAGCGAGCTACGTTTGTGGCTTGTTTGTTAACAACTATCGACAGATTTATGCTCACAGGGACCGAACCACTACCTGTTAACTTTTTCTATATAGAATTGTGACCCTGGTGGTCACTTTTCTATAGCTATATTCCCATCGAATTGTGAACCCCACTATAGAATCATGACCCCATCCTAAATCTTTACCTAATTCTTTGTTATCTGTTGTGCTTGTGCTAATTATCAAAGATAAATGTGGCAAGATTAACAGTAAAGAAAATTATCGACCTATTGCATTAACAAGTATTAGGTCAAAAATTTTCAAAAATATATTGTTTGATAGAATGTCGGTTATACTATCTACTATGTCCAATCAGTTTTGCTTTAAAAAAAACATGGGACCAATATGTGTGTTTATGTCTTAAAGAAACTTATTGACAGGCACAAAAGTCTAAATGGGTCAATGTTTATGTGTTTTCTAGATGCCTCAAAGGCTTTTGATAGAGCGAAACACTATATTATTTCAGAAGTTGATTGACAGGGGTGTGCCTGGATACATTGTTAGACTGCTTATATATTGGTATTCAAATCAGACTATAAAATTATGTATAAGATGGTCAGGCATTTTGGTGTTATGAATGGTGTGAGGCAAGGAGGTATACTCTCACCATACCTTTTTAATATATGTATGGATGATCTAACCACAGCATTAAACAAATGTGATACAGGGTGTATTATAGGTAAGGCAAACATTAATCATCTTATGTATGCTGATGACTTGGTAATTCTTTCCCCATCTCAAACAGGGCTATCTGAATATAACTCTAAGAAAAGTGCTGTGTTAGTGTGCAAAAGCAAATTCATGAAAAATTTTGATGTGCCATCATTTAAGATCAGTGGTGAAGCAATCAAAGAAGTTGATCACATAAAATATCTGGGACACTTTATATCTAATATGTTACGAGATGACAAGGTTATCTTGCGGCAATACCGACAACTATATATGCTAGGGGTAATATGTTACGAGATGACAAGGATAGGGGTAATATGCTATAGAGAAAATGTTATATGTGTTCTACAGAAGTGAAGCTGACTTTACTTAAAACTTTCTGCTCACCAATGTATACTGCTCAGCTGTGGTGGAATTACACAGCAGCAAGTATACATAAGCTCTATGTTGCATACAATAATGTTTTTCGATTATTACTAAGACAGCTCAAATATTGCAATGCCTCTACCATGTTTGTAGAGAACCGTGTACCCAATAGTAAAGCTGTGATTAGAAATAGTGTGAATAAATTCATGCTGAGACTTGATGCCTCTTATAATAAGCTGGTGATTGCAATAGTGAACAGTGATTTAAAGTGGCTTTCAAGAATATAACGACATTGGATAAAGATGTTGTATATACATAATAGTTTTGATAGAGTCTACATATGGTAGGCCCCATTGTGCAATACTCTTATATTTTGTTTACTTTATTTGTATGTGTGTTTTTTATATGGACATCTGTACACGCTGCCCAGTTGAGTCTGCAATAAAGATATTGAATTGGATTGAATTGAACTACCGAGCGGTTTGGGGGAGGCGCTTGGTATTATATGTCAACCAGGCTTAATGCCACAGAGCTGACATAAGAAGGTCAACTTCCGTTTCATACCCTGAAGGGAATTCCCCTTTTTTGTTTTATGGAATTACAAAATGCAACTTTTCGGCAGTAAACGGGTGATTGAAAGTATCGATATGGAACATGACGAAGACATGAAAAGACAGGTATCGTATACTATGAAATGTATATCTGTCATTGAGATCTCTTTTATTTCGGTTCCATCAAAGCTTCAAACAAATATTTTGTAAATAACTCTTCTTCCTGTAAATCAAGCCTCAACGACTGAGCTCCTTCAGAGCGTTTAATTAAGTCCTGCGGCGTGTTTCTAGTAGCAACTTTCTACATGTCGTCCACACTGCATGCTCGTCGCCTCTCACGCGCCGGGAATCGGTGGGTTACAGATAGAGACCACCAGTCTGAGTACACGACACT
This sequence comes from Lamellibrachia columna, assembly GCA_963662155.1. Taxonomy (NCBI): domain Eukaryota; kingdom Metazoa; phylum Annelida; class Polychaeta; order Sabellida; family Siboglinidae; genus Lamellibrachia; species Lamellibrachia columna. The sequence continues at coordinate 49,954,438 of OY759272.1, forward strand.
GACATATCACACATTTACCCCCTGGCCCTGGGCCCTGTGTGAGGGGTAAATGTGTCTTTTAAAATATTTTACTTCCCCTGGCATAGACACCAGGTAGGTATTGTAATCATACTAGTCACATACATTAGTTAATAAGTGACATAGTCCCAGGGTTGAAAACAAATCATGATTTTTTTTTAGGTCAAAAATCGGATTTTTGTATTTAAATCACATTTTTTTATTTTTTTTAAATCTGGTATATAGACATTAATATAGTAAACTCTTTCAAACGTTTTCTATTCAAATCAATTTGGGTACATGTTTTAACAGAGGGTACATGATTTTTGCTTATATTAAGTTATATAATTATAACATAGTTTGATTTACAACAGCAACAAAACTGTCGTTTTAAAATACATGTATAATAATAATATATGTTATTTGATATAGCGCCAGATCAAATGTTAAATTGTTCGTGGCACTCATTGGGACAAATCCACCCATTAGACAATGTCCACAAGGCCTCACCCCCTGTAGTTGCATAATTAATCTGTCTTGGAAAGGAAAGCAGCTTGTCTGTGGACATAGCTGTGATAATTATTGTTTGCTGAGAGGGTGGATTAGCACCTTTCCAGGGCTCTGAATCAATTATTTAAATCAAACAACTCTGCCTAGTCCTAGTCATAAATAAAGTTTATGTTATCGTGTCTACAAAGCTATGTCATCTGGAGGATGGCCACAGGACATGTCATAGAAGCATGTCGGGAATAAAAAGCCAACTGCAGTGTTGGCTTGCATGTTAGTAGTTGTCCAGAATTGGTGACTAGTAGGTTGAATTCATGCCAAAAATGTAAATTGATATGTGATTATTCAATCACTGCCTTATAGAAGACTCTATCTCACTACAATCTTATGCGATCATAAAAAATCAGTGCCTCATTCTGTTTTCACATTCCGGCATTTTGAAATAAGAAGGCCTTTGAAATAAGGGTCTGTCATGGTGTCATGTGCATTACATGGTCAGACCACAGTTGACCTTCATGTTTATTATTACTGAACGTCAGTTTCATCAGTACCTATGATGTCATCAAGCGTCATAGGTACTGATGAAATCAACGTGACACGTTGATGAAAGCCTCTACCAGGTAAACTAAACACACCTTGGATATGTAAAATGAAAGTTATTTAACTTCATGTTTATTGTTTCACCCGAATGTAGGGCGTATTAAATTGTGATATGTGAAATTAAACAATTCATATGATGTGACATAAGTGCAATTGAGCAGGCATATTCACAGGTTTGTTTGTAGAAGCTGTTGGATGTGAAATAGTGCATTTTTTAAGAGCTTAACAAGTGAATGGATTTATGGGAATTTTTCTGCTATGGGCCACGTGGGCGCATGAATACATGGCTATTTTTGTATAAAAAAATTGACGGGCATTGCACGTCGGTCGTTTTAAGAGAGCTGGAGATATGTGATTTTGACAAAACTTGTCACTTTGTCAATGAGATGATGGCAGTTACTGTGAAAAAAATTTCACATTTTTTTATGGTCAAGTTTTTTTATAAAGAGGCAAAACGTTAACATGGCCACCAATGCAATTTTGCACTGTGGTCTGACCTCTATAGTGCGACAAAATCAAGAGTGTAAATGCAATATTAGAGAAAATAACAAGATTATTGGTTTTGGTGGATGAAGTGCACTATAAAATAAAGCTCTGAAAGTAGACAGAACAACATCAACACTAAACATGGAACACATACAACCAACTTAAAGTTGTCACAGTGTAACACATCTGACACCACTGTTTAAACTTGTCACAGTGTTACACATCTGACACCACTCCCTCCTTTTACCAATAGCATTATTCATGACCATTTACTCAAACTGTGTAGATCATGGAAAAATAGAGAATGTATTTTCTCATCAGAAAGCAAAAGTCAGTCATTGCTGTCACAGTGTTACATGTGACACCGACAAAGTCAGTCGTTGCTGTCACAGTGTTACATGTGACACCAACAAAGTCAGTCGTTGCTGTCACAGTGTTACATGTGACACCGACAAAGTCAGTCGTTGCTGTCACAGTGCTACATGTGACACCGACAAAGAGTTAAGGGAGAAAATCATACAAAAATAGACTTCAGTTAATACAGCTAACCTTCGTAAATAGCAACATAAACTGCACATAGTGAAAATGCGAGATACAACTATCCACGTCATGCAAAAAGTAAAATTGCTGACAATAAAATATGTTTTGTTTGATGAAATAAGAGTTACATGTATTAAACTTACCAACCGATATTTTTTTGGATAGTCGTTTGTCCCTGCTTGACAGCGATTATCACCCTCACATACCAACTAGCTCTGAAATAAAATAGGAAAGTAACTTTATGAACAAAAGGCAAAACACAAACCCAACAAAGAAAAACAAAAAGATAATAAATGGACAAACACAATTATTGTTCGCTTGAAACCATACAGCATGCTACATGTGCCATAGCGCCAGAAACAACATAAACAGAGCCATGAGGTCGCAGTAACAAACAGGATGTTTTCTCTAAATATTATAATACCAGCCAATAAACATGTTGATGCACACAGGTTAACATTGAAAGAGGAATCAAGCATCACGAGTACAGTTAAAATGCCAGAAAACAACTTCCACCAACCTCCGATGATCTATAGATAAATGTGACACTCTTATATATTACATGATCTACAGACAAGTATGACCTTCCCATATATTACATGATCTACAGACAAATATGACCCTCCCATACATTACATGATCTACAGACAAGTGTGACCATCCTGTACATTACATGATCTACAGACAAGTGTGACCCTCCCATATATTACATGATCTACAGACAAGTGTGACACTCCCATACATTACATGATCTACAGACAAGTGTGACCCTCCCATATATTACATGATCTACAGACAAGTGTGACACTCCCATACATTACATGATCTACAGACAAGTGTGACCCTCCCATATATTACATGATCTACAGACAAGTGTGACCCTCCTATACATTACATGATCTACAGACAAGTGTGACCCTCCCGTATATTACATGATCTACACAAAAGTATGACCCTCCCGTACATTACATGATCTACAGACAAGTGTGACCCTCCCGTATATTACATGATCTACAGACAAGTGTGACCCTCCCGTACATTACATGATCTACAGACAAGTGTGACCCTCCCATACATTACATGATCTACAGACAAGTGTGACCATCCTGTATATTACATGATCTACAGACAAGTGTGACCCTCCCGTATATTACATGATCTACAGACATGTGTGACCATCCTGTATATTACATGATCTACAGACAAGTGTGACCCTCCCATATATTACATGATCTACAGACAAGTATGACCCTCCCATATATTACATGATCTACAGACAAGTGTGACCCTCCCGTACATTACATGATCTACAGACAAGTGTGACCCTCCCATATATTACATGATCTACAGACAAGTGTGACCCTCCTATACATTACATGATCTACAGACAAGTGTGACCCTCCCGTATATTACATGATCTACACAAAAGTGTGACCCTCCCGTACATTACATGATCTACAGACAAGTGTGACCCTCCCGTACATTACATGATCTACAGACAAGTGTGACCCTCCCGTACATTACATGATCTACAGACAAGTGTGACCCTCCCATACATTACATGATCTACAGACAAGTGTGACCCTCCCGTATATTACATGATCTACAGACAAGTGTGACCCTCCCATACATTACATGATCTACAGACAAGTGTGACCATCCTGTATATTACATGATCTACAGACAAGTGTGACCCTCCCATATATTACATGATCTACAGACAAGTGTGACCCTCCCGTACATTACATGATCTACAGACAAGTGTGACCCTCCCATACATTACATGATCTACAGACAAGTGTGACCATCCTGTATATTACATGATCTACAGACAAGTGTGACCTTCCTGTATATTACATGATCTACAGACAAGTGTGACCGTCCTGTATATTACATGATCTACAGACAAGTGTGACCCTCCCATACATTACATGATCTACAGACAAGTGTGACCATCCTGTATATTACATGAGCTACAGACAAGAGTGACCTTCCTGTACATTACATGATCTACAGACATGTGTGACCATCCTGTATATTACATGATCTATAGACAAGTGTGACCCTCCCGTATATTACATGATCTACAGACAAGTGTGACCCTCCCGTACATTACATGATCTACAGACAAGTGTGACCCTCCCATATATTACTTACGACAATCATGCGATCAATGAAGGCCGATCAATTCACATTTTTCAGATTGCTGTGTACAAATGAAACTGATGTATCTGTAAAATATGTTCAGTATATAAAAAAATTGACAATTGTAAGTTACTCACTTCAATTGACGATGGTTGCACTTATGGATGAATGTTTAAGTGTACTGTTCACACCGTTGAAGCAGTCTCGTCATCATCCTGTGCATATTCGGACTGATCAAGCGTGACATTGCACATATTTCTGAGTACTAATTCACATCCAGTTGGGAATTTTCATTATAAACATCAGCAATGTATGTGTTACTAGGCTTAGTTTATTCTGGAGTTTTCCAGTCTTTCTTGTTCATGTTACTTCGATCAGAATTTCATTTTGAAAATCGGCCATCCCATACGTTACAAGTGACATAGTTGAAAAAGGTTGATTAAAAAATATTATTCCAGCTACTTTGCTGTGACTTAGTTGAAATTTGTAAACTACTTGTATATTACTTTAGGCTTGTACTTGATGAAATTGCAGATGTGGTTTTGACTGAATCTAACAATTGTCCAAAGATGTATCGGAAGCATGACATTGCTTGTACTCACAGGACCTGGATATGTTTACAGCCGCAGTGTGATGTACGAAACTAGTGAAACAGAAAGACATACCCAGTTTTAAAAAACATCTTTATTGACATCATATCAACAACAAGAAAGCAAGTCAAATGCAAAATACTTTATGGTTTTGATGAGACGAAACTATAAAGATAGTAGGTGATCAAGGGAAATTTTCAGGCTGCCATTTGTAGACCTTTTTTCCACTTCTTATAACATTTTCTCAAAATGTAGAAACCACATGTGTCCAACCCTGATTCTTTGGTATACATCTGATGCATTTACGACATAGTCTTAAGGTGCTTAGAAAAACCAAGTGAAGCAAAGCAGTAGGACCAGATGGAGTTAGAACAAATGTTTTGAGAACAGTTTTATGGAATTTTATGTCATATTTTTAATCTCTCACTCAGCCACTCTACGGTTCCCATCTACGGTTCCCATGGAAAACATCTTGTATTGTCCCTTTGCCAAAAAAGCAGCGAGTGAAAGTTATGAATGATCTGCGTCCTGTAAATGATCTGTGTCCTGTAAATGATCTGCATCCTGTAGCTCTTACATCCTGTGTCATGAAAGTGGTTGAGAGAGTTGTACTTGTACACCTTCAGGAGCAAGTAGCAGATTTTATGGATCCTTTTCAGTTTGCCTACAGAAAGAACAGAAGTGTAGATGATGCTATTTTAACGGTTTTAAACAGCATTTACTCCCATTTGGAAAAACCGGACATGTGCATTCGCCTGGTGTTTTACGACCTTTCCAGCACCTTTAGTACCATACAGCCTCACCTACTCTCAGAAAAACTGTTAACCATGAATGTCCAGGTATCCACATAATATGGATTTTAGATTATCTTACAAACCATCCACAGTCTGTCAAAGTGCAGTCAGAACACAAATCTTGCAGTCCCCAACAGCCTCCTGCTACAGAACAGAATTTTATATCGGACGTCATCCATTACGGGTACGCCACAGGGGACCGTTTTGTTGCCTTTTTTGTTTTCTCTGTATACGGCAGATCGTAGAAGCTCTCACAATGACTGTATGATTGACACTGTGCTGATAGGACAGATAACTGACGATGATGACACCCACTTAGACCTGGGGCTGAGTACATTTTCATGAGTAAAGTACGAGTATGAGTACATTGGTGATGGCTGAGTACAAGTACATTGTTCAAAGCTGTGTACGAGTATGAGTACGAGTACATTTCCACGAGTATGAGTACGAGTACCGGTACATCTTGTATGATATCATAGTAACTCCGTATAGTAATAATAACATATTTTAAAAATAAACATTGTGAATTAATTTATATAATTCAGAAAGAGCTGAATATGCAATGACAGTTGATTACACTTTTTTATGAGGAAAACTTAAAAAAACTTTATGTTTGGGACCAAACTGGGGGTTGCATTCCATTCATTCAAAGGTACGATTCGCATTCAAATGCATATGTTCAGGGTATGCATTCAAATATGGGTTAAAATGTATTTAAATTGAAAATACTTTTCAAAATACATTTCATAGCACAATATAACAAGAGAAAAGAAATGAAGAAATGTAACCATTAAATATATATGATATATGAATCAATGAACACTGTTAGGCATGTTGTGGCTGGCAGTGACCACAAGTCCACAACTAATGTTTGCTGTGAGGGTGGATTAGCATCTGCTAGTGACCAGGGCTCAATATCCCCTTTGTACTTTAACCACCTACAAACTGGCACCAAACAATACTGGTGCAGGCTGTCTGACTTGACTCACCAAACTTCTTCAGAAGAAGACTCAGCTAGCAGTACTTAGCACTGTCACCTGTAAGAGCAACAAAGGCATTTTATGGCTAACTGGTAAATTACCTTTCATTATGGACTTCCTGGCTTAATTAAACAAACATAAGGATTATGGCCTGGACTGGTAACTAGTACAACTATGGATATGAACTAGGTGTTTCTGCACCCACTACCGACAGGAGATAGACAGCTTTGTTCGGTGGTGTGACCAGAACTATCTGGAATTGACCATTAGAAAGACAAAAGAAATGCTGATGGAATTCAGAAAAAACAAAAGTGTGCCTGATTCCATTGTCATTAACGGAGTTGAGGTCGAGCGAGTGGAGACATACAAGTATCCAGGGGTCGTCTTTGATAAAGTTTTAAGCTGGAAAGAGAACACCAACGCCATCATCAAAAAAGCACACACTCGACTATACTGTTTGAGAAAGTTAAGATCGTTTGACATCAGTTCTCAGATCTTACAAATGTTTTTTTACTGCTGCCATTTCTAGTGTACTTACTTTTCACTGTGTCTGCGGGGGTGGAAATGTCTCAAAGCAGGATAGGGACAGACTGGATAAGATTATAAAGAAGACGGAAAGTGTTGTAGGCAAGAGACAGGACAGGTTTGACACATACTACCAGGGACGACTGACAGACATACTTCATGACGACACGCACCCAGTGTTGCTTTGGTAGTGCCAGGCATATTTATTTATCAAACTGTTTTTAAATTCCATGTTTTATTAGTACAAACTAGTAGACATGCACAGTCGTCGAGTCTAGCCTAGCCCTAGCCTAGGCTTGGAAGTTGGACCAGCAGCCTACTTTGCCTTTACATTACTCGGTGGTTTGATTAGGAATATTTGAACATGTGGGGAAATATGTGGACAATGTATGATTTGACTGCTGAAATATCAATCAAATACTGCAATTTTAGCAACTGTGTTGATCTAACTTTTGAGTTTCTTTCTCTGTCTCACCTTTGTATTGGCTCTTTGCGATGTTGTTATAGCACAGTGCACAAAGTGTTATAGCACAGTGCACAAAGTGTTATAGCACAGTGCACAAAGTGTTATAGCACAGTGCACAAAGTGTTATAGCACAGTGCACAAAGTGTTATAGCACAGTGCACAAAGTGTTATAGCACAGTGCACAAAGTGTTATAGCACAGTGCACAAAGTGTTATAGCACAGTGCACAAAGTGTTATAGCACAGTGCACAAAGTGTTATAGCACAGTGCACAAAGTGTTATAGCACAGTGCACAAAGTGTTATAGCACAGTGCACAAAGTGTTATAGCACAGTGCACAAAGTGTTATAGCACAGTGCACAAAGTGCCTTTCAAAATACTATAGCTATTATTTGAAATATATATAATTATGTTGCAGTGTTTTAATAGTGTTTCAAATAATGAAACTGGTGTCACCTAAATTCATTGTTTTTTGCCCCACTGCAACATTATAAGCTTTTAATGTATGCATATGTTCTGCGTTCCTATGGAATGACAATGTTTGTTGATGTTCATTTTGCCAGATTGACGTCACACGCTATCTTCCTATGTACACTGCCGAGTGAAATGACAAAAATCGCTTGGGGCTTCTTTGTCACTAATGTAATTAGCTTTTATTGAAGAGTAGCCAATAATTTGTTAATGCGTTCCAAACTACTAATACAACTGTTTGTTATCATATATCACGATTTCTGGAATATTTGCATATGATCATTAAGTGTAATTGAGGAGGGACCTTTAAGTGTAATTGAGGAGGGACCTCTAAGTGTAATTGAGGAGGGACCTTTAAGTGTAATTGAGGAGGGACCTTTAAGTGTAATTAAGGAGGGACCTTTAGTTTAAGTGAATTAGTCGCATTATAAAATCAAATTGTTCTGGTCTGAAGTGATTCCAATATATCTGATCTGTTTGTCTGTGGTTGACTTGTATTTGTAGGTTCTGGAAGCGTGTCGAGATGATTTGTGCAAGAACTCCCGACTGACATCCTACGTCTGTTACTTACGGAGCAAGTTTATCCTTAGCCGCGATGATGATGAAGAGATAAATGCTGAGAAAACAACGCCGAAGAAAAACGGAAAGTTCCTTGACATTATATCTACGAAAGGATCGCGTGGCTATGATGAGTTCTGCAATGCCATAAAAAAGGACGGAACCACGCCCCATTTGTTAGAAATGTTAGACAACAAGCTGCAGAAATTAAGTGAGTATACTTGTAGTCAAATTCCTAGCACAAATTAGAAATAACAGATAATTATTCCATGGATATTCAAGTTATATATATATTCAAGTTTTCATCACACTTAGAACAGGAATTTATATACAAGCCACAGAGGAATAAGAAAAACTAGCAGTTTGGACACTTGTCTATTTCAGCATTTCTATTTTGTCTTTGCAAGTGCACATTGTGTCTTGTTCTGTCATTGCATCCATTCTGTGGTTTCTTATTTTATGTCACAACAGATCATACAATATTTAACCTCATAGTTTGGCTGAAGTGTCATTTTGTTGCACAGTTGCTACATTTACATGTTTCAAACAACTTACAAGATGAAATAGATCAATCTGTCAGGGGTACAAGCTACTGGTCGATCTGTCAGGGGTACAAACTACTGGTCGATCTGTCAGGGGTACAAACTACTGGTCGATCTGTCAGGGGTACAAACTACTGGTCGATCTGTCAGGGGTACAAACTACTGGTCGATCTGTCGGGTACAAACTACTGGTCGATCTGTCAGGGGTACAAACTACTGGTCGATCTGTCAGGGGTACAAACTACTGGTCGATCTGTCAGGGGTACAAACTACTGGTCGATCTGTCGGGTACAAACTGCTGGTCGATCTGTCAGGGGTACAAACTACTGGTCGATCTGTCAGGGGTACAAACTACTGGTCGATCTGTCGGGTACAAACTACTGGTCGATCTGTCAGGGGTACAAACTACTGGTCGATCTGTCAGGGGTACAAACTACTGGTCGATCTGTCAGGGGTACAAACTACTGGTCGATCTGTCAGGGGTACAAACTACTGGTCAATCTGTCGGGTACAAACTACTGGTCGATCTGTCAGGGGTACAAACTACTGGTCGATCTGTCAGGGGTACAAACTACTGGTCGATCTGTCAGGGGTACAAACTACTGGTCGATCTGTCAGGGGTACAAACTACTGGTCGATCTGTCGGGTACAAACTACTGGTCGATCTGTCAGGGGTACAAACTACTGGTCGATCTGTCAGGGGTACAAACTACTGGTCGATCTGTCAGGGGTACAAATTACTGGTCGATCTGTCAGGGGTACATACTACTGGTCGATCTGTCAGGGGTACTGATGAGGAGCCCTGGCAGTGAGGATGGACTCAGTGTCTAGGTCTTTATGTTCTGTTGTAGGGGCTGAAGCTGGCGGGGAACATGATGAGTCGGCAGATGGTTTGCCGAATCCCGGGGAACCAGGAGCGCCTCCTTTACCTCATACATATGCTGACAACATCCCTTCCCGGCCTTGTTCCTATAACAGCAGCCAAGCATGACTGTGCAGTGAGGCGTGACAATGCACCACCTAGGGATTTATTCAATTTGACAAAACCTTTGGTTTTACGTGCAATTTATCCTGGCCTAGAAGTTAGATTGACGGTGGGCCTGGACCAAAACGAGGAATACATTCCAGAATGACTAATGTGTGGAAATCACAGTTTTCAACAGGTGTCTGTCCAGCCACAGTAACAGCTAAAATATATTGTATGGCTGTCACCGATATGGCGGCCACCGACCGTGGGCGTCACAATCATGTCAGCTGTATGCTACTGTTGACTGACTGTATGAGACACGCTGCTGACCTACTCACAGTAGGCACCTTATTGAACACATTTCCTTTCAATGACTGTAGCAGTAATGTTGTATACGCTTCAGTTGACCTTGTCAGGACCTAATAGAGCTGTGTAGACGTTTGCTGGATTCTTGCTGTCTGCCTTAGCACCACACAGAGACATTTAAGTCACAGTTGACTGTGTGCATTTGAATGTCATTGTTCAAACTTCACCACTACATTATGTACAGCAACAAGGACACCCGTAGCAACACTGTGTGATGTAATGCATTGGGTAACTCGTAGCAACACTGTGTGATGTAATGCATTGGGTAACCCGTAGCAACACTGTGTGCATTGGGTAGCCCGTAGTGGGGATATATTATATAGATCATACATGTGTGAATCCATATACCGTATACTTTCCAATAGAAGCAAGCTACCTAATAGAAACGCACCCCGTTTTCTGAATTGAAACAGGACTGAAAGCACATAATAACTTAAGTATCCTGTCACTTGACGTCATTTTATGTAAATAACAGTAGTACACATACGAAAAAATAACTGTGCACATCTGATCATCTGCATCTGATGTAAACCGCATTGGGTAGCCCGTAGTGGGGATATATTATATAGATCATACATGTGTGAATCCATATACCGTATACTTTCCAATAGAAGCAAGCTACCTAATAAAAACGCACCCCTTTTTCTGAATTGAAACAGGACTGAAAGCACATAATAACTTAAGTATCCTGTCACTTGACGTCATTTTATGTAAATAACAGTAGTACACATACGAAAAAATAACTGTGCACATCTGATCATCTGCATCTGATATAAACCGTGTTACTCTTTACTGTACTTGCCTAACATTTAATGCTCTATTTATTAACATGCACCACTTCGAGAAACTAATAGCCTTGTACTCAACCTTCGCACTCATGCACTGCGCATTTATTGGAAACTATGTGGTAGAGTTTAGTGGAATGGTCCCACACTGCACCCAGTCACACTGCACCCATTCACACTGCACCCAGTCACACTCCACCCAGTCACACTGCACCCATTCACATGTTGTGTTTACTTCATTGTGGCAGATGTGTAAGGAATCGAGTTAGGTTCCCCTTTGGCAAAACCTCGTTTGTTCAGGGGCCGGTCACAAACCTTGTTTGTTCAGGGGCCGGTCACAAATCTATTCCTACAAAGTGTACTAATTATGAGACCCGCTTCCCGAATTAGTACTTTCAAATGTTGATAACTTTCCAGATTCAACAATATATTGACAATGTTATGGCACAGTATATGTATAGGACATACAATAATATGTGTACAAACATTCCTCTTTTAAAGCTTTCGTGTCATGTTGATAATTGTTTTCCACGAAGTTGTGAATTTCCCAGTTGTCGGAGTGTATTACAGCACCACACAGTGATCATCGCGCGATTTAAAACAATGGTCATTTCATAACATTTTACCGCATGGTGTCCGATGATGCACCAGTTGTTATACTTTGTAAGTGACTGATAAAAAATTGACCCCTCCCTCCTTGACACCCTCCCCTCCTTGACACCCTGCCCTCCTTGACACCCTCCCCTCCTTGATACCCTCCCCTCCTTGACACCCTCCCCCTCTTTGACCCCTCCCCTCCACACCCTCCCCTCCTTCACACCCTCCCCTCCTTCACACCCTCCCCTCCTTCACACCCTCCCCTCCTTCACACCCTCCCCTCCTTGATACCCTCCCCTCCTTCACACCCTCCCCCTCTTTGACCCATCCCCTCCTTGACACCCTCCCCTCCTTGATACCCTCCCCTCCTTGACACCCTCCCCTCCTTGATACCCTCCCCTCCTTGACACCCTCCCCTCCTTCACACCCTCCCCTCCTTGATACCCTCCCCTCCTTCACACCCTCCCCTCCTTCACACCCTCCCCTCCTTCACACCCTCCCCATCTTTGACCCCTCCCCTCCTTGAAATCCTCCCCTTCTTTGACCCCTCCCCTCCTTGACACCCTCCCCCTCTTTGACCCCTCCCCCTCCTTGATACCCTCCCCTCCTTGACACCCTCCCCCTCTTTGACCCCTTCCCTCCTTGACACCCTCCCCTCCTTGATACCCTCCCCTCTTTGACCCCTCACCTCCTTGACATCCTCCCCTCCTTGACACCCTCCCCTTCTTTGACCCCTTCCCTCCTTGACACCCTCGCCCTCTTTGACCCATCCCATCCTTGACACCCTCCCCTCCTTGATACCCTCCCCTCCTTGACACCCTCCCCTCCTTGACACCCTCCCCCTCTTTGACCCCTTCCCTCCTTGACACCCTCCCCTCCTTGATACCCTCCCCTCTTTGACCCCTCACCTCCTTGACATCCTCCCCTCCTTGACACCCTCCCCCTCTTTGACCCATCCCCTCGATACCCTCCCCCTCCTTAATACCCTCCCCTCCTTGACACCCTCCCCTCCTTGACACCCTCCCCTCCTTGACACCCTCCCCCTCCTTGACACCCTCCCCCTCTTTTACCCCTCCCCTCCTTGACACCTGACGTAACCAAATGTGCTGTTTTGTCACACGGCATATATCATCATAATTAATGTGTAAACACATTAACAACATTGATTGAGGGTAGTAATTAACAACATTGATTGTAGGTAATAATAAGGACGCTTATTGGACGCCACCTATTGATCAACGTAGTACTATAGGGGCGAGACGCCTACCAACCAAGGGGGCAGTACGCCTAGGTGGGCGTTTTGCCCCGCCGCTGTGGCATATTAACATTTTACAAACGTGGGCATGTATATTATATATATATATACCGCGATGCCCTTGTAGCCGCACCTGGAAAGGTGAGGCTGGGTTCCTCATCGGCGTTGCCGCCGGATGTTGAGTTGGTCATTCATGACCACATCCGAATGGCGGTAGGTCTACCTTCCGCCATTCGTGATTTTCCCCCGGAAGCGAATGGTGGACCAGCTCATGCAGGGTGCCCCGCCACAGTCAGTCGGCCACGCCAGTGCAAGCGGTTGGACAGATGCCGGACTCTGGTTGGAACATTTTGTTCTCTACACAAATGCATCAACGCAGAACCATCATCTGATTGTGTTGGACGAGCATCACAGCCACAAGACCAGGGATGCTCTAAAGTCTAAACTATGCCAGGACTCACGGAATCGAGCTAACCAGTCTTCCTCCACACTGCACCCATAAGATGCAGCCTCTCGACCGATGCTTCTTCAAATCTCTGAAGAGTGCCTACAACGTCTCTGCAGACAACTGGATGACGTCACACCATGGCCAAAGAATATCATTCTACAACATGGCAGGGATCTTTGGCACTGCGTTCCTGCGAACGACTGCGCCAGACAAGGCCATCAATGGATTCCAGGCTTGCGGACTGTGGCCCTTCGATGACACCATCTTTCAAGACGACGAGTTCGCTGTTGCCGCGGTGACAAAAGAGGGGCCATCCATAGAAGATACCGCTGAGCAGGCCGGTGCGGCTGCCGTTGTGAATGTCACACATGCTGCACAAGATGCATGCAGTCGATGTGCCGGTTGTTACCGCTCGGGAGATCGTCAAGAAGCTGTCTCCTTCTCCGCGGATTGCTGCACCCAGAGCTCGTACGCGGAAGGCTGAATCTGCGGCGTGCCTCACGTCGTCTCCAGACAAACGGGGTTTGGTGGAAAAGGCCGACGACAAAAAAGGAAGAAGACAAAAGCCGCGGAAAAGAAACGCACCGGGAAAGAAACGCAAGACAAAGAAACAAGCTACACCCGAAAGCAGCGATGACGAAGACAAAACGTGGCCTTGCCTTGTATGTGGCGAAAAAAATGGGTCCAGTGTCAAATGTGCAAGTAATGGGCCCACGAGCAGTGCATACCAGGCTACACGAGCAGTGCACACCAGGCTACACGAGCAGTGCACACCAGGCTACACGAGCAGTGCACACCAGGCTACACGAGCAGTGCACACCAGGCTACAACAGGTTCATTTGTCCCAACTGTGAATCAGACGAGGACTAGGACAATGTCATGTAATGTCTCACAGCAATGGAGAAAACATTACCGTAATGCCTTTCAATTATGACATTTGTTTCAATATAATGTTATACACGACCATAATAGGAACTGTGTTGGCTTGACATAAATGAGATGACTTGCAGTATGTATGACACATTTACGTAATTGTATCAATTATACCATACTGCTAATAGCCGTATAATACGGAAATAGATTTGCTTAATTGGTAGGTCCCAGATGTATGTTATACGTGACAAATGAATTTGTTTCAATGATGGTAGGGCCTATACTGGAAATGTTTTGAGTTATCCCCTCCCCACACTAAGATCGTGGGAGGTGGGATGTGTTAAAACAGTCTACTTATAACATGATGGTTTACGTAGGTTAAGTGTTCGTGTATCTTGATGTGTATAATTATAATGTTTATTCTTTTGGTTTTCTTCGTCGCGTGGCTTTCCGTGTGTAATTGAGACCGATACCGATACCAGACAGTGCCAGGCAGTGCCAGACAGTGCCAGACAGTGCCAGACAGTGCCAGGCAGTGCCAGGCAGTGCCAGGCAGTGCCAGACAGTGCCAAACAGTGCCAGACAGTGCCAGGCAGTGCCAGACAGTGCAAGGCAGTGCCAAACAGTGCCAGGCAGTGCCAGGCAGTGCCAGACAGTGCCAGGCAGTGCCAAACAGTGCCAGGCAGTGCCAGACAGTGCCAGGCAGTTCAAGACACCCACTTTAGACCATTGTATTTTATAAACTACAGCTGTTCATGTTTATATTCTTTACTTGGGCGCATTGGATGTAACAATAGTTTTGCTGAAACACACGCAAGCACGCACGCACGCACGCACACAGACGCACGCACGTACACACCCCCGATCGGTACTAGCTTCGCAAAACTGCTCCGAATGAGTCGAAATCGTATATAATTCTATGAAGCCCACAACACGTCATCATCACCGTTTTTTTCCCCGATTTTCCGTATGTCTACAATCTCGTCATTTTATCGAGGCTGGGTTGCGCCACCTGTAGGTCAAGGTTGACATGAATATACACCCAAACAATAACGTAATCTTGTGAAATTGAATGGCTCAGCGGTAGAATGTTCACCTGCCACGCGGGCAGCTCGTGTTCGAGCAGGGCACCCCCTTTATTTCGGCCGGATTTTTTAGGCGCATCGAAACTCCGCAATGGCACACTTCATCCTGCACATGTCAAGCATAAAGACAAACAAATCTCCAAGTCACTTTGATTGCCCCCCCCCCTCAGTCCCCTCCTAACCCACCCTGTTTTATCTTGATAGTACCCATTACTAGGCATAGAATCATTCTTTGTGTCAGTAAATGGTTTAGTGAATGTCCACTATGCCACGAAGATGTTAATACAGAACGAAATTATGTTCTTCGTCGGTGAGCAGATCCAGTAGAAGATCATCGGGGAGCAGATCCAGCAGAAGATCATGGGGGATCAGATCCAGCAGAAGATCATCGGGGAGCAGATCCAGGAGAAGATCATCTGGGAGCACATTCAGCAGAAGATCATCGGGGAGCAGATCCAGGAGAAGATCATCTGGGAGCACATTCAGCAGAAGATCATCGGGGATCAGATCCAGCAGAAGATCATGGGGGATCAGATCCAGCAGAAGATCATGGGGGATCAGATCCAGCAAGCATGTCCAAAATATAACATGTTATTTTTAATCCATTAGCGCAGACGAGGTAAACAAAGAACAGTTGAGCTTTGTCCTGACATATGCTCGAAAAGCAAACGATCCGAGAAGAATTCTTGGAGTTTCTCTTACAAGTCTCCATAGTTACATGAGCCGTCAGTGCCGAAAAAGTCGAGCAACTATGGACATCCGAAAGATCCACGACCAAACATAATACAACTTACTTATGATGGCGCTGTCAATATGACCGAGAAGACGAATGGTCTGGCTTCTTTGATGCATGACAATAATAAAAAAGCAAACAATCAACTTGAATCAAGTGTGCATCGTTAGCTTCGCTGAGGTTTGTAGAGTGACAGAGCTATGTGTCTACAGTGATTTCAACAGTCAGCACTGGCGATCAGCTTGATTATAAACTTGGTGTCTGAGACCAGTCGCATAAAATTTATTGACCATTGCAGGGCGCGATGAGTGAAGCAGCATATTGCTTGTTTAATTAGGACTGGGAACACTAGACATGTGCTACTCGAATTCCACCGGAAGACAACATAACTTTTATTACTCCAAAACGGTGAAAGAGCTACACTGTAGTAAGTAGCTGTACAACGCACCAGTTATAACGATCCTATTACATGACATCCCTCCTTTAAAACATCCCTCCTTTAAACATCCCTCCTTTAAATGTAAGAAGGTCAAAAAGAAACCATTCATCAGCTTTAACGAATGTTCGCTGTGGATAAATTGATATCAAGCGAGTAGCAAACTAGGCTAATATAGTCACATTATATCGACTATCAAGATCGCATAGAATGTCACAGAATGGTCACTTGTGAAACAGATCAATAATACTATAAATGTCAAATAGTATTGAAAACACAATTAAATGTCAAATCGCATAGGCTTTCTGATTGCACGACCGTATCTAGAGAATCGTTCATTCTGTGGAATCTCTTCTAACGGAGGTGGCTCAGCGACGACTCTTCTTGGCGGCACAGCGACGACTCTTTGTGGCGACGGCACGTCTGGCGGTACCGGCATCTGAAGAGCGTTACCCTCTCGAGCGTCGGGATCGTCCATCTGAGGAAGAATCAGCGGCGGCTGCTCACGTGTCCTCCGTAGATGACGACGATTGCGGCGGAGTTCTCCTCCCTCGTGCTGGATCACGTATGACCTCGGACTCTCGTGTGTCCGCTGAACGATAGCGGGATCCCAGCCCCACTTTCTCTGGACACGTACTACATCACCAGGCTTCAATGGCTTCAATGATGTAGCACCGTGGTCATAGTCCTGTTTGAACCGTGTCTGTCTGTCCGTTAAGTCTTGTTTCGCGTTTACGACTCGCGGCTCAAGAACGGCTTTGGTTGTCGGCAACTTTGACCTGAGTAGTCGGCTCATTGCCAGTTGTGCTGGTGCATAGCGGAGTCCACTGATCGGCGTGTTCCTATATTCTAGCATCGCTATGTAGGGATCACGACCCTCTTCGTCTGCCTTCTTGAGGAGCGACTTCAACGTTTGCACGACTCGCTCTGCCTGCCCGTTCGATTGAGCATATGTTGGGCTCGATGTAGTCACTGTGATACCCCAATTCTCCGCGAATTGCCGAAAACTATAGCTACCAAACGGTTGGTTGTCTGCTACGATCTCTTCGGGTATTCCATGACGTGCACTGATGCTCTTAACATGTGAGATGACACATTCGCTTGTCTTGTTCTCGAGCAGTGCCAACTCGGGATACTTCGAATAGTAGTCAACGACTACTAGGTAATCTCGACCTTTGAACGACATAATGTCCATTGCCACTTTGCGGAACGGGCCGTCTGGGATTTTGTGTGCTATCATCGGCTCCTTCTGATTGCTCCGGGCGAACTGTAGGCATGTTTTGCACCTCGAGACGGTGTCCTCGATTGCTTTCGACATTCCCGGCCAGAAGATAGCTGATCTAGCTCGAGATTTCGTCTTCTCCATCCCCATGTGTGGTTCGTGCAGCACTTCCAGCATATCCGACCTCATCGACTCTGGAATAACAATTCTTTCGCCTGCAAACACGAGTCCGTCGTCTGCACTCATCTCGTCTCTCATGTTCCAGTATGGTCTAACGTCCTCGGGTACAGCTGTCCTCGACTCTGGCCAGCCGATCATCACAACCTGAAATAGTCGCTGAAGAGTTACGTCATCGGCTGTAGCACTTCGGATTTGCTCGAGTCGTCCTTTACTTGCAGGGAAGTTCTTTGTAACGCTGTGGACCATGATCTCAACATCGTCAATGAGCTCCCTGTCTGGCTCACTATCTATGTAAGCACGTGAGAGAGCGTCGGCTACGTACAGCAGCTTCCCTGGAACGTATGACAGGTTTATCTCGTATCGCTGTAGCTTCAACATCATACGTTGCACGCGTGCCGTTGCGTTTCCGATCGGTTTCTTCATTATAATCTCAAGCGGCTTATGATCAGTCTGCGCTTCGATTTCCTTGCCATAAATGTACTGATGAAACCGGGAAGTCGCGAAAACGACCGCTAACAGTTCTTTCTCCAACTGTGCGTAGTGTAGTTCTGGACCGACTAGTGCCCTTGACGCATAGGCAACAATTTGTCCTTCTTGTAGAAGACACGCCCCTAGTCCACTCTTTGACGCGTCCGACTGCAACGTTACTGGTTTGTTCACGTCGTAGAACCTCAGTACTGGCAAACTGCTTAGAATTGTCTTCAACTCATTCACTGCATTTGTATGCTCTTGTGTCCAACACCACACCGCGTCCTCTTTCAGCAGCGCACGTAGAGGACCAGTGATGTGCGACTCTCGCGGGATGAACTTTGCCTGATACTTCACAATGTTCAGAAACCTCAGGACTGCGCGCTTGTCCTCAGGCAGTGGCATGTCGACGATAGCTCTTACTTTGCTAGGGTCTGGGCTGAGGCCTGCTTCCGATACTACATATCCCATGTACAGCACCTCATTGACTTTCAACTGCACCTTTGACGAGTTGAACTTCACGTTTCGTTCTCTTGCCCTCTGGAAGACAGCACGCATGATGGCATCGTGATCTTGTTCATCATCGCCCGCGATGATGATGTCGTCAGCTATCACGTACGCTCCTTTGATGTCACCAAACGTTAGTTGCATGCGCTTCTGTAGTACTTCACTAGCTGAACTAATGCCAAACGGCATGCGCAGGAACCTTTTGCGGCCCCATGGCGTGTGGAACGTGCAGAGGTAACTGGACTCATCCGACAGTCTGACGTGCCAGTACGCCATCGACATATCTATCACTGAAAACACTTTCTTTCCAGCTAGACGCGACTGCACATCCTCAGGTGTCGGGATCTCGAACTGTTCACGCTTAATCGCTCGATTGAGTGGTTTCGGGTCGAGACATAATCTCAGCGATCCATTCCGCTTTTCCGTAATAACCAAGTTATTCACCCATGGTGTAGGTTGTTCTACATCTGCGACGATTCCGTCCCTCTCTAACTTGTCTAGAGCCTTCTTCAAACTCTCCACTCTGGTGTATGGAAGTTTCCTGGTTGCCTGGACTACCGGCTGTACGTCTTCTTTCAGCTCGATATGATACGGATGTTCAAGTTCTCCAACTCCCGTGAACACGTCTTCATATGCTTTCATCAGAATGTCACTCGTTAGTGGCTTCTCACGCGACACCTCGCACACTCGTTTGACAAGGCCTAATGACTCACACGCTCGACATCCAAGTAGGGGTACATTGGTGTGCGTAGTAACAAAGAACTCGATCAGTGTCGGTTTATCCGCGTTCTCTGGTATGCACTGAAGTTTGACCGTTCCAGCTGGCTTCACTTTGACGTCATTCACGAATGCTGACAGTATCGTCTTTGTAGGCTGCAAAGCTACATTCGGCTTTATTGTCTCGTAAATCGTCATAGGCAACACATTCGCCTGTGCGCCAGTGTCTAACTTGAAGCTTATCTGCTGGCTGCCAATAGTCATCTTTGTCATCCAGTCATCATCATGAGTAGTGTGTGCATGTACGTCCAAGAATAACGAACCCAGATACAGGCATTCATTACTCTCACATTGTTCATTGTTCATCATCCACACCTTGCTATCGACTGTAGCAGTGCGGTGGTTTTCGCACGTTACCGCGAAGTGGTTCCACCCCTTGCAACGGTTACACTGTTTGCCGTACGCAGGGCATGACTTTGGTGGGTGTGACCTGCCACAGAATTTGCACTGAATGCTTCCCTGTGTAGCCCGTGGTTTGTGTGTACATTTGTACCTACCCTTAGTGTCATTGTTAGTTCCTTTAATACCCCTGCCACCTGCATGGGAGCCCTTGCTAAACGTGCTTGAACGAGATCTCTGCTTCACTACACTCACTTTAGCTTCTGGCTTTCCTTCAGACGCCATGACCTTCAGTTGCGCCCTTGTCGTCTCGGCTGCGCGGCACACATCTAATGCCCTAGCTAGCGACAGATCGGACTCTCTCAAAAGTCTCTCTTTAACACGCTCGTCATTGACGCTGAACACTATCTTGTCACGAATCATCAGATCCTCCTGGTCACCAAATTCACACAATTTAGCTTTCATTCTCAAGTCTTTGATCCACTGATCTACTAGTTCCCCATTGCCTTGATTGCGAGACCAGAAACAATATCGTTCGTAAACTGTATTTTTACGTGGCTTGCAGTAGTGACGGAATTTGTCTAGCACTGTTTCCCAGTTGTCTCTATCTTCTGCTGGTGGGACGTTAGCAGGTCCTGCTGGTCTAAACTCAAACTGGTTGAATACTTCCTGGGCCTCCGGTCCAGCAGTATGTAGTAGTATGGCCACTTGGACAGCATTAGGCTTTTTGTTCAATTCACACGCTGTGTAAAATGTCCTAAACTGCTGCTCCCAACTTCTCCACGCCTCATCCAAATTGCAGGCATCGAACGCAATACTACTTGGTGGCTTGAAAAATTCCATTTTTTCAGCCGTTGACAGTGCGACTCGACTGTCGTCACTTCAAACTTCACCAACACCGTTTTTTTCCGACCAACACATCCTACACCAGTATAACTCTGTGTAGTTTGTCTTCTGACACCATGTTATGCTTTATGAAGCAGCATATTGCTTGTTTAATTAGGACTGGGAACACTAGACATGTGCTACTCGAATTCCACCGGAAGACAACATAACTTTTATTACTCCAAAACGGTGAAAGAGCTACACTGTAGTAAGTAGCTGTACAACGCACCAGTTATAACGATCCTATTACATGACAAACTATACCGTGTAATGGTGGTGTGGAGGTGGTCGACACGATCGCACACAAGTTAACTATACCGTGTAATGGTGGTGTGGAGGTGGTCGACACGATCGCACACAAGTTAACTATACCGTGTAATGGTGGTGTGGAGGTGTTCGACACGATCGCACACAAGTTAACTATACCGTGTAATGGTGGTGTGGAGGTGGTCGACACGATCGCACACAAGTTAACTATACCGTGTAATGGTGGTGTGGAGGTGTTCGACATGATCGCACACAAGTTAACTATATCGTGTAATGGTGGTGTGGAGGTGGTCGACACGATCGCACACAAGTTAACTATACCGTGTAATGGTGGTGTGGAGGTGGTCGACACGATCGCACACAAGTTAACTATACCGTGTAATGGTGGTGTGGAGGTGTTCGACACGATCGCACACAAGTTAACTATACCGTGTAATGGTGGTGTGGAGGTGGTCGACACGATCGCACACAAGTTAACTATACCGTGTAATGGTGGTGTGGAGGTGGTCGACACGATCGCACACAAGTTCAAACCAGAATAAATAACATTGTTAAGGCAAAAGGTGGTGATATGAATTTCACAACATGAATTTGTGATTTTTTTAACAAATTGAAACAACAAGTATTCATACTATTTGGATACACGCACGCACGCACGCACGCACGCACGCACGCACGCACGCACGCACGCACGCACGCACGCACGCACGCACGCACGCACGCACGCACGCACGCACGCACGCACGCACGCACGCACGCACGCACGCACGCACGCACGCACGCACGCACGCACGCACGCACGCACGCACGCACGCACGCACGCACGCACGCACGCACGCACGCACGCACGCACGCACGCACGCACGCACGCACGCACTATGGTTTTTGTATCAAGTTCTGTGCACTGGCAGCATACATCTGATCTGGGCCTACCAAAGCCATAATTAAAGTTAGCTTTAAACTGATCATAATAGAACCTGTACTTGATTTCACATTGGACCTTCTTCGGGTCCAAACCACCTTGACATAAAAATATTGATCCCGGTAATAGAGCTGCAAGAAAAGTGTACACATCTTCATGACACACAATTCAGAGGTAGCGTTGTTTCTTTCCATGTCCTGCGTAGTGCGATACACGGAAGGGAAATGTCCTAATGTGTTCATCCACTTTGCGTCTTAGTTCATCAGCAATGCGCGGCTCGTTATTGTTAGTTCCTCTTCTGTCTTTTGGGGGGCTTGTTATTGTTAGTTCCTCTTCTGTCTTTTGGGGGGCTTGTTATTGTTAGTTCCTCTTCTGTCTTTTGGGGGGCTTGTTATTGTTAGTTCCTCTTCTGTCTTTTGGGGGGCTTGTTATTGTTAGTTCCTCTTTTGTCTTTTGGGGGGCTTGTTATTGTTAGTTCCTCTTCTGTCTTTTGGGGGGCTTGTTATTGTTAGTTCCTCTTCTGTCTTTTGGGGGGCTTGTTATTGTTAGTTCCTCTTCTGTCTTTTGGGGGGCTTGTTATTGTTAGTTCCTCTTCTGTCTTTTGGGGGGCTTGTTATTGTTAGTTCCTCTTTTGTCTTTTGGGGGGCTTGTTATTGTTAGTTCCTCTTCTGTCTTTTGGGGGGCTTGTTATTGTTAGTTCCTCTTCTGTCTTTTGGGGGGCTTGTTATTGTTAGTTCCTCTTCTGTCTTTTGGGGGGCTTGTTATTGTTAGTTCCTCTTCTGTCTTTTTTTGGGGGGCTTGTTATTGTTAGTTCCTCTTCTGTCTTTTGGGGGGCTTGTTATTGTTAGTTCCTCTTCTGTCTTTTGGGGCGCTTGTTACTGTTAGTTCCTCTTCTGTCTTTTGGGGGCTTGTTATTGTTAGTTCCTCTTCTGTCTTTTGGGGGGCTTGTTATTGTTAGTTCCTCTTCTGTCTTTTGGGAGGCTTATTATTGTTAGTTCCTCTTCTGTCTTTTGGGGGGGCTTGTTGTTGTTAGTTCCTCTTCTGTCTTTTGGGGGGCTTGTTATTGTTAGTTCCTCTTCTGTCTTTTGGGTGGCTTGTTATTGTTAGTTCCTCTTCTGTCTTTTGGGGGGCTTGTTATTGTTAGTTCATCTTCTGTCTTTTGGGGGGCTTGTTATTGTTAGTTCCTCTTCTGTCTTTTGGGGGGCTTGTTATTGTTAGTTCATCTTCTGTCTTTTGGGGGGCTTGTTATTGTTAGTTCCTCTTCTGTCTTTTGGGGGGCTTGTTACTGTTAGTTCCTCTTCTGTCTTTTGGGGGGCTTGTTATTGTTAGTTCATCTTCTGTCTTTTGGGGGGCTTGTTATTGTTAGTTCCTCTTCTGTCTTTTGGGGGGCTTGTTGTTGTTAGTTCGTCTTCTGTCTTTTGGGGGGCTTGTTACTGTTAGTTCCTCTTCTGTCTTTTGGGGGGCTTGTTGTTGTTAGTTCCTCTTCTGTCTTTTTGGGGCGCTTGTTACTGTTAGTTCCTCTTCTGTCTTTTGGGGGGCTTGTTATTGTTAGTTCCTCTTCTGTCTTTTGGGAGGCTTGTTGTTGTTAGTTCCTCTTATGTCTTTTGGGGCGCTTGTTACTGTTAGTTCCTCTTCTGTCTTTTGGGGGGCTTGTTATTGTTAGTTTTTCTTCTGTCTTTTGGGGGGCTTGTTATTGTTAGTTCCTCTTCTGTCTTTTGGGGGGCTTGTTATTGTTAGTTCCGCTTCTGTCTTTTGGGTGCTTCCCTCCGCTATGCATCTAGAAATGCGACGGACAAGTTTGGTCCCAATTCCACGGAGACTGGCAAATCGTCCACGACACAGCATCTTCTCGTCGTCCCTCAACTTAACTGTGTATTGATATTGGTACTGCTGTTCGTAGGAAGCGATCCGGGCCTTGGGACGCCTCCTTTGTCTAAGTATGGCTGTAATCAGTGCAGATAAATATGAATCTTGTCCATCGTGAACAGCAACAGATCTGGAGGGTCTTTGGGTTTCAAGAATACAAGTGTTCATATTTAGTTGTTAATTTTTTTACTCGCCCTTTGACATCGATCCCCGCAACCTACATCCTCCGACGTCATAGGTGTGAACATCTGCTCACGGAAAAGCGGGAAAGTGCTCATAAAACGCGGGAAACATCCTCCTTCACTCAACTCTCGATGTATTTTGGCGTTTTTCGTTTTTTTTGTGTGTGACATGTTGTTTTACGGGTCGCCATTTTCATGTGCCTTTATCGTTTATCGAAACGTGAAAAAGCGGTATTTGTCGCCCGAAAGCAGCAATTTTGACAACATATGCGATGTATTTGTATTTCTGTTCGAGGTGTACACAATGCGCGTTCGGCTGTTGTACGCTTGTGTTTCGCCTGCGACTGACTGAGTACACAAACACGAGCATGCAGTGTACATGCAGTGTACACGCAGTGTACATGCAGTGTACATGCAGTGTACACGCAGTGTACATGCAGTGTACATGCAGTGTACACGCACTAGAACTGAGAGGAATGTGAATAATGTATTATTTTTTGCAGAGAGATCTCGTATAGACGGTTACCCGTGGATTGCTGGTACAATTATTGCTTTGGCAGCAATACTGCTAGCCGCCTGGTGTTGTGTGCGGTACCTGGTAGGTGGCTCATAGAGAGGTGGTGGGAGATAGAATGACAGGAAGAAACAGTTGAGGGCAGAAATTACAGGAAATAAGACATTGGGGACTGGACCGGTCTCCTTGACTGTATGTCAGTGTAATCAACGACTTCACCATAATCAGTATATTTTGTTAAATTTCGAAAGAAGGAGTGGTATTAATTTTACAAAGTAGCGGAATATATGAAACATTTTCAGTTGCTGGCGTTAACGACTAGCACACAGAAGCATGAGGATTCACAACACGTTCATGATTACTACCCAAGTGGATGTTCGACCCACCACACCAGATGGCAGCACATATTTAA
Source organism: Lamellibrachia columna (assembly GCA_963662155.1). NCBI lineage: Eukaryota > Metazoa > Annelida > Polychaeta > Sabellida > Siboglinidae > Lamellibrachia > Lamellibrachia columna. The sequence goes on from OY759272.1 coordinate 49,979,723, forward strand.
CAAGATTTAACAATATTTGCCATCCAAGCCAAAGGCCCAGATGGCAAGTGGACAAAGAAGCCATTGGCTTATTGAGAGTCCAACAATGTTCATCTATTTATAGCCCGCCCTCCTGAGATATGTGTCAACCTTGTTTTTAAACATATTCACGCAATCTGTAGACAATTTGTTCCATTCATTTATTGTCCTCTGTGAGAACGAGTGCTTCCTGATGTCCAATCTACATTGATCCTTTACTAATTTTACCTCATGTCCTCTAGTTCTGCTATCCTTCTTGAGTGAGAAAAACATATTTCTATCAATATTTTCATACCCATTCAATATCTTAAAAACTTCAATCTGATCTCCTCTTAACCTCCTTGTCTCTAGAGTTGTTAAACCGCATTCTTTCAGGCGTTCTTCATAACTAAGGTCTCTCAGTTCTGAAATCATTTTAGTTGCTCTCCTTTGTATGCGTTCAAGCGTATCTATATCCTTCTTACGATATGGTCTACATGCTTGTATACAGTATTCTAAATGAGGTCTAACTATTGCTTTATAAAGAGGTATAATTAACTTTTTTCCCTTGTATGTTATGTTTCTTCTAATCAATCCAAGAATTTGATTACCCTTTGAAGCTGCAATACCACACTGCTCTGAAACTTTCATATCAGCGCTTATTGTAACTCCTAAGTCCTTTTCTTTTACAGTAGTACCCAGAACAGTATCTCCCATTTTATAGTTTACATTCAAGTTCCCATGTCCTGTATGTAGGCATTTACATTTCCCAAAATTGAACAACATCTGCCATTTCTCAGACCATTTCACTAATCTGTCTAGATCGTTTTGTAAATGTTGTTTATCACCATCAGTATTAACTTTTCTAAATAGTTTTGTGTCATCCGCAAATTTCAGTACGTTACTTGTTATACTGTCGTCCAAGTCATTGATATAAATTAAGAATAATATAGGTCCTAATACTGATCCTTGAGGTACCCCACTCAAAACCGATTTCCAATTTGAAACTTCTCCATCTACTACAACTCGTTGTCTTCTGTCAGTCAGCCATTGTTCTATCCAGTCAGTTATGCTATCCCCGATACCATGGGCTTTTAATTTAAGTAGTAATCTTTGATGTGGCACTTTGTCAAAAGCTTTCTGAAAATCTAAGTAGATAATATCTACTGGCGATCCCACGTCTATCCATTTAGTGATTTCTTCCAAAAAACATATTTGTTAAGCATGACCTCGCTTTAAGGAATCCATGTTGAGATGAATTTAATAATTTATGCTTAACGAGGAAGTCCACCATATGGTCTTTAATTAACCTTTCTAATAATTTACAAATCACTGACGTTAAACTCACTGGTCTGTAATTCTCTGACTTATTTCTCGAACCCTTTTTAAATAATGGTATGATGTTTGCTTCTTTCCATTCAAACAGAACAACTCCCTCTTTTAATGACAAGTTGAATACTCTTGCAAGTGGTATACTGATTTGTTCTACTGTTTCCATTAGTAATTTTGGAGGAATCCCATCCACTCCCGGTGATTTGTTATCCTTCATTGCCTTTATTTTCTTAGCTACCAATTCTGGAGTTACAACTAACGGACCTAAATAGTCAGATTTAGCCCCCTGAAATTTAGCATCAGCAACTGGTAATGAACTAATATCTTCTTTGGTAAACACTGAACTGAAGTAACCATTTAGGTCTTCCGCCATTAAAAACCCCTGTGATATTATATTTCCAGCACTGTCTTCTAGAGGTCCAACCTTGTCTTGTACGTTTTGTTTACTCCTGACATATGCATAAAAACTCTTGCTGTCATTTTTTATGTTACATGCTAGTTTTTGCTCATAGCTTCTTTTAGATTGTCTAATTTCAGTTGTAGCTGCATTAAGTGCTTCTTTGTATTTTGCATAGTCTTCTTCCTTTCTGGTACGCCTATAAACCCTCCACATAGTTTGTTTTAGCATTATTTTTATAATAGCCTCTTTTGACAAGTGTTTCTTTCTACACCGTTTTCCTTGTTTTTGGAAGGGAACAAATTTATCGATGATACTCTCAATTTCATATTTTAGAATATTCCAACATTCAATTGCGGTCTTATTCATCAGCATGTTATTCCAATCTAGCTTTGCTAAATATTTTCTCATATCTTTGTAGTTACCTTTGTGGAAGTTTCTCTTGTACGTTTTCTTATTTTTACTTTCTGATTTTACATTGATGTCAAAATGTATTTGATTATGGTCACTATTACCCAATGGTTCAAATATTTTTACATTGTCCACTAATTCTTTTTGTGATGACAAAACTATATCTAATACATTTTCTCCCCTTGTTGGTTCTAGTACGTGCTGAGTAAGAAAGCTATCCTGGATTAAAAATAGAAATTGTTGGTCCTCAGTCCCTGTACTCTCTAGAGAATTCCATTGTATGTGTCCATGGTTAAAATCTCCCATTATGATACATTCCCCTTTACTAACTTCCTTTATAGCGGTTTTTATTTTTGTGTTGTCCACTTCGTTTATGTTTGGACTTCAGTAAACTAATCCAACAGTTAATTTTGAATTTCCTGAAACAATTTTGCACCAAACAGCTTCATCGCAATCTGCTTCCCTTTCTAGTTTTATTTCATAAGCCTGAATAGATTCTTTAACATATAAAATAACTCCCCCGCCCCTTCTTCCTATTCGATCTTTCCTAAACATTACATATCCTGTCAGTCCTAATTCAGCATCTGTTATATCTATGTTGGCCATGATTCAGTTATACCAATTATGTGAGGGTCAATATCTTCTACCATAATGTTTAATTCGTTTTTCTTATTTACTATGCTCCTTGCATTTAAACATACGCATCTATAACCTTTTTCAGAGATGTTTTTCGGATGATTTGATATTGGTTTATCTGTGCTAGTGGCCTCTTGTTCTGCTTGAGACACCTCTAGGTAACCCCCCTGCACTTCTAGTTTAAAGAATGTTTACTTCCAAAAATATTTGTCATTGTACCCAAGTCACTATCTACTGCTGCTGAAAGTTTGTCCGCGAATACTGCCGCCCCCCTTCCACTTAAATGAAGCCCATCCTTCATGTACATGTCAGCCCTCCCAACAAAACTTCCCCATAAATCCAACTTCCTCTTCCATACATAACTTCTGGACTAACATGTTAATTGCCATCCCCCGACAATTTCGATATTTGTGACCCCACCTGCCCATTACAGGTAATATATCATTACATGAATAACTGCAGCGATGTCTCCTGGGAGCCAGTCAGGTTGTTTCTTGCGCTTTACTTTTCTGCGTTTTTCTGACAATGTCATCCACGTATCAACTTGTGCAACTTGGACGCCACAGAAACAACACTGGCTGTTTCAAGGATAGGATTCTAATTGTGGCATTGTCCAAACCTTAACATAATTAATGTTGGTCTACAATAATTGTTTGTGTAGATAATGATTAACAAAATTAATGTTGGTCTACAATAATTGTTTGTGTAGATAATGATTAATGGTGTTGAGGTGTCTCTTGATCACATATTTAACCCACACATTTGGAAAGATATATTAAAAAAAATTTATGATGATAATGGTTCTTAGATTTCTTGGTTCTTCTTGGTATAAGAATTGTTAGTTTAATGCTGCTGCTTAAGATTCTTCTAAAAATGGTGTCACCTCTCTTAAAAACTTACGGAGTTGACACTTTGGTAAAACTTACATTGTTTTCTTAATACAGCTGTTTGTACAGCTGTACATACAACTGAACATACAGCTGAACATACAACTGTACATATGGCTGTACATACAACTGTACATGCAGTTGCACATACAGCTGTACATGTAGTTGTACATACAGCTGTACGTACAGCTGAATATAATTAACAACACCACAACATGAAAACATCAGCTTTTAATAAATATACAAATGTTACAAGGCACTGTCAGAGTGTGTTACTACTGATTACCTTTGGTGATTTACTCACCAAATGTTCATTAAAAGGTCTAAAAATAAATTATTTACTCGTTCAATGACAAATAACATTTGTTGGTGATACACCTGCAGTTGTGCCAGACATGTTTTTAGTAGGAAATGTCCACGCACATTATTTGTAGGACTGTTGCATATATATGTATGTATACTCATTGGAACATCAACAGCCAGTTTGTCAGTTCTGGTGGAACACCAACAGCCAGTATGTCAGTTCTGGTGGAACACCAACAGCCAGTATGTCAGTTCTGGTGGAACACCAACAGCCAGTATGTCAGTTCTGGTGGAACACCAACAGCCAGTATGTCAGTTCTGGTGGAACACCAACAGCCAGTATGTCAGTTCTGGTGGAACACCAACAGCCAGTATGTCAGTTCTGGTGGAACACCAACAGCCAGTATGTCAGTTCTGGTGGAACACCAACAGCCAGTATGTCAGTTCTGGTGGAACACCAACAGCCAGTATGTCAGTTCTGGTGGAACACCAACAGCCAGTATGTCAGTTCTGGTGGAACACCAACAGCCAGTATGTCAGTTCTGGTGGAACACCAACAGCCAGTATGTCAGTTCTGGTGGAACACCAACAGCCAGTATGTCAGTTCTGGTGGAACACCAACAGCCAGTATGTCAGTTCTGGTGGAACACCAACAGCCAGTATGTCAGTTCTGGTGGAACACCAACAGCCAGTATGTCAGTTCTGGTGGAACACCAACAGCCAGTATGTCAGTTCTGGTGGAACACCAACAGCCAGTATGTCAGTTCTGGTGGAACACCAACAGCCAGTATGTCAGTTCTGGTGGAACACCAACAGCCAGTATGTCAGTTCTGGTGGAACACCAACAGCCAGTATGTCAGTTCTGGTGGAACACCAACAGCCAGTATGTCAGTTCTGGTGGAACACCAACAGCCAGTATGTCAGTTCTGGTGGAACACCTTGCACATATAGCACACATCATCTACAGAGGACATGGTGAAGACAAGAATGTCATTCATGATGACCTGCCACCCAGTGTCCAGTGGTTAATAGCTGGTCAGGAGCACATGACGTCACCACTTTTATCAATATGTGTCCACTGAAGATTCTGCCTGCAACTACATGCTTTCATGTCAACTACATGCTTTCATGTCAACTACATGCTTTCATGTATGTGTGGGAAATGTCACATCATGAAGTACAAACTGTCTTCCACGTCATGAATCAAGAATTAGAAAGTTGACTTCAGTGTTGCCATAATAATAGCTAGACCAGTGTGTTCTCATGTTAACTAATATTGGTTTTATGACTGTATATTGAAAATGGCCAAAGTTTGGCACTATCCATCCACTCAACATTAAGTTCATGATGTGTGTAGACATTCCTTGATGATAGAACTACTTACTGGTGATTTACCAAAAGTCCATTCAAAGGTCTAAAAATAAATGATTTATTTGTTCAATGACAACTAGCATATGTTGGTAACAGTTGTGCCAGAACATGTCTTAGTACTAAATGTCTTAGTACTAAATGTCTTAGTACTAAATGTCTTAGTACTAAATGTCCATTATTATACATGTTGCCTAAGAATGTGTCCACAATAGATGGGTGTCCATAATAGATGGGTGTCCACAATAGATGGGTGTCCATAATAGATGGGTGTCCACAATATATGGGTGTCCATAATAGACTGGTGTTTATAATAGACAACATGCGTCCACAATAGACAGGTTTTCACAATAGGTGGGTGTCCCTTATATATAGATGTACATAATATACATGTCCACAATCTATGCATCCATAATAGACATGCGTCCAAAATATACAGGTTTTCATAACATATATGTCCACACTATACACATGTATACAATATACGTGTCTACAATAGACAGGTGTCCATAACAGATATGTCCATAGTAGACAGGTGTGTCACGGGCATAGGCTGCAGAACGAATTCATAGTTGTTCTTCCAACAATTCCATATTACTCAAAGTGTCTGTGATCAGAGCAATAGTCCAGCCACTGCATTATATATTTCCACAGAGCTAAAATATTAAAATGTTCATATCATAGATGGACAGACGATACTAACACTATCATTGTCAACACTTTGAATCAATACTAATCCATGTAGAAAATAGGTAATTATCATAATTCTCGAGTTCTGAACAATACAGGTAGTTCCTGAGTTCTGACAGGTAACACTATGTATATATACATGCATCGTCAGACAGCTGACAAGTCCTTTTATGTGCATAATGCAATTGCGTCTCTAAAAAATGGTATTCTTATGATGCTTTGTACGTCACATAATATTGCTTACACACTGTCATGTGTCAACACATTGGACATGGCCAACATCACAAGACTCAACTTCTGACTAAAATATGTACACCCTATGGTCCCGGGACAGCAACTGGCTCGGTGCCCGTACTGCGGTCATGTTGATGTTAAGTAGATGGCGCCACCGTGCGGGGGGCACTTGCGGGGGGGTGGACCATGTGCGGCGCATGGCTATGAGGTGGACGGACACTGGCGCCGCCTGGTGTGTTGGCATTGGTAGTGCCGAGTGTCTGAGTCTCTTTCTTGAGAACATTCAACAGAGTCTGTGAACTTTCTAGGATCTGAAGCACATGAAACAACAGTCTGTGAACTCTCCAGGATCTGAAGCACATGAAACAACAGTCTGTGAACTCTCCAGGATCTGAAGCACATGAAACAACAAAGTCTGTGAACTGTCCAGGATCTGAAGCACAAGAAACAACAAAGTCTGTGAACTCTCCAAGATCTGAAGCATATGAAACAACAAAGTCTGTGAACTCTCCAGGATCTGAAGCACATGAAACAACAAAGTCTGTGAACTGTCCAGGATCTGAAGCACAAGAAACAACAAAGTCTGTGAACTCTCTAAGATCTGAAGCATATGAAACAACAAAGTCTGTGAACTCTCCAGGATCTGAAGCACATGAAACAACAAAGTCTGTGAACTCTCCAGGATCTGAAGCATATGAAACAACAAAGTCTGTGAACTCTCTAAGATCTGAAGCACATGAAACAACAAAGTCTGTGAACTCTCCAGGATCTGAAGCACTTGAAACAACAAAGTCTGTGAACTGTCCAGGATCTGAAGCACATGAAACAACAAAGTCTGTGAACTCTCTAAGATCTGAAGCACATGAAACAACAAAGTCTGTGAACTCTCTAAGATCTGAAGCATATGAAACAACAAAGTCTGTGAACTGTCCAGGATCTGAAGCACATGAAACAACAAAGTCTGTGAACTGTCCAGGATCTGAAGCACATGAAACAACAAAGTCTGTGAACTGTCCAGGATCTGAAGCACATGAAACAACAAAGTCTGTGAACTCTCTAAGATCTGAAGCACATGAAACAACAAAGTCTGTGAACTCTCTAAGATCTGAAGCATATGAAACAACAAAGTCTGTGAACTCTCCAGGATCTGAAGCACATGAAACAACAAAGTCTGTGAACTCTCTAAGATCTGAAGCATATGAAACAACAAAGTCTATGAACTCTCCAGGATCTGAAGCACATGAAACAACAAAGTCTGTGAACTCTCCAGGATCTGAAGCACAAGAAACAACAAAGTCTGTGAACTCTCTAAGATCTGAAGCATATGAAACAACAAAGTCTGTGAACTCTCTAAGATCTGAAGCATATGAAACAACAAAGTCTGTGAACTCTCCAGGATCTGAAGCACAAGAAACAACAAAGTCTGTGAACTCTCTAAGATCTGAAGCACATGAAACAACAAAGTCTGTGAACTCTCCAGGATCTGAAGCACAAGAAACAGTTGTACTTGTTTGTTAAACTACAGAGCGACGTCTTTGCCAAGTGACTGCTCATGAAGGACAGAGAAACTAAAACTAAAATAAAGAATCAAAAATAGTGGCAGGTTCAAAATGTTTTCAACAAGAACAACATCCTACTGAATCGTAATTGACGATCTCTTGACTAAAATAGGCTTCTGTTTAATTAAATTAGGCTGTACTGTGGATATGATTGTGAGGAACTGCAGCATCATTTGGCTATACACAACTATATATATAAAGTTGTCGACTGGCCTGTTAATATAATAATGTGCTAGGACAGAACTTAATTTTGATGTTGTGGTTAAAAAATCATGATTCATGTGACACAGACCTTCATGTAAGCGGCTTCAGTCTCAGCGATTGTTTTGTCAAACTCGTTACGGGATGCCGTTTTCTTGCTGAGACTCTCGTTGACCTTCGACAGTCTCTCTGTGAGGATCCGTAGATCATTCTGGATCTTTCGTTTTTCCTCCTCCTCTTCAAGAATCTGGCGGTGCAGCTCATCTCGTTTACTACACAGCTCTTCAATGCCTGCAAATGTCACACGCACAATTTGTGAAATTGTGAGCTATCACATCTAGTGCCACACAGCTCCTCGATGCCTGCAAATATCACTGGCATTTATGAAATTGTGAGATATCATACCTAGTGATACAGGGCTCCTCAATGCATGCGAATGTCGCAGGCATTTGTGAAATTGTGAAATATCACACCTAATGAAATACAGCTCCTCAATGCCTGCAAATGTCACAAGCATTTGTGAGACATCACACCTAGTACTACATAATAATAATATAATAATGTTTTATTTCAGGCAAGAGCCCATATATATATATATATATATATAATACAAGTAAAAAAAACATACACATACACACATGTTGAACATTAGAGGTACAAGTACTGAGAATAAAAAAAAATATATACACCTGTATATATATGACGTGCAGTAAAAATATATGTAAAAGAAGTTAGAATTAAAAAAATATATATATATATACATAGAAGTACACACATCATGAATTAAAAGCATACGGTTGATCAATCCAATGATTAATCATTGGACTTCGATAATAAATAAGTGTGAAAATAATTCACAAAAATATATCATCAGACTTTTCTAACCGACATAAAAGGCTAAATATTGATGAGCGAATGCGTTCGTTGAAGGATTTAACATAATTAGTAGCGAACATATGACTTGCACTACAGCGGGGTGACAAGTTGTGTATAATTCTAAAACTGTTATTATAAGCAACAGTAATACCTTTCAGACTGTTTTTTTTTATAAATTACGCCAAAGACTTGAAGTATATATTGAACCATAGTATGAATTAAATAAAGTTGTTTTTGGTACTGTTGCATAAGTTAAATTTTCTGGCTAAAACATTTGCCTGCGCAATATCATCATCAGTAAGGTTATTGTTTATAATATGGCCAAGGTATCTACATTTCTCAATGTGAGGTAGAAGCTGTCTTAGTAATCTGCTAATATTTCTAGAAGTGACTTCTTATATTGACAAAGGATATCCAGTTGACGTGACCTACTTAGATTTCAGTAAAGCATTTGATACAGTCCTTCATCGCAGACTCATCTCAAAACTAACTGCTCAGGGCATTACAGGCAAGACCAACAGATGGATAGAAAGTTGGCTAACAGATAGAACGAGTGTGCATAAGTGGTGTGGACTCAGACTGGCAAAAAGTGATCAGTGGTATACCACAGGGATCAATACACGGCCCAATGTTATTTGTTATCTTTATAAACGACATTGACTCAACTGTAGTAAGCTCCCTGGTAAAGTTTGCTGATGACACAAAAACATTGAGGCAAGTTCCTGAAGTTGAATATGCTTTCACTCTCCAGGAAGACCTCCATTCTATGTATAAATGGAGTCAGGATTGGCAGCTACTGTTCAACTTCACTAAATACAAATGCCTGCACATTGGATACAACAACCTGAACTACGACTATTTATGAGAGATGTACGTATAGAATTGATAGATATGGAGAAAGACCTAGGAGTACACATTCATAAATCACTGAAAGTAAAGGAGCAAATAAACTACGTAGTCAAGAAAGCAAATAGAATACTAGGGACAATTCGTAGGACCTACACAGACAAAAGCATGAAAATCATAAAAAACTTATACATCACCTTGGTCCGACCCATCATAGAAAACTGTCAACAGGCATGGTGCCCACATCTTCAGAAAGATATAGACAACTTAGAAACTGTCCAGAGGAGGGCCACTAAGATGATCACTGGAATCTCTAAGGTCCCATATTATCTGAGATTGCGAAAGTGTGGCCTCCTGTCTCTACAAGATAGGAGGAAAAGGGCTGATATACTAGACGTTTTCAAGATTATTAATGGATTTACTGATATAGACACCAAGAGAATATTCGAGCTAATCCATACCACCTATCCAGGAAGACACAACAAGTCAATAGTTCGACACCACAGTCAACTAGATGCATACCACAAGTTCTTTTCACAGCGAGTAATCAAGCCATGTAATACCCTACCAAGCGATTGTGTCAATGCACTAATAGTACACAATTTCAAAACAAAATATCAAAATTACTGCCATAACCACTGATTGGGGGGCTATATATGAGCCAGAACGCTCCCTGCCCCAAACTCTTTCAAGGTATGAAGGTTATTGATAACAACAGGGTGAATATTTTTCTTGTCCCCAGGTTTGTTATCAATAACCATACAGAAAGATTTGTTGGCATTGTATGTTATATCAAACATATTGCCGTACTCGGCACAACAATCGGTGAGTTTTCTCAGCCCAGAAACACTAGGTGAAAAAACACAAAGGTCATCGGCGTACATCATATGATTCATTATGGTTCCTGCATAAAGACAAAGACAGACATAGTTCCTCAATTCATTCAATTGCCACAGACTTGTGTGAGACATCACACCTAAGTGCTACACAGCTCCTCAATGTTAGCCAATGTTACGGACAGTTCCACACTTACAACTGTGTTTTGTTTTGTTCCACACTTTCCACACTTACAATTGTTTGTTTTGTTTTGTTCCACACTTTCCACACTTACAATTGTTTTGCATCAGCTTGATGAAGTTGCAAATTTGTTTATGTTGAAATCTTACACAAATATGTTGCCTAGATGCTGATAACTAGTTGGTACTACAAAATCTTACCAACCAGTGTGGGCAATATCTATAGTATACTATACATGCATACATGCAAGCATAAATAAATATGGCAAAGATATATGGATGCACACTTGGCTATAATGGTCTGTGACACATGTACATAATTTGAACTTGCATTTACTTTGGAGACCATACTGTAATTCATTGAAAATATGTAAATTATTTTTTAGCAACCACATTATCTAACTCTGACTTTAACTTCAACTTGTATAAGACATGTTGTTAGTCACGTCAATCATGACATGCCATCAACATTAATGTCATTATTTCAATAAAAAATATCAACATAATTTTTACAATTAAACGTTTTCCAGTGGTACACTGACGTATTAGTTAAACGTCTCCCTCTCTGCAAAGTCCCAATCTGTTTGGTGTAAACCGTCCGTGCCCAAACGTATTATCTGCTGTTGACATGTTGCAACGTTGTTAGCTAACCTGTGTAAATATATCAGCAACGAATACTTACATTTAACTAATTCGTTATTGTAGCTTTGCAAAGCCGCACCCTGCTGCGACATGTTAGAGGAACAGCAAAAAGGGAAAACGAAGGAAACTATCATACAACTCTGCCGCGAACCGTTTTGTTTAGGCAACTAAAACAAGTTGCTGCGGTCAACGTCACAAAATTGTACTGTACGTCACAAGAAACGGTGCACAAGACTTTCTACGTTTTTCACCAAGCATTTTCATGTTTATAATTTGGCATTGTTAAGATCGCTCTCTACACATATATCGGTATACATGGCACGTATTTTAATCAACGTAATACTATTTCTTTTTTGGTGGTAATGAATGTGTCATTTGATAATTTTTGTAGGAAGCATGCTTGTCGTAAAACTGTGTTCCCTAATTATCGCTCAATGGGAGTTGATGTCGAATTATCGACGTAGATGTCGTAGTCGGGGTTACAATGTATGATATGTGTGAAAATATACCGATCATTTTTGGCCTATTCTGTTTGACTCTATGATTATGTCGAGAAACGAAAATGGCGAATCTCGAGTGTAAAGAAAAAACGAGGCTGAGAGATGTTAAAACACCCTTATTATCGCGCACCTATTCTATGTTGTGCCTTGTTCCTGTCAAGGACTGGGCTCCTTAAGAGCGTTGTAAGTCCTGCATCGTATTTCTACATGTCGTCCACACTGCCTGCTCGGCGTCTCTCATGCGCCGGGAATTGGTGGCTTAGAGATAGAGACCACCACTCTGAGTCCACGACAGGTTACACGTTTACCCCCTGTGAGGGATCTTTTACTTCCCCTCGCATGGACACCAGGTAGAAGGGATCAATGGCTTTTAGTGTCTCTTCCGAAAGACATGGGTAAAGTGGGTTGAATGAAATTGCCCACGTTTTGAAACAGCAGCAAGTTGTTTTGAACCCCGGTATCCTTGACCGAAACTCCGACGCTCTAGCACTCGACCACTGTGCAGATGGTGTGACCGAGCATGTTGACCTTCATATCGACCAATGAATGCCTTCTTTACATTATGGGCACAGAAACAATTTTATACGGACGCTTCCCTAAATCTACGGAGGTAAGTAATTTTTTGGTTGCGAATACTTGTTAAAAAGTCTATATAATTGAAGTTAGCATTTGAAAAGATGAAGTATGCATTGTAGTATAATTACTTAGCTTTAAAATGATGTGCATATTATTGTAGTGGGCAGATGGGGTTTAGCAGGAAAACGCAGACAAGATTACCTGGTGCGTGTTGATTTGTTACGTTAGGTGCCCGGAAGCCACTGTCGACAGTGTCGGTGGCTACGTGTGAAACAATGTTTTGAAGACCCGGTCATAATTGCCTTTCAGTAAATAAAATTGACTTGAGTATTTGAAATGGTCAAATATGCATTGAAGTAGCTTTAAAATGATGTGCATGTCATTGTAGTGCACAGCTGGGTTTAGCAGAAAAACTGGATGTTGATGTTGAACATCAAAGATACTACTACATAAAATGACCTGGTGTGCGCTAATTGTTAAGTTTGGCATTCAAAAGCTGCCATCGACTGTGTCAATGATATTTTGAAAATTCCATCGTAATCCGAGATATTTGCATTTTAACAATGACTTAGTTGCATGTTTTGCTTATATAAGTTGTCATATATGTTTTATTTTTGTTTAGTCATCAGTTTTTATGTTAGAAATTATGAAAAGTTAAATTTTCATTGATGGTCTGAGTCACCTGAGTTACACTATCTGTCAGTCTTATTGGTCGCCTTCCAGTGCTCACTATTAAAATCCAAGTCATCTTTATTTTTTTTAAAGCTGCAGATACTTTTCACTTTAATAGTACATTATGCATATTTTATACTTAATTATCCACCACTATTTTTATGTTTTGTAAATTTTAATTTACAGGTTAATTTTAATTCGCAGTGACCATTTATGTCAACTGCAATACGCTATCAGTATGACCTGAATTGTTGAACATGTTGAATTTTTCATATTTATATTTTATAAGTTAGTATTTTACATCTTAGATTTAAAAAAATCCAGTTTGTGTTCATGAACGATTTATTTATAATTATTTATTTAATTATTCAAATATATTTTGTGTTACAGGTAAAGGTACTCAACAGCAACTTATGTCTACAGACTTCAGCCAATTTGTGATTCACATGGATTTTTTAAATCGGCTGTTCCGATACCAATGGATTGAATGATGAACACCTAACACTGCTCTGTTGTGACCTCATATAAAAGACTGTCCATGATATATCTTCATCTGAGGACAACTGTTCCCTGCTTCAGTGGATGCTTGAGATAGGTTCATCGTCCATTGATAAGCGACATTACAGTGATCAATTCTGGTTTTGACAAATGAGCTGGCGACTACGATAACCATACACCATATACCTTAACCACTAGGCCACGGTTGCCCCCCCTAGTAAATAGGTCAAAGGTGAAATGTAAGTCAACTAATTAGGTCATGTCAAGGTCAAATAATAATAACGTTTTCGTTTGTGGGTCACACCTTTTTACTTCACACCAATATGTTTAATACATCAAAAACTATTGTTATTTTCATATCAATAAAATGCAGTCCTCAGAATTCCGGGTCTCAAGAAATGGGCTTAGATACAATAGATAACAATGCTAATTTTCTGAGAAAAAAGTGGAATAACTTCGGAAATAATGAAAATGTAAAAAATCCAAAAGTGTTGTAAACTTCATAGGACACTGTACCTCAAGGAACCATTTAAATGGTCATCTGGCTGATTTGAATTTTTTTTTATACTTGATTATGGAGGAATAATTAGCAAAATTTTTGATCACGTGAATGGACGAACCTCTCCACCTTCCATTAGATACCCAGTTGGGGTTTCTCAGTTAATTACATTGGCACGATACCCAGTTGGGGTTTCTCAGTTAATTACATTGGCACGATACCCAGTTGGGGTTTCTCAGTTAATTACATTGGCACGATACCCAGTTGGGGTTTCTCAGTTAATTACATTGGCACGATACCCATTAACCGATACAGAAACCTTCGACAGATGGGGAGATTGGAGAGATCTGTAGTCGTTGAGTCTCTCTGCTCTGGGCTGTTGTGTTTGTTCCAGAGACGCCCCTGTCCAATACAAATAAAATTCCCATTTCTCTCCATCGGAGAGGCCGGAGTGGCAAATAGAATAGACCTTTAGTCAAAGTGTTCCATTCAAAAGAAACATATTTTAATAAAAAATATGTCTTTATAGTGACACACAAAAACATTATCCCTTCTTTTTGGTGCCTCTGCCAAGAGAAATAAAAGATCCTATGCTGGGATGAATGTAGAACCTGTTAGTGAGTTGTCCTAACTGATATAGTGTTAGACAAACTTACTTTCAAACAGTGATTGTTCTCGTCACCAGAGCCTGCCTTTATGTGTTAATTGTAATTTTTTTTCGATAATCAGTCCATGCCCAGTAGTTGTTAGATCAGTCATGATTGGTCCATGCCCAGCAATTGTTAGATCAGTCATGATTGCTCCTTCTCCAGTAGTTGTTAGCTCAGTCATGATTGGTCCATGTATAAAACAGTGTTCCCATATTTAGACAACAGAAAACTTAGCAAACAAAGGGTTCTTGCGAAGTCTTAAAAGGGGCTTAATTTCAATCTTAGTTTTAAAAATGGGCATTTTTAAAGAAAGATCTTAAAAAGATCTTAATTTTTTTTCACCAAAGGCTATAATTTGACAATGGTAGAATGGACTCCGTATCACTGAGTGATATGCTTCTTTAATCAAGTGATGCAGTTTGATAAAAAAAGGGTGCTTGAACAAAATGTCTTTGTTATTTTGTGTTAAATTTGTCATTGCAAAAGGTCTTAAACCTGATCAACCCAAAGCAGAACGCACCATGTCATGCCATGCCATGCCATGCCATGCCATGCCATGCCATGTAGCAAAACATTATACTCATGATGATGTAGACATTTAAATAAGGATAGAGATGATAAGATATTGTAAAAATGTGGTTTCAGAATTCATAAGTATGTCACAGTTGGAGAGATGGGTGGGCGACCAGCTTCACGACATTCTGGGAATCTCAGACAAGTACATCACCCAGTATTTAATTGGCCTGGCTGGCAAGGCATCCAGCACCGACGAATACCTACAGAAACTGAGGGACACGGGAACTATTGATGTTGATCAGAGTATTGTCAGCTTTGCTAAAGAATTATGGATGAAGGTACACTCATAAAGACTTCTTTTAAAGCCATACTAGCCACTAATATGACTATTAATATGAAACCCAAATAGTTATCTTGATATATAAATATTTCCATATGTACTGATTCAGTAAAAGTACACATCGTCACAGAAATGGAGTTGCCATGCTCAGTAATCATAATTGTGTAAACAAAATGTTTTGAGTAATCACACTCGTACTCGGTTACATTTGTAAAAATGCCAAGTAATTATAATCATGCTCGATTACATTCCCAAAATAATCTTCACAATTAAAAAAAATTTCTGGTTCAACTTTCTGTTTCCCAAACTACACTGTACAAATGCAAGCAGACTTTTCACTTCATTTTGTATCTAACGCATGT
The DNA here is from genome assembly GCA_963662155.1 of Lamellibrachia columna. Lineage (NCBI taxonomy): Eukaryota > Metazoa > Annelida > Polychaeta > Sabellida > Siboglinidae > Lamellibrachia > Lamellibrachia columna. The sequence continues at coordinate 49,995,731 of OY759272.1, forward strand.
ACAGTGACTGTATTGTAATAATCTGTTTGATTGTGTGGTGAATAACATTGATGACAATGATAACATGAGGGTTTTCATTTATTTCATTATGTCAATTATATTCTTGAATGTAATAATAATTACATGCAGAAGTAATTGTAATTGTAATCGATTTTACTCATTTTCTAAGAAATTTATCATCAGTTGTGTTGTCGGTGTTGTACATTCCACCAATGTGTGTTGTACATTCCACCAATGTGTGTTGTACATTCCACCAATGTGTGTTGTACATTCCACCAATGTGTGTTGTACATTCCACCAATGTGTGTTGTACATTCCACCAATGTGTGTTATTCATTAAACCAATGTGTGTTGTTCATTCCACCAATGTGTGTTGTACATTCCACCAATGTGTGTTGTACATTCCACCAATGTGTGTTGAACATTCCGCCAATGTGTGTTGTTCATTCCACCAATGTGTGTTGTACATTCCACCAATGTGTGTTGTACATTCCACCAATGTGTGTTGTTCATTCCACCAATGTGTTGTGCATTCCACCAATGTGTGTTGTACATTCCACCAACGTGTGTTGAACATTCCACCAATGTGTGTTGAACATTCCACCAATGTGTGTTGTTCATTCCACCAATGTGTGTTGTACATTCCACCAATGTGTGTTGTACATTCCACCAATGTGTGTTGTCTTGTTGACACATCCCTGAAGCAGGTCCCACATCGCACAGCCTCAGAAAAGTCTTCAGTCGCCCTCCAGAAGGCGGCTCTTGAGCTACAGAAGAAGAATGACAGTTACCAGCTGCTGCCCGAGAGTGACGAGGATGAGGGATACCAGATACCAACCAAGGTGCAAACACCAATCTGGCATTTATAGTCTCTTCTTAGATCTTGTGGATGCGGCAGTCATTTTTGTTTTATATTAAATTATTATCTAAAAATGTACTTTTAAGCAGTAGGTGAGAGATAGGTCTATTTATTTCTCGCTGGTGCCTAAGGTTTCTTCATTCTCCCCTCCCACCTCTCACTGTATATTCTTCCCATCTCCTCCCCTCTCTTTTCCCCACACCCTCCCTCCCACCTCTCACTGTATATTCTTCCCATCTCCTCCCCTCTCTTTTCCCCACACCCTCCCTCCCACCTCTCACCGTATATTCTTCCCATCTCCTCCCCTCTCTTTTCCCCACACCCTCCCTCCCACCTCTCACTGTATATTCTTCCCATCTCCTCCCCTCTCTTTTCCCCACACCCTCCCTCCCACCTCTCACTGTATATTCTTCCCATCTCCTCCCCTTTCTTTTCCCCACACCCTCCCTCCCACCTCTCACTGTATATTCTTCCCATCTCCTCCCCTCTCTTTTCCCCACACCCTCCCTCCCACCTCTCACTGTATATTCTTCCCATCTCCTCCCCTCTCTTTTCCCCACACCCTCCCTCCCACCTCTCACTGTATATTCTTCCCATCTCCTCCCCTCTCTTTTCCCCATGCTCTCCCTCACACCTCTCTTCCAATACCAGTCATCCATCTTTCTGCCTTCCACACCATTAAATTATGTAGTCAGATGATTCTTAACAAGATCATGTTATAATAAAAAATATTGCAGCACAAATGTATTTCAATGTCTTACAAGTATATATTCAAACGCAATGTTGTCCTATTTTCCATGCAAACTCTTTGACAATTTCAGAATTGTATTGATATGGATTGTTTCGTTTTAAAACAGAAAACAAAGAAGGCTGAGAAAGAGGGAAGAAAGAGGATGAAGAAGAGACATTTACGGAGGAAGGCGGCCAGCGAGGAGGAGGGCAGTAACAGTGAGAGGTACGTGTCCTGATACCTCAGTCTACAGGAAACAGTGGGAGGTACATAGGGTGTCCTGATACCTCAGTCTACATGGGACAATGAGAGGTAGGAGGGTGTCCTGACACCTCAGTCTACAGGAGACAGTGGGAGGTACAGAGGGTGTCCTGACACCTCAGTCTACAGGAGACAGTGGTAGGTACAGAGGGTGTCCTGATACCTCAGTCTACAGGAGACAGTGGGAGGTACATAGGGTGTCCTGACACCTCAGTCTACAGGAGACAGTGGGAGGTAGGAGGGTGTCCTGACACCTCAGTCTACAGGAGACAGTGGTAGGTCAGAGGGTGTCCTGACACCTCAGTCTACAGGAGACAGTGGTATGTACAGAGAGTGTCCTGACACCTCAGTCTACAGGAGACAGTGGGAGGTACAGAGGGTGTCCTGATACCTCAGTCTACAGGAGACAGTGGGAGGTACAGAGGGTGTCCTGATACCTCAGTCTACAGGAGACAGTGGGGGAGACAGTGGAAGGTACTGAGAATGTCCCGATACCTCAGTCTACAGGGGAGGACATATGGACGCCTCCATCATTTTCATCATGTCATTTATTTAAAAAGAACTATCAAAATTGATGCAACCACACAACCTTGACTGATTTAGTTCCTTGCCAGTTCCAGATATCTCCCCCTCGTATGTTGTCAACTATTTCTGGTATGTGTTTGGCTGGGAGTCTGAATCCTCAGCCAAATCAAGTTCAATCAACATTCTGCATTGTTTGCCACAATCTTTTGTAATATGAAGCATGGCTATTTTATAATATCTGTCAAACCACTATAGGGGATGGCTTGATGATAAACTATTGAACATCTTGTCATAATATATTATTATTATTTACAACAGCCTAATACTGTGTATATAAACCATGTACAAATAAAAATTTTTTTGCGCAAACTGATCAAAGTTTGTTGTCACTTAGAGCAGTTAGCCAACTACTGAACTGATCCATGTGTACTGTCCACTGCAGGGAGGAAGCCGTTGGGTCGGCGGGGATAGAGTCTGACTCGGAGGATGACATTGACCGGATGGAGAAGGAGCGCAAGGATGACTTGGATGAGAGGGACGCGTTTGCCAAGAGACTGCTCAAGAAGGACCAGGAGAAGACACGTCAGATCATGTCAAAGTCAGACAAGAAGGTACGTCTCCACGGGTGGTGTCTACGGGTGTCCATGGGTGGCCACAGGCATCTACGGGTGTCCATGGGTGGCACAGGCATCTACTGGTGTTCATGGGTGGCAACAGGCATCTATGGGTGTCCATGGGTGGCCACAGACATCTACGGGTGTCCATAGGTGGCCACAGGCATCTATGGGTGTCCATTGGTGGCCACAGGCATCTACAGGTGTTCATGGGTGGCCTCGGGCATCTACAGGTGTTCATGGATGGCCTCAGGCATCTACGGGTGTCCATGGGTGGCCACAGGCATCTACGGGGGTCCACAAGTGTCCACGGGAGAATGTAGATCGCTGACACAACTAAAGCTGTTTCCTTGTGTGACTCTTTAACCCAACAGACAGTGCATGTGTGATTGGTTGAACCAACAAGCTGTATATTTGGGATACATTAAATCAGTAGTCTGTGCATGTGTGATTGGTTGAACCAACAAGCTGTATATTTGGGATACATTAAATCAGTAGTCTGTACATGTGTGATTGGTTGAACCCACAAGCTGTATATTTGGGATACATTAAATCAGTAGTCTGTACATGTGTGATTGGTTGAACCCACAAGCTGTATATTTGGGATACATTAAATCAGTAGTCTGTACATGTGTGATTGGTTGAACCAACAAGCTGTATATTTGGGATACATTAAATCAGTAGTCTGTGCATGTGTGATTGGTTGAACCCACAAGCTGTATATTTGGGATACATTAAATCAGTAGTCTGTGCATGTGTGATTGGTTGAACCCACAAGCTGTATATTTGGGATACATTAAATCAGTAGTCTGTACATGTGTGATTGGTTGAACCCACAAGCTGTATATTTGGGATACATTAAATCAGTAGTCTGTACATGTGTGATTGGTTGAACTAACAAGCTGTATATTTGGGATACATTAAATCAGTAGTCTGTGCATGTGTGATTGGTTGAACCCACAAGCTGTATATTTGGGATACATTAAATCAGTAGTCTGTGCATGTGTGATTGGTTGAACCCACAAGCTGTATATTTGGGATACATTAAATCAGTAGTCTGTACATGTGTGATTGGTTGAACCCACAAGCTGTATATTTGGGATACATTAAATCAGTAGTCTGTACATGTGTGATTGGTTGAACTAACAAGCTGTATATTTGGGATACATTAAATCAGTAGTCTGTGCATGTGTGATTGGTTGAACCAACAAGCTGTATATTTGGGATACATTAAATCAGTAGTCTGTGCATGTGTGATTGGTTGAACCAACAAGCTGTATATTTGGGATACATTAAATCAGTAGTCTGTACATGTGTGATTGGTTGAACCCACAAGCTGTATATTTGGGATACATTAAATCAGTAGTCTGTACATGTGTGATTGGTTGAACCCACAAGCTGTATATTTGGGATACATTAAATCAGTAGTCTGTGCATGTGTGATTGGTTGAACCCACAAGCTGTATATTTGGGATACATTAAATCAGTAGTCTGTGCATGTGTGATTGGTTGAACCCACAAGCTGTATATTTGGGATACATTAAATCAGTAGTCTGTACATGTGTGATTGGTTAAACCAACAAGCTGTATATTTGGGCTACATTAAATCAGTAGTCTGTGCATGTGTGATTGGTTGAACCAACAAGCTGTATATTTGGGATACATTAAATCAGTAGTCTGTGCATGTGTGATTGGTTGAACCCACAAGCTGTATATTTGGGATACATTAAATCAGTAGTCTGTACATGTGTGATTGGTTGAACCCACAAGCTGTATATTTGGGATACATTAAATCAGTAGTCTGTACATGTGTGATTGGTTGAACCAACAAGCTGTATATTTGGGCTACATTAAATTAGTAGTCTGTACATGTGTGATTGGTTAAACCAACAAGCTGTATAGTTGGGATACATTAAATCAGTAGTCTGTACATGTATGATTGGCTAAACAGATAAATTGCATAATTGGTTTTAGTTCAAAATCTGTATTTGTTTTATATTTGCTAGTCAATTTCTGAGAAATAGCCATTATGTGAGGGTCAGTACCCTCTACCATTATGTTTAACTTATGTTTAACTTATGTTCTTTGTTTAAACATGAAATGCTATGTTTAGCCACAACTATGTAGACGTGTTACAATACACTATGTTGAGGTGAAATACCGCTCACATTGAGTGAAGATAAACAGGTGTCATGTAGAACAACAGGTGTCATGTAGAACAACAGGTGTCATGTAGAACAACAGGTGTAATGTAGAACAACAGGTGTCATGTAGAACAACAGGTGTCATGTAGAACAACACGTGTCATATACTAAAGTACAAGGTAACCCTAGCATCTTGACCGCTCGAATGTGTTTTAATAAACCACATTTTAAAACGTGTTGACTTTTATCTCTTTAATTTGAATGATTCGACCTGAATTGCACTGAATGGCAAGGTCGGTGTTCGTAAACAGATTACAGTCAAAATCTATTTTCAAAACTACTGTTCATTTGAATACATTTGACTGATCAAGATATTAGAATAGACATGGTTTATACTGTGATCAGACTTTGTACCTTTAATATATAACACCTGTTGTACAACATATAACACCCGTTGTTCAACATATAACACCCATTGTTCAATATATAACACCCGTTGTTCAACATATAACACCCAATGTTCAACATATAGCACCCGATGTTCACCATATAACACCCGTTGTTCAACATGTATATGTTGTTCAACATGTATATGGTTTATACTAAATAATTAGATTTAATGATAACAATGATCAGACTGTGGACTTTGACCTTGTTCTCTGATTGGTTGGTGTGCCAGGCGTATGAGGAGGCAATGAAGCGGCTACAACTCGAGAGCGAGGATCGCAAGAAGGTAATTCCAGAGTTGCGGAAGAAGTCAAGACGGGAATACCTGAAGAAACGACAACATGACAAGTTGGAGGATCTGGAACAGGAACTGCAGGATGAGGAGTACTACTTCGGGGACCAGAAGTCAGTGTTTCTCTCTCCTCTCTCAATCAATCAACTGTATTTATATGGTTACACAGACATTGCTAAGTTATTACAGGAAATAAGGAATAAATAAATTGCGGTGTAATGCAGGAGAATCTGTAAACCCCACAGGGCTTATGAGTACCAACCATATTACCTATCAGTAGCACTCATTGAAATAGAATAAAGTAGCCTATTTTAGGTTACGTTAGGGTGGATTAAATTCCAAGCGATACAGTCAAACTATAAAATCTAGTAGCTGGTTAATGTGAGGAATACAGTTAAATGAACAGTCATATTTTTTAATAATAATACACTGAGAATGAAATGATTAATTACTGAAACAACATGTCTTATATATCTTCCATCGCAGTCTCCACCAACATGTAACAACATGTCTTATAATATATCTCTTCAATCTGGGGTTGTCATAAGCCAGTGTGTGTTCCTGGGGTTGTCTTAAGTCTGTGTGTGTTCCTGGGGTTGTCTTAAGTCAGCGTGTGTTCCTGGGGTTGTCTTAAGTCAGTGTGTGTTCCTGGGGTTGTCTTAAGTCTGTGTGTTCCTGGGGTTGTCTTAAGTCAGCGTGTGTTCCTGGGGTTGTCTTAAGTCAGCGTGTGTTCCTGGGGTTGTCTTAAGTCGGCGTGTGTTCCTGGGGTTGTCTAAAGTCAGCATGTGTTCCTGGGGTTGTTTTTTGTTCTTGGGGTTGTCTTAAGTCTGTGTGTGTTCTTGGGGTTGTCTTAAGCAAGGATGTGTTCCTGGGGTTGTCTTAAGCCAGCGTGTGTTCCTGGGGTTGTCTTAAGTCAGCGTGTGTTCCTGGTGTTGTCATAAGTCAGTGTGTGTTCCTGGGATTGTTTTGTGTTCTTGGGGTTGTCTTAAGTCTGTGTGTGTTCCTGGGGTTGTCATAAGCCAGCGTGTGTTCCTGGGGTTGTCATAAGCCAGTATGTGTTCCTGGGGTTGTCATAAGCCTGAATGTGTTCCTGGGGTTGTCATAAGCCAGCATGTGTTCCTGGGGTTGTCGTAAGCCAGCATGTGTCCCTGGGGTTGTCATAAGCCTGCATGTGTTCCTGGGGTTGTCATAAGCCAGCGTGTGTTCCTGGGGTTGTCATAAGCCTGCATGTGTTCCTGGGGTTGTCATAAGCCAGCGTGTTTTCCTGGGGTTGTCATAAGCCAGCATGTGTTCCTGGGGTTGTCGTAAGCCAGCGTGTGTTCCTGGGGTTGTCTAAAGTCAACGTGTGTTCATGGGGTTGTCGTAAGCCAGCGTGTGTTCCTGGGGTTGACCAAAGTCAATGTGTGTTCCTGGGGTTGTCATAAGCCAGCATGTGTTCCTGGGGTTGTCGTCAGCCAGTGTGTGTTCCTGGGGTTGTCATAAGCCAGCGTGTGTTCCTGGGGTTGTCATAAGCCTGCGTGTGTTCCTGGGGTTGTCGTAAGCCAGCGTGTGTTCCTGGGGTTGTCATAAGCCTGCATGTGTTCCTGGGGTTGTCGTAAGCCAGCGTGTGTTCCTGGGGTTGTCGTAAGCCAGCATGTGTTCCTGGGGTGGTCATAAGCCTGCATGTGTTCCTGGGGTTGTCATAAGTCAGCATGTGTTCCTGGGGTTGTCATGAGCCTGCATGTGTTCCTGGGGTTGTCATAAGCCTGCATGTGTTCCTGGGGTTGTCAGTCATAAGCCAGCGTGTGTTCCTGGGGTTGTCATAAGCCTGCATGTGTTCCTGGGGTTGTCAGTCATAAGCCAGCATGTGTTCCTGGGTTTGTCATAAGCCAGCATGTGTTCCTGGGGTTGTCATAAACCAGCATGTGTTACTGGGGTTGTCATAAGCCTGCATGTGTTTCTGGGGTTGTCGTAAGCCACCGTGTGTTCCTGGGGTTGTCTAAAGTCAGCCTGTGTTCCTGGGGTTGTCTAAAGTCAGCCTGCGTGTGTTCCTTGGGTTGTCATAAGCCTGCGTGTGTTCCTTTGGTTGTTGTAAGCCAGCGTGTGTTCCTGGGGTTGTCATAAGCCTGCGTGTGTTCCTGGGGTTGTCATAAGCCAGAGTGTGTTCCTGGGGTTGTCATAAGCCTGCGTGTGTTCCTGGGGTTGTCATAAGCCAGCATGTGTTCCTGGGGTTGTCTTAAGCCTTCATGTGTTCCTGGGATTGTCGTAAGCCAGCATGTGTTCCTGGGGTTGTCATAAGCCTGCATGTGTTCCTGCATGTGTTCCTGGGGTTGTCATAAGTCAGCGTGTGTTCCTGGGGTTGTCGTAAGCCAGCATGCATGTTTCTGTTACAGTCTGACGGAGGCAGAGAAGAAAAAGATTCAGTACAAACGGAAGATGCTTTCTCTGGCGCGGGAACATGCTGATGCGAGGAAGAGTGAGAAGGTCGACCGGTACTACATTCCCAAGGACGATGTGGTCAGTGAAACTCACAAACGTTTTTACAAATGTTTGTATTAAAGTTATCTTTAGATTGTCCAGGCACATGGAGAATCTTAGAAACTGCCTTCAGAGGCCTGGAATATGCTCTCTAATTCTGCATTAATCAGGTTTTCTTGAATCTAAAAAAAATTATTTCCAATATGTCTGAGAATAATAATTAACCCAAATTACATTACAAAAAATGATAGATTAGAACTTTGCAACAACTTAGAACGAACTCATATCAGTATCAACAACAATATCCATGTTAATGAAAAACTATATTTAATTGATGATATTTCGGAGAACAAATTGTGTGACACTTGACAGAAGCCACAGGAGAAGTACGTGGAGGAAGACGCTAGGGAGACGGGGCCGAACTACGAGCAGCGGCACTGGGAGGAGGAACATCTCAATGCAGCACTACTCAAGTTTGGTGCAAAAGATGCCAAGCAGAAAAATAAGGTTACTGTTATCATATTTGGTCAGTGTATTAAGTTTATAAGATTATCCTTCATGTTTTGTTTTATTTATTATGATGCCCATTAGATAATAAATTATTTACATTTAGATTGAAATATTAAAAATTTAATTCAGGTATTTTTATATAGTAATCTCTTCATACTTAGTTGTATTTATGAATGTGGAGCCAGTAGAAACTATGTAACAATTCTCTATATAAAATATGTTCATATAATTATTATCCACAAATGCTATCACCAGAAAGTAATTTTCATATGAACAAATTACTGTTTAATTTAATCACTTTAATATGTTTTAATATGTTTATACTTTCCAAATATTTGTTGTCGTTCACATGGATTTTTTCTGTCTGTTATGGACATTGATGATAATATTATATTAAATGTATAATTAAGTTGAAACAAATTAACACTTCCAGTCATTATGGCATCTGTTTATGGGTTGATGTGTAAATTTTCATAAATCAAAGCAGCTGATGTACCAACTGTTTGTGAAGAATGTAAGGGGCGACTGTAGTTGGTACCACACATTCTGCACTTACTGCCATGAGAATAAACAGATTGTATTCGTGCTGAAGACAATGAAGTTTAAGTTTGGGTGCAGCTAGAAATATTAGCCAAAGCTTTGGAAACTGTTGTGTGATAACTGGGAATGACATCACATAAAAATACTAAAGATTAAACTATATAATGCACATTATATGGCAGACATACTTGGACAGCTGTTGTCAGAGAAGATAATGTTTGTGCTGTGCAGGAGAAGGAGTATGAGTACGTGATGGACGAGGAGATAGAGTTTGTTCAAGCCCTCAGTATGCCCGGAACCATTGACAAGAACAAGGTAGGATATAGAGTTCGTTCAATCCCTCAGTATGCCCGGGACCATCAACAAGAACAAGGTAGGAGATAGAGTTCGTTCAATCCCTCAGTATGCCCGGGACCATCGACAAGAACAAGGTAGGAGATAGAGTTTGTTCAAGCCCTCAGTGTGCCCGGGACCATCAACAAGAACAAGGTAGGAGATAGAGTTCGTTCAATCCCTCAGTATGCCCGGGACCATCAACAAGAACAAAGTAGGAGATAGAGTTTGTTCAAGCCCTTAGTATGCCCGGGACCATCGACAAGAACAAGGTAGGAGATAGAGTTCGTTCAATCCCTCAGTATGCCCGGGACCATCGACAAGAACAAGGTAGGAGATAGAGTTTGTTCAAGCCCTTAGTATGCCCGGGACCATCAACAAGAACAAGGTAGGAGATAGAGTTCGTTCAATCCCTCAGTATGCCCGGGACCATCGACAAGAACAAGGTAGGAGATAGAGTTTGTTCAAGCCCTTAGTATGCCCGGGACCATCGACAAGAACAAGGTAGGAGATAGAGTTTGTTCAAGCCCTTAGTATGCCCGGGACCATCGACAAGAACAAGGTAGGAGATAGAGTTTGTTCAAGCCCTTAGTATGCCCGGGACCATCGACAAGAACAAGGTAGGAGATAGAGTTCGTTCAAGCCCTTAGTATGCCCGGGACCATCGACAAGAACAAGGTAGGAGATAGAGTTTGTTCAAGCCCTTAGTATGCCCGGGACCATCAACAAGAACAAGGTAGGAGATAGAGTTTGTTCAAGCCCTCAATATGCCCAGGACCATCGACAAGAACAAGGTAGGAGATAGAGTTTGTTCAAGCCCTTAGTATGCCCGGGACCATCAACAAGAACAAGGTAGGAGATAGAGTTTGTTCAAGCCCTCAATATGCCCAGGACCATCGACAAGAACAAGGTAGGAGATAGAGTTTGTTCAAGCCCTCAGTATGCCCGGGACCATCGACAAGAACAAGGTAGGAGATAGAGTTTGTTCAAGCCCTTAGTATGCCCAGGGCCATCGACAAGAACAAGGTAGGAGATAGAGTTTGTTCAAGCCCTCAGTATGCCCGGGACCATCAACAAGAACAAGGTAGGAGATAGAGTTTGTTCAAGCCCTCAATATGCCCAGGACCATCGACAAGAACAAGGTAGGAGATAGAGTTTGTTCAAGCCCTCAGTATGCCCGGGACCATCGACAAGAACAAGGTAGGAGATAGAGTTTGTTCAAGCCCTCAGTATGCCCAGGGCCATCGACAAGAACAAGGTAGGAGATAGAGTTTGTTCAAGCCCTCAGTATGCCCGGGACCATCGAAAAGGACGTGGTTGGCAAGTTTGAGTCACACTCTCCATCTCTGCTCGGCAGCCACTTGGTGGAATTCTAGTGGAGGAAGTCCTCCTTGTAGGGTAGGTCCTGAAACTAGAGTGCCATGACAGGAGGAGGTGTTGAAACTAGAGTGACATGACAGGAGGTCCTGAAACTAGAGTGCCATGACAGGAGGAGGTGTTGAAACTAGAGTGACATGACAGGAGGTCCTGAAACTAGAGTGCCATGACAGATGGAGGTCCTGAAACTAGAGTGACATGACAGGAGGAGGTCATGAAACTAGAGTGCCATGACAGGAGGAGGTCCTGAAATTAGAGTGACATGACAGGAGGAGGTCCTGGAACTAGAGTGACATGACAGGAGGAGGTCCTGAAACTAGAGTGACATGACAGGAGGAGGTCCTGAAACTAGAGTGCCATGACAGGAGGAGGTCCTGAAACTATAGTGACATGACAGGAGGAGGTACTGTAACTAGAGTGACATGACAGGAGGAGGTCCTGAAACTAGAGTGACATGAAAGTAGGAGGTCCTGAAACTAGAGTGACATGACAGGAGGAGGTCCTGTAACTAGAGTGACATGACAGGAGGAGGTCCTGAAACTAGAGTGACATGACAGTAGGAGGTCCTGAAACTAGAGTGACATGACGGTAAGAGGTCCTGAAACTAGAGTGACATGACAGGAGGAGGTCCTGGAACTAGAGTGACATGACAGGAGGAAGTCCTGCCCACCATTTCCCTAATTGCTGCCTGTCTGTGTTTAATAATATTATAAACTGAACAAAACACTTCCATTTCTGTTGTATTTTTCAACCTGCAATTTGAAAAAAATATGTCAATATTGCTGTTTGTATTTATGAATACAATTGTAGACTATGTTATTAATTTTTAGTATGTGAAGTGCCACAAACAATCTTGGGATTTGGCGCTATGTGAAATAAAATGTTATTAACTGCACTGCACTGCACAAAGTTTTCTTATAGCCATTTTCAGTAAAAGAGCCATCACATTTTCAGAGCAAATATAAAATAAACTCAATACTTATTGTTTGCAACAAGGAATGGCTGACAACTGTTGGCAGTACGAGATAACCTCCCATTGAAGTGTTGCGTGTGTTACTGTTGACTCTGCTGGTGCAGTCTGGGTCACATCGAACATATGGATAATACGAGATAACCTCCCATTGAAGTGTTGCATGTGTTACTGTTGACTCTGCTGGTGCAATCTGGGTCACATCGAACATATGGATAATACGAGATAACCTCCCATTGAAGTGTTGCATGTGTTACTGTTGACTCTGCTGGTGCAGTCTGGGTCACATCGAACATATGGAGTGTGACATCTGTAACCGTGAGCAGTGTAACTGGATGAGCTAAGTTGGTGATTCATGACCAGCAGGAGGCCGACCCAGAGTTGAGCCAGATTCAGAAGAAGAAACAGTCGATCCTTGAGTGTCGCCAAAGTCTGCCAATCTACCCATTCCGACACGAGCTTATTGATGCAATACATGACCATCAGGTCTTGATCATTGAAGGCGAGACTGGCTCTGGGAAAACTACACAGATTCCACAGTATCTGCACGAGGCGGTGGGTGTCTCCCTCTTCTCTCCCTGTCTTCTTCATCTCTTCCCTCTCCCTTCTTTACTCCCTCTCTTCTCCCTCTTTTCTTCCTCTCTTCCTTGTCTTCTCCCTTTCTCTCCTCCCTCACTCCTCCCTCTATCTTCCCTCTCACCTCCCTCTCTCTTCCCTGTCTTCTCCCTCTCTCTTCCCTCTCTCTTCCCTCTCTCTCCTCCCTGTCTCCTCCCTCTCTCTTCCCTCTCTCCTCCCTCTCTTCTCCCTCTCTCCTCCCTCTCTCCTCCCTCTCTCCTCCCTCTCTATTCCCTTTCTCCTCCCTCTCTCATTGCTCTCTCTTCCCTCTCTCTCCTCCCTCTCTCCTCCCTCTCTCCTCCCTCTCCTATATCTTCCTTCTATTTAGTAAAGTATGAGCAGTGAACATGGATTCCTAAATTTACACCTCATTATTTAAATATGTGTATGTACATATGTGTATTTGTGCGTGCGTGCGTGCGTGCATGCGTGCGTGCGTAATGATGCAGTTCTGTTTGTCTGCCAGGGTTTCACCAAGGATGGGAAGAAGGTTGGCTGTACCCAGCCCCGGAGGGTGGCAGCAATGTCTGTGGCTGCCAGGGTGGCAGAGGAGATGGGCTTTAAGTTGGGCAATGAGGTAAGGGTTCTTTACTCTGTCACGCTGTAGAAATGTTTGCCCTGACTGTGATGGTGCAGCAGATTAATGATATTATGCTCAAGCTTCAGGAAGTCATAGCTCATTTGCTCCTGTACAATTCCAACTTGTTCTTGTTTGTTACATGTTCCTAGATTGTTTATTTTATTTCCTTCAAAATGTTTGTCAAACAAACAAACATGAAAGAGAGAGTCACAAGTAGACACTCGTAGCTGTCATTCAGCTTCAGAAACATCTGGAGCCTTCACTGGCAGTCCCTGTATCTGTGTCATTTGTCACAATAACCACAGTTGTTTTTCACATTTATCCACATAAGGTAGAAATGGATAGTGTCGATTGCTCTCTGCATTGTGTGCTGATGGCACAGGCTTTGAGTAAGTAAGCATCCATATAAAGCTTGCAGAAGATCCCGCCAGTTCCCTCTGTCTTGGGCTCTCCTTGCTGCTGTGTCCCAGGTCAGTCCAGCAGCCTTCAGTTCCCTGTCCATGGTGTATCTCCATATTGTGTTTAGTCGACCCCTTTTCCTCTTCCCTTTTCAGATTCAAGTCAACACTGTTTTCACTGGTAGGTCACTGGTGGGTCACTGGTGGGTCACTGGTGGGTCACTGGTGGGTCACTGGTTATTCTGAAGACAAGTCCAAGTCATTTCCATGTTCTCTTTTTCTGGGTGATGCAGATTTTCTCATGTTTTGTTTGGTGAAGTCTGGTTTTGGAGATGGCCTCAGGTCAGTGCTCTTGTAGTGTTTTGGAGATGGACTCATGTCAGTGCTCTTGCAGTGTTTTGGAGATGGACTCATGTCAGTGCTCTTGCAGTGTTTTGGAGATGGACTCAGACCAGTGCTCTTGTAGTGTTTTGGAGATGGACACATGTCAGTGCTCTTGTAGTGTTTTAGAGATGGACTCAGACCAGTGCTCTTGTAGTGTTTTGGAGATGGACTCATGTCAGTGCTCTTGCAGTGTTTTGGAGATGGACTCATGTCAGTGCTCTTGTAGTGTTTTGGAGATGGACTCATGTCAGTGCTCTTGTAGTGTTTTGGAGATGGACTCATGTCAGTGCTCTTATAGTGTTTTAGAGATGGACTCAGACCAGTGCTCTTGTAGTGTTTTGGAGATGGACTCATGTCAGTGCTCTTGCAGTGTTTTGGAGATGGACTCATGTCAGTGCTCTTGTAGTGTTTTGGAGATGGACTCATGTCAGTGCTCTTGCAGTGTTTTGGAGATGGACTCATGTCAGTGCTCTTGTAGTGTTTTGGAGATGGACTCATGTCAGTGCTCTTGCAGTGTTTTGGAGATGGACTCATGTCAGTGCTCTTGTAGTGTTTTGGAGATGGACTCATGTCAGTGCTCTTGTAGTGTTTTGGAGATGGACTCATGTCAGTGCTCTTGTAGTGTTTTGGAGATGGACTCATGTCAGTGCTCTTGTAGTGTTTTGGAGATGGACTCAGACCAGTGCTCTTGTAGTGTTTTGGAGATGGACTCATGTCAGTGCTCTTGCAGTGTTTTGGAGATGGACTCATGTCAGTGCTCTTGCAGTGTTTTGGAGATGGACTTGTGTCAGTGCTCTTGTAGTGTTTTGGAGATGGACTTATGTCAGTGTTCTTGCAATATCTTCCTTAAGTAGATATTGTGGAAACTTGCACAATCTTATCTCTGTAGTTTGTCACAATAACCACAACTTTGTCTCACTATGACCATCTAATGCTCTGTCTGCAGGTCGGCTACAGTATCAGGTTTGAGGACTGCACCTCAGAGAGGACAATAGTCAAGTACATGACAGACGGAATGCTCCTCCGAGAGTTCCTCAGTGAGCCAGACCTCGCGGGATACAGGTCTGTGTACTCGTCACCTGTCAACCTCTATACACGGGACACAGGTCTGTGTACTCGTCACCTGTCAACCTCTACAGGTCTGTGTACTCATCACCTCTCAACCTCTATACACGGGACACAGGTCTGTGTACTCGTCACCTGTCAACCTCTATACACGGGACACAGGTCTGTGTACTCGTCAACTGTCAACCTCTATACACGGGACACAGGTCTGTGTACTCGTCACCTCTCAACCTCTATACACGGGACACAGGTCTGTGTACTCGTCACCTGTCAACCTCTATGCACGGGACAGGTCTGTGTACTCGTCAACTGTCAACCTCTATACACGGGACACAGGTCTGTGTACTCGTCACCTGTCAACCTCTATACACGGGACACAGGTCTGTGTACTCGTCACCTGTCAACCTCTATACACGGGACACAGGTCTGTGCACTCGTCACCTGTCAACCTCTATACACGGGACACAGTTCTGTGTACTCGTCACCTGTCAACCTCTATACACGGGACACAGTTCTGTGTACTCGTCACCTGTCAACCTCTATACACGGGACATAGGTCTGTGTACTCGTCACCTGTCAACCTCTATTCACGGGACACAGTTCTGTGTACTCGTCACCTGTCAACATCTATACACGGGACATAGGTCTGTGTACTCGTCACCTCTCAACCTCTATACACGGGACACAGGTCTGTGTACTCGTCACCTGTCAACCTCTATATACGGGACACAGTTCTGTGTACTCGTCACCTGTCAACCTCTATACACGGGACACAGGTCTGTGTACTCGTCACCTGTCAACCTCTATACATGGGACATAGGTCTGTGTACTCGTCACCTGTCAACCTCTATACACGGGACACAGTTCTGTGTACTCGTCACCTGTCAACCTCTATACACGGGACATAGGTCTGTGTACTCGTCACCTGTCAACCTCTATACACGGGACACAGTTCTGTGTACTCGTCACCTGTCAACCTCTATACACGGGACACAGGTCTGTGTACTCGTCACCTGTCAACCTCTATACATGGGACACAGTTCTGTGTACTTTTCACCTGTCAACCTCTATACACGGGACACAAGTCTGTGTACTCGTCACCTGTCAACCTCTATACTCGGGACACAGGTCTGTGTACTCGTCACCTGTCAACCTCTATACACGGGACATAGGTCTGTGTACTCGTCACCTGTCAACCTCTATACACGGGACACAGTTCTGTGTACTCGTCACCTGTCAACCTCTATACACGGGACACAGGTCTGTGTACTCGTCACCTGTCAACCTCTATACACGGGACACAGGTCTGTGTACTCGTCACCTGTCAACCTCTATACATGGGACACAGTTCTGTGTACTTTTCACCTGTCAACCTCTATACACGGGACACAAGTCTGTGTACTCGTCACCTGTCAACCTCTATACACGGGACACAGGTCTGTGTACTCGTCACCTGTCAACCTCTATACACGGGACATAGGTCTGTGTACTCGTCACCTGTCAACCTCTATACACGGGACACAGTTCTGTGTACTCGTCACCTGTCAACCTCTATACACGGGACACAGGTCTGTGTACTCGTCACCTGTCAACCTCTATACACGGGACACAGGTCTGTGTACTCGTCACCTGTCAACCTCTATACATGGGACACAAGTCTGTGTACTCGTCACCTGTCAACCTCTATACACGGGACACAGGTCTGTGTACTCGTCACCTGTCAACCTCTATACATGGGACACAGTTCTGTGTACTTTTCACCTGTCAACCTCTATACACGGGACACAGTTCTGTGTACTCGTCACCTGTCAACCTCTATACACGGGACACAGGTCTGTGTACTCGTCACCTGTCAACCTCTATACACGGGTCACAGGTCTGTGTACTCGTCACCTGTCAACATCTATACACGGGACACTTTAAAATAAATTTTCTTGTATTCCTAACCCTTGTCTCAGTAAGTTATTTAGTCAGTATAAGAACATATTTGAGTGGTTAGCATGACTTACACCAATACACGTACAAATGAAAAAGAAACATTGAACAAATAAACACCAAGCATCATCATTTTCGTATTAGTAATTCCGTAAACAGTTCAGTGCAGAATGCAGGTATATGCTGTGCTTTATTTAATACCTGAATATTTATTAACAAGTTGCCTGTGAAATTGTTTAAATGTTTTGCCGACTTGTCATTGTGTGATGCAGTGAAACAGTGGTAAAACCTAACCCTAACCCTACCAGCTGAGAGGACACTGGTTTGAATCCTAACCCTAACCCTAACTCTACCAGCTGAGAGGACACTGGTTTGAATCCTAACCCTAACCCTACCAGCTGAGAGGACACTAGCTACAGAGACATTAGATAGTGGTGGGATTGTAAGAACAAACAGCATGGTTGTTTGTAAGAGAAGTTAAAACTGTGTTTTCTATGCTGGAGGGATGTAACATGCCCTGAGCAACGGATGTATTGTCAACTTGCCATTGTGACCCACTAGTGAGCTGATCTGTATTATCAACTTGTCATTGTGACCCACCAGTGAGCTGATCTGTATTGTCAACTTGCCATTGTGACCCACCAGTGTGCTGATCTGTATTGTCAACTTGCCATTGTGACCCACCAGTGTGCTGATCTGTATTGTCAACTTGCCATTGTGACCCACCAGTGTGCTGATCTGTATTGTCAACTTGCCATTGTGACCCACCAGTGAGCTGATCTGTATTGTCAACTTGCCATTGTGACCCACCAGTGTGCTGATCTGTATTGTCAACTTGTCATTGTGACCCACCAGTGAGCTGATCTGTATTGTCAACTTGCCATTGTGACCCACCAGTGTGCTGATCTGTATTGTCAACTTGCCATTGTGACCCACCAGTGTGCTGATCTGTATTGTCAACTTGCCATTGTGACCCACCAGTGAGCTGATCTGTATTGTCAACTTGCCATTGTGACCCACCAGTGTGCTGATCTGTATTGTCAACTTGTCATTGTGACCCACCAATGAGCTGATCTGTATTGTCAACTTGCCATTGTGACCCACCAGTGTGCTGATCTGTATTGTCAACTTGCCATTGTGACCCACCAGTGTGCTGATCATTGACGAGGCCCATGAACGGACCCTGCACACAGACATTCTGTTTGGCTTGATGAAGGACATCGCTCGTTTCCGCCCTGACCTTAAACTGCTCATCTCCAGCGCCACTCTTGATGCACAGAAGTTCTCAGAGGTCAGGCGAAATAAAATTCATTCATTCAGAAGCCATACTTCTCCTTTGTCAGATTGAATAAATAGTATTGGAGTGCACAATTTGTTATGCCATGTACCGGGTATGTTGTGTACCAGGTATGCTGTGTACCAGGTATGTTGTGTACCAGGTATGTTGTGTATCAGGTATGTTGTGTACCAGGTATGTTGTGCACCAGGTATGTTGTGTACCAGGTATGTTGTGTACCAGGTATGTTGTGTACCAGGTATGCGATGTACCAGGTATGTTGTGTATCAGGTATGTTGTGTACCAGGGATGCTGTGTACCAGGTATGCTGTGTACCAGGTATGCTGTGCACCAGGTATGTTGTGCACCAGGTATGTTGTGCACCAGGTATGTTGTGCACCAGGTATGTTGTGCACCAGGTATGTGGTTTACCAGGTATGTGGTGTACCAGGTATGCTGTGTACCAGGTATGTTGTGTACCAGGTATGCTGTGTACCAGGTATGCTGTGTACCAGGTATGTGGTGTACCAGGTATGTGGTGTACCAGGTATGTGGTGTACCAGGTATGTTGTGTACCAGGTATGCTGTGTACCAGGTATGCTGTGTACCAGGTATGTTGTGTACCAGGTATGCGGTGTACCAGGTATGTTATGTACCAGGGATGTTGTGTACCAGGTATGTTGTGTACCAGGTATGCGGTGTACCAGGTATGCGGTGTACCAGGTATGCGGTGTACCAGGTATGCGGTGTACCAGGTGTGTCAAGGTTAACCTAATTGTGTGTTGAAACCTGGGATCAAAACCAATAAATCTTAGTCAATGACACATGTTAACATGTCTTGTAAACCCTGACAGCCGCAGGACGTCCTGTGGTCATTGCATCTTGCTGTTTTCTTACAGTTCTTTGATGATGCACCAGTCTTTAGGATCCCAGGAAGGCGATTTCCAGTTGACATCTACTACACGAAGGTAACTCACCTAGTAGCCAGCAGGTGGCACACTCAGTCAGTGTGTGTTCTCGTTGATTCTGTGTTATTTTAACAAGATTTAACAAGATTTGCCATCCAAGCCAAAGGCCCAGATGGCAAGTGGACAAGGAAGCCATTGGCTTATCGAGAGTCCAACAATGTTCATCTACTTATAGCCCGCCCTCCTGAGATATGTGTCAACCTTGTTTTTAAACATATTCACGCTGCTAGCAGTTACACAATCTGTAGACAATTTGTTCCATTCATTTATTGTCCTCTGTGAGAACGAGTGCTTCCTGATGTCCAATCTACATTGATCCTTTACTAATTTTACCTCATGTCCTCTAGTTCTGCTATCCTTCTTGAGTGAGAAAAACATATTTCTATCAATATTTTCATACCCATTCAATATCTTAAAAACTTCAATCTGATCTCCTCTTAACCTCCTTGTCTCTAGAATTGTTAAACCACATTCTTTCAGGCGTTCTTCATAACTAAGGTCTCTAAGTTCTGGAATCATTTTAGTTGCTCTCCTTTGTATGCGTTCAAGTGTATCTATATCCTTCTTACGATATGGTCTCCATGCTTGTATACAGTATTCTAAATGAGGTCTAACTATTGCTTTATAAAGAGGTATAATTAACTTTTTTCCCTTGTATGTTATGTTTCTTCTAATCAATCCAAGAATTTGATTAACCTTTGAAGCTGCAATACCACACTGCTCTGAAACTTTCATATCAGCGCTTATTGTAACTCCTAAGTCCTTTTCTTTTACAGTAGTACCCAGAACAGTATCTCCCATTTTATAGTTTACATTCAAGTTCCTATGTCCTGTATGTAGGCATTTACATTTCCCAAAATTGAACAACATCTGCCATTTCTCAGACCATTTCACTAATCTGTCTAGATCGTTTTGTAAATGTTGTTTATCACCATCAGTATTAACCTTTCTAAACAGTTTTGTGTCATCCGCAAATTTCAGTACGTTACTTGTTATACTGTCGTCCAAGTCATTGATATAAATTAAGAATAATATAGGTCCTAATACTGATCCTTGAGGTACCCCACTCAAAACCGATTTCCAATTTGAAACTTCTCCATCTCGTTGTCTTCTGTCAGTCAGCCATTGTTTTATCCAGTCAGTTATGCTATCCCCGATACCATGGGCTTTTAATTTAAGTAGTAATCTTTGATGTGGCACTTTGTCAAAAGCTTTCTGAAAATCTAAGTAGATAATATCTACTGGCGATCCCATGTCTATCCACTTAGTGATTTCTTCCAAAAAACATAACATTTGTTAAGCATGACCTCGCTTTAAGGAATCCATGTTGAGATGAATTTAATAATTTATGCTTAACGAGGAATTCCACCATATGGTCTTTAATTAACCTTTCTAATAATTTACAAATCACTGACGTTAAACTCACTGGTCTGTAATTCTCTGACTTATTTCTCGAACCCTTTTTAAATAATGGTATGATGTTTGCTTCTTTCCATTCAAACGGAACAACTCCCTCTTTTAATGACAAGTTGAATACTCTTGGAAGTGGTATACTGATTTGTTCTACTGTTTCCATTAGTAATTTTGGAGGAATCCCATCCACTCCCGGTGATTTGTTATCCTTCATTGCCTTTATTTTCTTAGCTACCAATTCTGGAGTTACAACTAACGGACCTAAATAGTCAGATTTAGCCCCCTGAAATTTAGCATCAGCAACTGGTAATGAACTAATATCTTCTTTGGTAAACACTGAACTGAAGTAACCATTTAGGTCTTCCGCCATTAAAAACCCCTGTGATATTATATTTCCAGCACTGTCTTCTAGAGGTTTTCTTATTTTTACTTTCTGATTTTACATTGATGTCAAAATGTATTTGATTATGGTCACTATTACCCAATGGTTCAAATATTTTTACATTGTCCACTAATTCTTTTTGTGATGACAAAACTATATCTAATACATTTTCTCCCCTTGTTGGTTCTAGTACGTGCTGAGTAAGAAAGCTATCCTGGATTAAAAATAGAAATTGTTGGTCCTCAATCCCTGTGCTCTCTAGAGAATTCCATTGTATGTGTCCATGGTTAAAATCTCCCATTATGATACATTCCCCTTTACTAACTTCCTTTATAGCGTTTTTTATTTTTGTGTTGTCCTCTTCGTTTATGTTTGGACTTCGGTAAACTAATCCAATAGTTAATTTTGAATTTCCTGAAACTATTTTGCACCAAACAGCTTCATCGCAATCTGCTTCCCTTTCTAGTTTTATTTCATAAGCCTGAATAGATTCTTTAACATATAAAATAACTCCCCCGCCCCTTCTTCCTATTCGATCTTTCCTAAACATTACATATCCTGTCAGTCCTAATTCAGCATCTGTTATATCTATGTTGGCCCATGATTCAGTTATACCAATTATGTGAGGGTCAATATCTTCTACCATAATGTTTAATTCGTTTTTCTTATTTACTATGCTCCTTGCATTTAAACATACGCATCTATAACCTTTTTCAGAGATGTTTTTCGGATGATTTGATATTGGTTTATCTGTGCTAGTGGCCTCTTGTTCTGCTTGAGACACCTCTAGGTAACCCCCCTGCACTTCTAGTTTAAAGAATGTTTACTTCCAAAAATATTTGTCATTGTACCCAAGTCACTATGAGTTAGGAGCATTTAAAAATTGTGATGGCTAAACTGTCCTGAAGCAATGCACTGAAGATTGAATGCACTGAAGATTGAATGCACTGAAGATTGAATGCACTGAAGATTGAATGCACTGAAGATTGAATGCACTGAAGACTGAACGCACTGAAGATTGAGCGCACTGAAGATTGAGCGCACTGAAGATTGAGCACACTGAAGATTGAATGCACTGAAGACTGAATGCACTGAAGACTGAATGCACTGAAGACTGAATGCACTGAAGACTGAATGCACTGAAGACTGAACGCACTGAAGATTGAACGCACTGAAGATTGAACGCACTGAAGACTGAATGCACTGAAGACTGAACGCACTGAAGATTGAGCGCATTGAAGATTTAATGCACTGAAGATTTAATGCACTGAAGACTGAACACACTGAAGATTGAGCACACTGAAGATTGAATGCACTGAAGACTGAATGCACTGAACACGCTGAAGATTGAGCGCACTGAAGATTGAGCGCACTGAAGATTGAGCGCACTGAAGATTGAGCGCACTGAAGATTGAATGCACTGAAGATTGAATGCACTGAAGACTGAATGCACTGAAGACTGAATGCACTGAAGACTGAATACACTGAAGACTGAACGCACTGAAGACTGAACGCACTGAAGATTGAACGCACTGAAGATTGAACGCACTGAACACTGAATGCACTGAAGACTGAACGCACTGAAGATTGAGCGCATTGAAGATTTAATGCACTGAAGATTTAATGCACTGAAGATTGAATGCACTGAAGACTGAATGCACTGAAGACTGAATGCACTGAAGACTGAATACACTGAAGACTGAACGCACTGAAGACTGAACGCACTGAAGATTGAACGCACTGAAGATTGAACGCACTGAACACTGAATGCACTGAAGACTGAACGCACTGAAGATTGAGCGCATTGAAGATTTAATGCACTGAAGATTTAATGCACTGAAGATTGAGCGCACTGAAGATTGAATGCACTGAAGATTGAATGCACTGAAGATTGAACACACTGAAGATTGAGCGCACTGAAGATTGAATGCACTGAATGCACTGAAGACTGAACACGCTGAAGATTGAGCGCACTGAAGATTGAGCGCACTGAAGATTGAGCGCACTGAAGGTTGAGCGCCCTGAAGATTGAATGCACTGAAGATTGAGCACACCGAAGGTTGAGCGCTCTGAAGATTGAATGCACTGAAAATTGAGCGCACTGAAGATTGAGCGCATTGAAGATTGAACGCACTAAGATTGAGCGCACTGAAGATTGAGTGCGCTGAAGATTGAGCGCACTGAAGATTGAACGCACTGAAGATTGAACGCACTGAAGATTGAACGCACTGAAGATTGAATGCACTGAAGATTGAACACACTGAAGATTAAATGCACTGAAGCAATAGTTATTATTTATTTATTCTCATTCATGTCAAGGTGACCCTATCACATATATCATATATTTGTATTGTTTTCTGTGCTGCCATAACTCACTCTCAGCTGAAAACATGAACAAGCTAGAGCGTGTGGTAAAACAAGCTGCCAAATTCATCCATGTTAACCACTTCGCAACTTGCACTGTTATTACATGAAAAGAAGACAGAAAATATCTTACGCTATGCAACACATCCACTACACACCAAATTCATTCCAATGAGATCAGGCAGGTGTGTATCTGTGCATTTCTGCACACACTGCCCGTTACAGCAGATCTTTTGTACCATCCGCCATCAGGGCCCTTTAACTCATGATTGCTAAGTTACAGAGCGGTATGTGCGAACTATAGAACTATATACATACATGTTCTTGCTGGTTCTATTATTTTACAAATCTTTGTATTAAGTTGAGTATTTTTCTTGCAGGTTTTTGTACTTTGTATTTTTAACTTCTTGCTGTAGTTTTATAAAATGTATATCCATGTTTTTCGACCAATAAAGTTATTATTATTGATCAGTGTAGAGTCACGCATATAAGACTTAAATATATATTGATCTATGTAGAGCCACGCATATAAGACTTAAATATATATTGATCTGTGTAGAGCCACGCATATAAGACTTAAATATATATTGATCTGTGTAGAGCCACGCATATAAGACTTAAATATATATTGATCTGTGTAGAGCCACGCATATAAGACTTAAATATATATTGATCTGTGTAGAGCCATGCATATAAGACTTAAATGTATATTGATCTGTGTAGAGCCACGCATATAAGACTTAAATATATATTGATCTGTGTAGAGCCACGCATATAAGACTTAAATATATATTGATCTGTGTAGAGCCATGCATATAAGACTTAAATGTATATTGATCTGTGTAGAGCCACGGATATGATTTAAATATCAAAAAACAGCTGTGATAATTTGGTGGTATGACAGTGTTCTTCATACAATCAAATATATCATTGAAGCTGTTAGCAGAGTGGGCAGTTAGGAAACTATCAAGACACCAACATTACAGATAATAGATATGTTGTGAATTACAACTCAGAAATAATGTTGACAGTATATCTAGAAAGTAATATTCAAGTATTTGCACTTTTTCTCATTAGTAATAGAACCACAATTCAATCCAACATGGCAGTTAAAATTTGTCAGTAATTTAAAGCAATACCCATAGAGTTACCACTGACAAGCAGGGGCTTCACGCACGCAAAACACAAGCATTTATTGTTGTTTGTTAATACTTGAATGCAGCACTGCTTATATCGCACTGAAGATTGAACGCACTTAACTGTGTTAATGCTAGTAGTGTGAATATGTTTAAAAATAGAATTGACAGATATTTGATAAGGGCGGGCTACACATAGATGAGAAAATTGTTGGACTCTCGATAAGCCAATGGCTTCCTTGTCCACTTGCCATCAGGAACTTGTTGTTTGGGATGGCAACCTTGTTAAACCTTGTTAATATCTAAGTATTAATACTTAACAATACCATAGGACAGGAGTGTTATATAATAGTGTATATTATGTTCAGAGTGATACCCCCAGTTTGGAGTGATACCCTCCCGGAAGCTATGCAGCTTAATAAAGCACTTGTCTATGCACATTGCTACACTGAAGCCGTGTCTCATATCTATATATATATATATCTATATATATATCTATATACCCGAGTATTATAACATGGACATCTAAACAACTTCTGTTTCTTATGTATAGTCAAACCACAGGAAAGTAATGCACTAGCGGATGCATCATTTATAATTAATAATTACATAATATTTTGTATGGTACAATTTATCACAAGTTTAAAACCATTCATACTTTTATAAAGGCATATATTTATTTTTAATAAGATAATTTCTCAGATGATGGGTAATGGTGTCTCGCCCTGTTATTATTATTTTAAGCTTAAAGCTGTAGTGTCAATTTTACACCCCTGAACAATTATTTGGATGGGTCGCTATATAAGAAATGTATTATTTGGATGGGTCGCTATATAAGAAATGTATTATTTGGATGGGTCGCTATATAAGAAATGTATTATTTGGATGGGTCGCTATATAAGAAATGTATTATTTGGATGGGTCGCTATATAAGAAATGTATAATTTGGATGGGTGGCTATATAAGAAATGTATTATTTGGATGGGTCGCTATATAAGAAATGTATTATTTGGATGGGTCACTATATAAGAAATGTATTATTTGGATGGGTCGCTATATAAGAAATGTATTATTATTTATTGTGCAGGCGCCAAAGGCTGTCTTTCTGGATGCAGCACTAGTGTCCGTGTTACAGATCCATGTAGTGTCTCTGCTACAGATCCATTCTATGTAGAGTCTGTGCCATGGATCCATGTACTGTCCATATTACAGATCCATGTAGTGTCCATGCCATAGATCCATGTACTGTCCGTGTTACAGATCCATGTAGTGTCTCTGCTACAGATCCATGTACTGTCCGTGGTACAGATCCATGTAGTGTCTGTGCCATGCATCCATGTACTGTCTGTGGTACAGATCTATGTACTGTCCATGTTACAGATCCATGTACTGTCCGTGTTACAGATCCATGTAGTGTCTGTGCCATGGATCCATGTACTGTCCGTGGTACAGATCCGTGTAGTGTCCATGTTACAGATCCATGTAGTGTCTGTGCCATGGATCCATGTACTGTCCGTGGTACAGATCCATGTAGTGTCCATGTTACAGATCCATGTAGTGTCTTTGTTACAGATCCATGTTTGATGTTTGTTGTAGGCTCCAGAGGCAGACTACCTGGATGCCGCCGTGGTGTCTGTGTTACAGATCCACGTGAGCCAGCCTCGGGGAGACATCCTGGTCTTCCTGACAGGGCAGGAGGAGATAGAGACTGCTCAGGAGATGTTGCAGGCAAGGATCCTCATGTAGTTCTCTCCCAGTGGCGTGTTTGGGATCTCACAGGGGGCCACACTGAGTCACCCGTTAGTTTGCTGCCGTGTAGTGGCACAATAGTTTATTCATATTCATGTATTTGTTGTTACCCAGCTTTCTAAATGGACCATTCTGAAATGTATGTGTTGTTGTCCAGCTTTCTAAATGGACCATTCTGAAATGTATGTGTTGTTGTCCAGCTTTCTAAATGGATCAATCTGAAATGTATGTGTTGTTGTCCAGCTTTCTAAATGGACCATTCTGAAATGTATGTGTTGTTGCCCAGCTTTCTAAATGGATCAATCTGAAATGTATGTGTTGTTGCCAAGCTTTCTAAATGGATCAATCTGAAATGTATGTGTTGTTGCCCAGCTTTCTAAATGGATCAATCTGAAATGTATGTGTTGTTGCCCAGCTTTCTAAATGGATCAATCTTAAATTTATTTATTGTTGTCCAGCTTTCTAAATGGATCAATCTGAAATGTATGTGTTGTTGCCCAGCTTTCTAAATGGATCAATCTGAAATGTATGTGTTGTTGCCCAGCTTTCTAAATGGATCAATCTTAAATTTATGTGTTGTTGCCCAGCTTTCTAAATGGATCAATCTGAAATTTATGTGTTGTTGCCCAGCTTTCTAAATGGATCAATCTGAAATTTATTTATTGTTGTCCAGCTTTCTAAATGGATCAATCTGAAATTTATTTATTGTTGTCCAGCTTTCTAAATGGATCAATCTGAAATTTTAGCTCTAGTCGAAATAGTTTCTAAGATGTGAGCACTTTAAACACAGTAGTTATTTGATGACAAATGACTGATTACATATCATGTAGATGCACTATGATATATATTGTAGATACACTATGATATATATTGTAGATGCACTGTGATATATATTGTAGATGCACTATGATATATATTGTAGATGCACTATGATATATGTAGATGCACTATGATATATATTGTAGATGCACTATGATATATATTGTAGATGCACTATGATATATGTAGATGCACTATGATATATATTGTAGATGCACTATGATATGTATTGTAGATGCACTATGATATTTATTGTCGATGCACTATGATATATATTGTAGATGCACTATGATATATGTAGATGCACTATGATATATATTGTCGATGCACTATGATATATATTGTAGATGCACTATGATATATATTGTAGATGCACTATGATATATATTGTAGATGCACTATGATATATATTGTAGATGCACTATGATATATATTGTAGATGCACTTTGATATATATTGTAGATGCACTATGATATATATTGTAGATGCACTATGATATACATTGTAGATGCACTATGATATATATTTTCAAAGGTAAAACTAAATTTCTATAAACAAGTAAAATCACAAAATACTACTGTAATTGTAGTTGCTCAAGATCTGAAACTGGACTGAAAGAAAACGTGACATGATGGAGTGTTAAGTCTCCTGACACAAGGGTTAAGTCTGGCATGAGGGTTAAGTGTCCTGACTGGGGGGGTTAAGTCTCCTGACACGAGGGTTAAGTCTCCTGACACGAGGGCTAAGTCTCCTCTGACATGAGGGTTAAGTCTCCTGACTGGAGGGTTATGTCTGCTGACATGAGGGCTAAGTCTCCTGACATGAGGGTTAAGTCTCCTGACACAAGTGTTAAGTCTGGCATGAGGGTTAAGGCTCCTAACACGAGGGTTAAACTCATACATCCTTCACCATGACATGTCTTGCACCATGATGTCTTTATTTGTGGAAGTAGTTTCCCATTCCTATAGTTCCTGGTAAAGCTACTGTCAGAGATAAATGTCAGGTTTCTCTGACCTGGCCGGTGTGGGACAACTGTTGTTGACTGTGGCAGGAACGCACGCGGAAACTTGGTACGAAGATCAAGGAGCTCGTCATTCTACCCATCTATGCCAACCTACCAACCGATCTTCAGGCAAAGATCTTTGAACCTACGCCACCTGGTGGCCGGAAGGTGTGTTCAGTTTCGTCTCATTATTTTTTCATTGTAGTTTTCTGACATTAATCTTGTAATTTATTGTTTTCCATATGCCTTTATTTACTGGCAACTTTACCACATATAATATATAGTGCAGTTGCAGTTATAATTGAATTTACATAATTGTAATAAAAAATATGGTGGTATTTTGTTTGAATAATGTAATAACATTTTCTATTTTATCTAGTGCTGTAATCATAACTGAGTGGTCGACCGAACCCTAACGTTAATACATGTCACCTCTCAAAGTAACCTTAAAGAGACTAGTACTATTGATGAGTTAACCCTTTCCTTCCCTCCCCAGGTGATCCTGGCCACAAACATAGCTGAGACGTCCCTTACCATCGATGGAATCGTCTACGTCATTGATCCAGGCTTCTGTAAGCAGAACAGCTACAATGCTCGCACCGGCATGGAGTCACTGGTGGTGACACCTATATCAAAGGCCTCAGCCAATCAACGAGCAGGGCGTGGGGGGCGCGTGTCTGCAGGAAAGGCGTTCCGTCTCTACACGGCGTGGGCGTACAAGAACGAACTAGAGGACAACACCATCCCTGAGATACAACGGACTAACTTGGGCAATGTTGTTCTACTTCTGAAGAGTCTTGGGATCAACGACCTCATCCACTTTGACTTCATGGACGCCCCACCCCATGAAACCCTAGTGCTTGCCCTCGAGCAGTTGTATGCCCTTGGGGCACTGAACCATCTCGGGGAACTGACCAAAATGGGGCGCAGAATGGCTGAGTTCCCTGTCGATCCGATGCTGTCCAAGATGATTCTTGCATCTGAAAAGTGGGTATAGCTTTTGACTTGAGCTGTGGCCACAAGTGTTTAGAGGAGATCCTCTCAATCACTGCCATGTTGTAGGTACAAGTGTTCAGAGGAGATCCTCTCAGTGACCGCCATGTTGTAGGTACAAGTGTTCAGAGGAGATCCTCTCAGTCACTGCCATGTTGTAGGTACAAGTGTTCAGAGGAGATCCTCTCAGTCACTGCCATGTTGTAGGTACAAGTGTTCAGAGGAGATCCTCTCAGTCACTGCCATGTTGTAGGTACAAGTGTTCAGAGGAGATCCTCTCAGTCACTGCCATGTTGTAGGTACAAGTGTTCAGAGGAGATCCTCTCAGTCACTGCCATGTTGTAGGTACAAGTGTTCAGAGGAGATCCTCTCAGTCACTGCCATGTTGTAGGTACAAGTGTTCAGAGGAGATCCTCTCAGTCACTGCCATGTTGTAGGTACAAGTGTTCAGAGGAGATCCTCTTAGTGACCGCCATGTTGTAGGTACAAGTGTTCAGAGGAGGTTGTCTCAGTGACCGCCATGTTGTAGGTACAAGTGTTCAGAGGAGATCCTCTCAGTCACTGCCATGTTGTAGGTACAAGTGTTCAGAGGAGATCCTCTCAGTCACTGCCATGTTGTAGGTACAAGTGTTCAGAGGAGATCCTCTCAGTCACTGCCATGTTGTAGGTACAAGTGTTCAGAGGAGATCCTCTTAGTGACCGCCATGTTGTAGGTACAAGTGTTCAGAGGAGGTTGTCTCAGTGATTGCCATTTTGTAGGTACAAGTGTTCAGAGGAGATCCTCTCAGTCACTGCCATGCTGTCCGTGAACAGTTCTGTCTTCTACCGACCCAAGGACAAGGTCGTGCATGCGGACACAGCACGCCAGAACTTCTTCACCCCTGGAGGTGATCACATGACCTTGCTTAACATCTACAACCAGGTGAGTCGACATAGTGGCAGGGACTCAGCCACTGGCTGGCTATGTACACAGCTAGGCTAGAAGTCTCTCTACCAGTGAAGACATGGTGGCAGGGACTCAGCCACTGGCTGGCTATGTACACAGCTACGCTAGAAGTCTCTCTACCAGTGAAGACATAGTGGCAGGGACTCAGCCACTGGCTGGCTATGTACACAGCTAGGCTAGAAGTCTCTCTACCAGTGAAGACATGGTGGCAGAGACTCAGCCACTGGCTGGCTATGTACACAGCTACGCTAGAAGTCTCTCTACCAGTGAAGACATAGTGGCAGGGACTCAGCCACTGGCTGGCTATGTACACAGCTACGCTAGAAGTCTCTCTACCAGTGAAGACATGGTGGCAGGGACTCAGCCACTGGCTGGCTATGTGCACAGCTACGCTAGAAGTCTCTCTACCAGTGAAGACATGGTGGCAGAGACTCAGCCACTGGCTGGCTATGTACACAGCTACGCTAGAAGTCTCTCTACCAGTGAAGACATAGTGGCAGGGACTCAGCCACTGGCTGGCTATGTACACAGCTACGCTAGAAGTCTCTCTACCAGTGAAGACATGGTGGCAGGGACTCAGCCACTGGCTGGCTATGTACACAGCTAGGCTAGAAGTCTCTCTACCAGTGAAGACATGGTGGCAGAGACTCAGCCACTGGCTGGCTATGTACACAGCTACGCTAGAGGTCTCTACCAGTGAAGACATGGTGGCAGGGACTCAGCCACTGGCTGGCTATGTACACAGCTACGCTAGAAGTCTCTCTACCAGTGAAGACATAGTGGCAGGGACTCAGCCACTGGCTGGCTATGTACACAGCTAGGCTAGAAGTCTCTCTACCAGTGAAGACATAGTGGCAGGGACTCAGTCACTGGCTGGCTATGTACACAGCTATGCTAGAAGTCTCTCTACCAGTGAAGACATGGTGGCAGAGACTCAGCCACTGGCTGGCTATGTACACAGCTATGCTAGAAGTCTCTCTACCAGTGAAGACATAGTGGCAGAGACTCAGCCACTGGCTGGCTATGTACACAGCTATGCTAGAGGTCTCTACCAGTGAAGAATAGAGCAGTATTCTTTTACAATGCACTGCTTTCTGTGTCAAGCTCATTGTCTCCTATCAGAATGTTTGTTTAAGGAGTGAGCCGTTGAAAAACGGGTCTCGTCCTGAGTCAGTTGTGTGTCTCTTGGTGACTGTGTAGACAGATGTGTGTCTCTTGGTGACTGTGTAGACAGATGTGCATCTCTTGGTGACTGTATAGACAGATGTGTGTCTCTTGGTGACTGTGTAGACAGGTGTGTGTCTCTTGGTGACTGTGTAGTCAGTTGTGTGTCTCTTGGTGACTGTGTAGACAGATGTGTGTCTCTTGGTGACTGTGTAGACAGATGTGTGTCTCTTGGTGACTGTAGACAGATGTGTGTCTCTTGGTGACTGTAGACAGATGTGTGTCTCTTGGTGACTGTGTAGACAGGTGTGTGTCTCTTGGTGACTGTGTAGACAGATGTGTGTCTCTTGGTGACTGTAGACAGATGTGCATCTCTTGGCGACTGTATAGACAGATGTGTGTCTCTTGGTGACTGTATAGACAGATGTGTGTCTCTTGGTGACTGTGTAGACAGGTGTGTGTCTCTTGGTGACTGTGTAGACAGATGTGTGTCTCTTGGTGACTGTGTAGACAGATGTGTGTTTCTTGGTGACTGTGTAGACAGATGTGTGTCTCTTGGTGACTGTGTAGACAGATGTGTGTCTCTTGGTGACTGTGTAGACAGATGTGTGTCTCTTGGTGACTGTGTAGACAGATGTGTGTCTCTTGGTGACTGTAGACAGATGTGTGTCTCTTGGTGACTGTAGACAGATGTGTGTCTCTTGGTGACTGTGTAGACAGGTGTGTGTCTCTTGGTGACTGTGTAGACAGATGTGTGTCTCTTGGTGACTGTAGACAGATGTGCATCTCTTGGCGACTGTATAGACAGATGTGTGTCTCTTGGTGACTGTGTAGACAGATGTGTGTCTCTTGGTGACTGTGTAGACAGGTGTGTGTCTCTTGGTGACTGTGTAGACAGATGTGTGTCTCTTGGTGACTGTGTAGACAGATGTGTGTTTCTTGGTGACTGTGTAGACAGATGTGTGTCTCTTGGTGACTGTGTAGACAGATGTGTGTCTCTTGGTGACTGTGTAGACAGATGTGTGTCTCTTGGTGACTGTGTAGACAGATGTGTGTCTCTTGGTGATATGTAGACAGATGTGCAGCATACATTGGGTATTTATTGCACTATGTTATAAAACGGATGTAATCTTTGTTTGTTTCTCATGAACAAGTTGTTGTCTTTAGTGGCACGAAACACACTGTTGTATACTTGACTCATTGTAGTGGAGAAAATTGTTCGATGCGGCTCTACGTTCAGTGCAACATTTTCATCTAAATTTGTGAGATTACACGAACGATTCCAACTGGACTACAGTCAGTACGCTACATTAATTCGATGTATGTTGTCGTTGATCTGCCCTGTAAGCTGATTTTAAACCGAGCCAATCTGTTCAATCACCCACAGACACCACAGTGTCTCCAGGGGCCACCAGGATTATTCGCTATTGTCTGAGGGTCAACACCTGCAGTATCCCTAGTAAACCTTGTGCACAAGTGACCGTGAACTTGCATTACCTTTGAGAAGTGCCAAAGTGACCATGGCCATACACACTGCCTGAATTAACTCCATCAAACACTCTAACAATGGACAAGACCGCCGCCAAGACAAGAAGTGAATCACAATCGAACACTGGGGCTGAACAGTTGGACCAACATGAAGAAACCATGACAACTCATGAGGTAACGTTCAACAAACTCCTGGAAATGCAACAAAACATATCCTAAAAGTGCCTGCAATCTTTCATGGAGAGCACCAACAACAGGATGAATAACTTCATGGCTGAGACAGTAAAGTCAATGTCTGACTTGAAACATAGCCTCCAATACACACAGCCTCAAGCACACGCAGCCTCCAGCACACCCAGCCTCCAGCACACGCAGCCTCCAGCACACCCAGCCTCCAGCACACGCAACCTCCAGCACATGCACTTCATGCAGCCTCCAGAGTCCAGTACACACAGCCTCCAGTACAAGCAGCCTCCAGTACACGCAGCCTCCAGTACACACAGCCTCCAGTACACACAGCCTCCAGCACACGCAGCCTCCAGCACACGCAGCCTCCAGCACACCCAGCCTCCAGTACACACAGCCTCCAGTACACACAGCCTCCAGCACACGCAGCCTCCAGTACACACAGCCTCCAGCACACGCAGCCTCCAGCACACCCAGCCTCCAGTACACACAGCCTCCAGCACACGCAGCCTCCAGCACACGCAGCCTCCAGCACACGCAGCCTCCAGCACACACAGCCTCCAGCACACGCAGCCTCCAGCACACACAGCCTCCAGCACACGCAGCCTCCAGCACACGCAGCCTCCAGTACAAACAGCCTCCAGTACAAGCAGCCTCCAGTACACGCAGCCTCCAGTACACCCAGCCTCCAGTACAAGCAGCCACCAGTACAAGCAGCCTCCAGTACACGCAGCCTCCAGTACAAGCAGCCTCCAATACAAGCTGCCTCCAGTACATGCAGCCTCCAGTACATGCAGCCTCCAGTACACGCAGCCTCCAGTACACGCAGCCTCCAATACACAAAGCCTCCAGAGTCCAGTACACACAGCCTCCAGTACACGCAGCCTCCAGTACACCCGGCCTCCAGTACAAGCAGCCTCCAGTACACGCAGCCTCCAGTACACCCAGCCTCCAGTACAAGCAGCCTCCAGTACACCCAGTCTCCAGTACACGCAGCCTCCAGTACACCCAGCCTCCAGTACAAGCAGCCTCCAGTACACGCAGCCTCCAGTACACCCAGCCTCCAGTACACGCAGCCTCCAGTACAAGCAGCCTCCAGTACAAGCAGCCTCCAGTACAAGCAGCCTCCAGTACAAGCAGCCTCCAGTACAAGCAGCCTCCAGTACAAGCAGCCTCCAGTACACGCAGCCTCCAGTACAAGCAGCCTCCAGTACAAGCAGCCTCCACTACACGAAGCCTCCAGTACACGCAGCCTCCTGCACACCCAGCCTCCAGCACACGCAGCCTACAGTACACGCGGCCTCCAGTACACGCAGCCTCCAGTACAAGCAGTCTCCGGTACATGCAGCCTCCAGTACACACAGCCTCCAGCACACGCAGTCTCCAGTATACGCAGCCTCCAGTACAAGCAGCCTCCAGTACAAGCAGCCTCCAGTACACGCAGCCTCCAGTACACGCAGCCTCCAGCACACGCAGTCTCCAGTATACGCAGCCTCCAGTACACGCAGCCTCCAGTACAAGCAGCCTCCAGCACACGCAGCCTCCAGTACAAGCAGCCTCCAGCACACGCAGCCTCCAGCACATGCAGCCTCCAGCACATGCAGCCTCCAGCACACCCAGCCTCCAGCACACCCAGCCTCCTGCACACCCAGCCTCCAGTACAAGCAGCCTCCAGCACACGCAGCCTCCAGTACACGAAGCCTCCAGCACACCCAGCCTCCAGCACATGCAGCCTCCAGCACACGCAGCCTCCAGCACACGCAGCCTCCAGCACACGCAACCTCCAGCACACCCAGCCTCCAGCACACCCAGCCTCCAGCACACGCAGCCTTTTTTAATATGCACAGCCTCCAATATACGCAGCCTCCAATACACGCACCCTCCAGCACATGCAGCCTCCAGTACAAGTAGCCTCCATTACATGCAGCCTCCAGTATATGCAGCCTCCGTTACACGCAGCCTCCAGTACACGCAGCCTCCAGTATAGGCAGCCTCCATCACACGCAGCCTCTGGTGCACGCAGCCTCCATTACATGCAGCCTCCAAGCCAAGTGCCCCAAACATCGACACTCTACTAATGCAATTGCAGAGACTAGATTAAAACATGGACTACATCGAAAATCAGACAAGACAAACGAACGTCAGGATCGACAGTATCCCAGAAGTTACAGGTGAAACGTGCGAGAAAATAGAAGAACTGGTAAAAAACAACCTTTTGAAAACGTTCGCTACCGTCAGGACAAGTTGAACAAATTAACATTAAGCACGGTCACAGAATGGGCACTCTGAGAACGGTGAACGGGGCGACGAAGCCATGAACTGTGGTCATGAAATTTGCGTCCTTCAAGGAACGCGAGTTCCTACTACAGAAAGCACGACTCGTGAAGCTGAACAGTCTGTTCGTGAATGAGGACTTCTCGCTAAAAGTGGTGCAGAAATGTAAAGAACTACTTCCAAAGATGATGGAACAGTGTACTAAGGAGAAGTACATCTCTTTTGACAAACTAGTTATCAGGGATGACTGTTGACTGCTGTTTAGCGTGCTATCATGAACACCCACACGTAATACCAGTTGTTACATACTTAAAGCCAATTATGGATCACGTCTCTATAAATCCTTGTTACGTGACTTGTGTAATTGAACTTGTAATGACTTTACGTTGCATATATATATATATATATATATATATGCCTAGTCACCCTTTTTTGTTCTTGTTTTTTTCCCATTATCTCTCATATCCTTCACTGATGTTCATTCAAATGGACGTATACCTGGTAATGGCAATTTATGTTTGAATGTCATCATTAAAAAACCAAAGACAAACTTTTGTAACTATTTAATTAACACTATATAAAAATTCGTTTTAACTAGGTTAATGTTATGACTTCAGTTTACGTACAAAATGTTATCAATGAACTTTACAGTGTCTATGATATTTTCTTTAAAGTATTTTATTCTTTTTTATGTAGTCCTCTTTTTTTATATTGATTGTCGCTCGAACTGCTTAATATAAAATGACATTGGATTTAAAAAGTATTATTACATATTATTTATATTTTAGTCTACGTTTATTGCCCAACGATCTTCTTTATTTGTCAATTTTCTCTTCGATTTTATGTGTTTTGATTCAACAGACGGACTTAGTTGTATCAATATGACTTTATGTCTAATAAATAACATGGAATCACTGCTATAAATCTCTAGATAGGATTATATCACTTGTAAGACACAGCTGTACATTATATGTATCAATTGATTGCTTATCTAGTAATAACATGGAATCACTGCTATCATCTCTAGATAGGATTATATCACTTGTAAGACACAGCTGTACATTATATGTATCGGTTGGTTGCTTCTCTAGTAATATTCTAAATAATGTCAATACCCACTGAAACCTTTCTCAGATTCAAAGGTGGCATTGATCAAAACGATCTCACAAAAATTTTAAATCTCGACCCCAATGAAAGCTCTGTAAGAACAAAGACAAGATATCACAACATTGAGGACCTGAAGGGATTTCTGGCTAAAAACAGAACTAAATTAACAGTACTAAGCCTAAACATAGACTCATTAAGCTCAAAATTTGATAAATTAAATATTTTAATAAACACTCTGGCTGAATCAGAGGTATTCATAAATGTCATTTGCCTACAAGAATCAAGAAGAGAACAAAACACTGACATAGAACACCTTAACTAAAACACTGACATAGAACACCTTAACTAAAACACTGACATAGAACACCTTAACTAAAACACTGACATAGAACACCTTAACTAAAACACTGACATAGAACACCTTAACTAAAACACTGACATAGAACACCTTAACTAAAACACTGACATAGAACACCTTAACTAAAACACTGACATAGAACACCTTAACTAAAACACTGACATAGAACACCTTAACTAAAACACTGACATAGAACACCTTAACTAAAACACTGACATAGAACACCTTAACTAAAACACTGACATAGAACACCTTAACTAAAACACTGACATAGAACACCTTAACTAAAACACTGACATAGAACACCTTAGCTAAAACACTGACATAGAACACCTTAACTAAAACAAACCAAGCATGCATCAATAATTGTTTAATTACATAATGTATACTCAACCTGAGAAGGGTTGTCTGTAAACATTATCGAAGATTCAGGTAAAAGTATTACAATCTGTAACAGTTACAGACCCACTAAGTATTACAATCTGTAACAGTTACAGACCCACTAAGTATTACAATCTGTAACAGTTACGGACCCACTAAGTATTACAATCTGTAACAGTTACAGACCCACTAAGTATTACAATCTGTAGCAGTTACAGACCCACTAAGTATTACAATCTGTAGCAGTTACAGACCCACTAAGTATTACAATCTGTAGCAGTTACAGACCCACTAAGTATTACAATCTGTAACAGTTACAGACCCACTAAGTATTACAATCTGTAGCAGTTACAGACCCACTAAGTATTACAATCTGTAGCAGTTACAGACCCACTAAGTATTACAATCTGTAGCAGTTACAGACCCACTAAGTATTACAATCTGTAACAGTTACAGACCCACTAAGTATTACAATCTGTAACAGTTACAGACCCACTAAGTATTACAATCTGTAACAGTTACAGACCCACTAAGTATTACAATCTGTAACAGTTACAGACCCACTAAGTATTACAATCTGTAGCAGTTACAGACCCACTAAGTATTACAATCTGTAACAGTTACAGACCCACTAAGTATTACAATCTGTAGCAGTTACAGACCCACTAAGTATTACAATCTGTAGCAGTTACAGACCCACTAAGTATTACAATCTGTAGCAGTTACAGACCCACTAAGTATTACAATCTGTAGCAGTTACAGACCCACTAAGTATTACAATCTGTAACAGTTACAGACCCACTAAGTATTACAATCTGTAACAGTTACAGACCCACTAAGTATTACAATATGTAACAGTTACAGACCCACTAAGTATTACAATCTGTAACAGTTACAGACCCACTAAGTATTACAATCTGTAGCAGTTACAGACCCACTAAGTATTACAATCTGTAGCAGTTACAGACCCACTAAGTATTACAATCTGTAGCAGTTACAGACCCACTAAGCATAATAATAATCATACTTCAATCGACTCATTTTTCAAGAAATCACTCCCATAGTTCAGAATTTAAGTAGACCTTCAACAAATTTTGTACTAATGGGAGATTTTAATATTGACCAATTAAAGCTTAACTCCAATAATAAATTTCAAGAATTCTACGATTCAGTAGTTGAACTGCATCTTCTACCTAACACCACCTTACCAACGAGAATATCAAAACAAGATGCCACTCTAATTGACCATATGTACTGTAAATCACCGAACCCTTTCACGATATCACAAAGTGGTATAAAACATAAACTGGCCGGATGTTTTTGACGAAGGCGTAACAGCAGACCCTCTTATAACTTATCATCAACAATTCTATACTAAGCTAGATGAAATAATAAATAGGCACTTTCCCCAAAAAAAAATTTTATTCAATAATTATAAACACAAGAAATCTAAATGGATGAATTATGATCTACTTTCAGAAATTAAAAAGAAAGACAAACTTTACAGAGCTGTCGGCACGACAGAACTGGTGCAATGGCACATGTTTTAAAATATGATGAATTTAAAATCAAAGTGAAAAAAGTAAGAAAGTTGAAACAAAAACCAAGGCAGAATTTGATAAATATAAAAAATACGTTAAAAAAACATGTGTAACTATTGCTGATGTAATTAACAAATACAAAACAAATTCCCAACTCACTTCAATATCAACGGAATCCAGAGTAAAGATAAAAACGAAATAGCAAGGCAATAAAAAAACAATTTCTAAATGTTGGGCAAATAAATAAATTAAAGCCAAAGAAAAGTTCTGCATATGACAACATTTCTCAAATTTTATTAAAAGCATCTATAATCACCTTAGCTAAACCCCTTACCGGCATAATTAATCAATCGCTGATAACTGGAAGATTTCCTAATAAATTTAAAACAGCAAAGATTATTCCTATTTTCAAGAATGACGATAAACACGACTTGAATAATTATGGACCTATATCACTATTGCCCTCTATAGCTAAAGTATTTGAAAAAGCAGTCTATGCACAAATACTTCCGTATTTTACTATTAACACTTTTACATGTAAATCAAAATGGATTCAGAGCAGGACTTTCGAATAAACTAGCACTATCTGAAATGGTAGATCAAATTAATTTAGATCTTGATAAAAAAAACTACGTATAGCAATATTCAAAGGCATTTGATACGATTGACCATGCAATCCTTATTAGGAGGCTTGAACATTATGGCATAAAATATATAGAATTAGATTGGTTTAAAAGCTACATATGCAACAGACAGCAATATGTTGAATTAAACAACATACAATCAACCACAGAAACAATAACTACAGGAGTCCCTCAGGGGTCAATACTAGGACTTCTACTATTTTTAATATTATATTAATGATCTAGAAATGGCTAGTACCAAATTTACCTCATCATGTATGCTGATGATGCCACCCTGTCCAGCACACTGGGCAACTTCACAAGTAACCACACAACTAACTCAACATCAAATCAGATAAATGCAGAATTAACCAAAATAACAGATTGACTCGCAGTGAACAGGCTTTCACTCAATGCAACCAACACAAAAATTAAGATTTTTTCACAGTAAACAAAGAACACTAAAAAATAGAGACATTCCTAATATTAAAGTAAATGCTATTCCAATTGAATATGTAACACACTTTAAATTTCTCGGTGTCATAATAGACTGTAATATGACATGGTCTTCTCACATTAATTATATGGTTAACAAATTATCTAGGATGTGTGGAATTATATCTAATCATGTGTCAGTGTACATTTTGAAAATAATCTACAATTCACTATTTTTATTACACCTAAATTATGGAATAACAGCTTTGGGTTTCAATGTATGACCACGAATAAATCTCAACATGGATTCCTTAAAGCAAGGTCATGCTTAACAAATATGTTATGTTTTTTGGAAGAAATCACTAAGTGGATAGACGTGGGATCGCCAGTAGATATTATCTACTTAGATTTTCAGAAAGCTTTTGACAAAGTGCCACATCAAAGATTGCTACTTAAATTAAAAGCCCATGGTATCGGGGATAGCATAACTGACTGGATAGAACAATGGCTGACTGACAGAAGACAACGAGTTGTAGTAGATGGAGAAGTTTCAAATTGGAAATCGGTTTTGAGTGGGGTACCTCAAGGGTCAGTACTAGGACCTATATTATTCTTAATTTATATCAATGACTTGGACGACAGTATAACAAGTAACGTACTGAAATTTGCGGATGACACAAAACTGTTTAGAAAGGTTAATACTGATGGTGATAAACAACATTTACAAAACGATCTAGACAGATTAGTGAAATGGTCTGAGAAATGGCAGATGCTGTTCAATTTTGGGAAATGTAAATGCCTACATACAGGACATGGGAACTTGAATGTAAACTATAAAATGGGAGATACTGTTCTGGGTACTACTGTAAAAGAAAAGGACTTAGGAGTTACAATAAGCGCTGATATGAAAGTTTCAGAGCAGTGTGGTATTGCAGCTTCAAAGGGTAATCAAATTCTTGGATTGATTAGAAGAAACATAACATACAAGGGAAAAAAGTTAATTATACCTCTTTATAAAGCAATAGTTAGACCTCATTTAGAATACTGTATACAAGCATGGAGACCATATCGTAAGAAGGATATAGATACGCTTGAACGCATACAAAGGAGAGCAACTAAAATGATTCCAGAACTTAGAGACCTTAGTTATGAAGAACGCCTGAAAGAATGTGGTTTAACAACTCTAGAGACAAGGAGGTTAAGAGGAGATCAGATTGAAGTTTTTAAGATATTGAATGGGTATGAAATTATTGATAGAAATATGTTTTTCTCACTCAAGAAGGATAGCAGAACTAGAGGACATGAGGTAAAATTAGTAAAGGATCAATGTAGATTGGACATCAGGAAGCACTCGTTCTCACAGAGGACAATAAATGAATGGAACAAATTGTCTACAGATTGTGTAACTGCTAGCAGCGTGAATATGTTTAAAAACAAGGTTGACACATATATCAGGAGGGCGGGTTATAAGTAGATGAACATTGTTGGACTCTCGATAAGCCAATGGCTTCCTTGTCCACTTGCCATCTGGGCCTTTGGCTTGGATGGCAAATCTTGTTAAATCTTGTTAAATCTTGTTAAATAAACTGCAAAAAAGGCAATTAGAGCCTTATCAAACAGCAAACATAATTCGCATGCCACACCTCTATTGAAGAATCTTGAAGTGTTAAAGGCACACAACATTTATAAACTATCATGTTTCAAATAAAAAAAATAGACATCGTAATATGAGAAATTTTTTTATCATATATTATATATTATGTGTGACAACTACTGTCAATGTGTCATGACATATTGCCATATACTGCATTGTATAACATTAAAAAAAATGTTGGTTAGTATTAATTGGTTGTGGTAAAGTTAGTGTGAGATAGAGCTAGTGGTGTTAACTGGTTGTGGTAAAGTTAGTGTGAGATAGAGCTAGTAGTGTTAACTGTTGAT
The DNA here is from genome assembly GCA_963662155.1 of Lamellibrachia columna. Taxonomy (NCBI): domain Eukaryota; kingdom Metazoa; phylum Annelida; class Polychaeta; order Sabellida; family Siboglinidae; genus Lamellibrachia; species Lamellibrachia columna. The sequence continues at coordinate 50,037,314 of OY759272.1, forward strand.
ATCGGTATTTCTACTTATTTATTACTTCGTAACTGTTTTCTTGTATTCCACACCTTTTCTCTACTGTGTAATTCATAGCTTACACTTTATTTTAATGTTGAATTTACTATTATTTGTAACATCAGTATTAGTTGATCAGTTAATGAATTATCTTCATGTAATTGTCGTGTTGGCCTGTATGACAGTGATCTTTTAGTTCTTAGTGCAGGTCTCCGTGGATCAATCAACGTTTACTATCAATTATCATTTATTATAAATGTACTATTATGTTCACGGTTGATCTGAATAAATTTAACTCTCTTTCCCTCTCCCTGACCCTCTCCCCCTCTCTCCCCCTCTCTCTCTCTCTCTCTCACTTTTTTTCCCACACTCTCTCTCTCACTCTCTCTCCCCCCTCTCTCTCTCACTCTCTCTCTCCCTCTCTCTCTCTCTCTCTCTCTCTCCCCCTCTCTCTCTCACTCTCTCTCACTCTCTCTCTCTTTCTCTCTCCCCCTCTCTCTCTCTCACTCTCACTCTCTCTCTCTCTCTCCCCCTCTCTCTCTCACTCTCTCTCCCCCTCTCACTCTTTCTCTCACTCTCTCTCTCTCTCTCTCTCTCTCTCTCTCTCTCTCCTCTCTCTCTCTCTCACTCTCTCTCACTCTCTCTCTCACTCTCTCTCTTTTGCTCGCTCGCACTCTCTCTCTCTCTCTCTCTCTCTCTCTCTCTCTCTCACTCGCTCGCTCGCTCTCTCTCTCGCTCTCTCACTCTCACGTTGTTGTTGTTAGTGGCAGGAGACAAACTACTTGACTCAATGTTGTTGTTAGTGGCAGGAGAAACTATTTGACTCAATGTTGTTGTTGTTGTCTTTAGTGGCAGGAGACAGACTACTTCACTCATGTTGTTGTTCTTGTTGTCATTAGTGGCAGGAAACGAACTACTCGACTCAGTGGTGCTTTGAGAACTTCATCCAGCACCGTTCCATGAAGCGTGCACGAGACATCCGAGACCAACTCGAGGGTTTGATGGAGCGTGTCGAGATAGAACTCGTCTCAAATCCACTTGACAACATTGGCATCCGCAAGGTGGGGTTATCTCATTGTTATGATGTTAAGTCAGTTTCTGACTATGTACTGTATATTAGTTATAAATATAAACTAAATACACTTAAATACACTCTTAGCTTAGAATTTCAAAGAAATCCTACCCTACGTTTATCACATCTTGTACTAACAAACAGGCCCATCTTCAGGTGCTTCATTGCCACCCCTGTGTTTTTCATATACCCGGAGTTCCTGAGTTGGCCCAGGACTACAGACATAACACACCCCTAGACTTCCTACTGACTATCTGCCTATGTTTGCACTAGCCCAAACCCTGCACATGCACTTTTAAACAGTTTAGTACATATTTGATCTCTAGCCCTCTAAAGGCAAGTTATAGTAAACATCTGCTAATACATACTTTTGCAAGAAAATTCAAAACCACTTCATTTAACACCCCTCTCGCCTGACGTAAATATGAAGTTCGCACTCGTGCTACCACTATATGCTTCCTGGCAGCAAACATGCATAAGTACCTCTGTCAAATTTCCTCCAACAATTACCTGCAGCCGTGATTTACATGATAACCACCATGCCATACAGTGTGACATGATCACCACCACGCCATACAGTGTGACATGATCACCACCATGCCATACAGTGTGATATGATCACCACCATGGCATACAGTGTGATATGATCACCACCATGCCATACAGTGTGACATGATCACCAGCATGCCATACAGTGTGACATGATCATCACCATGCCATACAGTGTGACATGATCACCACCATGCCATACAGTGTGACATGATCATCACCATGGCATACAGTGTGATATGATCATCACCATGCCATACAGTGTGACATGATCACCACCATGCCATACAGTGTGACATGATCACCACCATGCCATACAGTGTGACATGATCACCACCATGCCATACAGTGTGATATGATCACCACCATGGCATACAGTGTGATATGATCACCACCATGCCATACAGTGTGACATGATCACCACCATGCCATACAGTGTGACATGATCATCACCATGGCATACAGTGTGATATGATCACCACCATGCCATACAGTGTGACATGATCACCACCATGCCATACAGTGTGACATGATCACCACCATGCCATACAGTGACACCACCATGCCATACAGTGTGACATGATCACCACCATGCCATACAGTGTGACATGATCACCACCATTCCATACAGTGCAACATGATCATCACCATCGCATACAGTGTGATATGATCACCACCATGGCATACAGTGTGATATGATCACCACCATGCCATACAGTGTGATATGATCACCACCATGCCATACAGTGTGATATGATCACCACCATGCCATACAGTGTGACATGATCACCACCATGCCATACAGTGTGACATGATCACCACCATTCCATACAGTGTGACATGATCATCACCATGGCATACAGTGTGACATGATCACCACCATGCCATACAGTGTGACATGATCACCACCATGCCATACAGTGTGACATGATCATCACCATGTCATACAGTGTGACATGATCACCACCATGCCATACAGTGTGACATGATCACCACCATGCCATACAGTGTGACATGATCACCACCATGCCATACAGTGTGATATGATCACCACCATGCCATACAGTGTGATATGATCACCACCATGCCATACAGTGTGACATGATCACCACCATGCCATACAGTGTGACATGATCACCACCATGCCATACAGTGTGACATGATCACCACCATGCCATACAGTGTGACATGATCACCACCATGCCATACAGTGTGACATGATCACCACCATGCCATACAGTGTGATATGATCACCACCATGCCATACAGTGTGACATGATCACCACCATGCCATACAGTGTGACATGATCACCACCATGCCATACAGTGTGACATGATCACCACCATGCCATACAGTGTGACATGATCACCACCATGCCATACAGTGTGACATGATCATCACCATGCCATACAGTGTGACATGATCACCACCACGCCATACAGTGTGACATGATCACCACCATGCCATACAGTGTGACATGATCATCACCATGCCACACAGTGTGACATGATCACCCCCATGGCATACAGTGTCACATGATCACCACCACGCCATACAGTGTGACATGATCACCACCATGCCATACAGTGTGACATGATCACCACCATTCCATACAGTGTGACATGATCATCACCATGGCATACAGTGTGACATGATCACCACCATGCCATACAGTGTGACATGATCATCACCATGGCATACAGTGTGATATGATCACCACCATGTCATACAGTGTGACATGATCACCACCATGCCATACAGTGTGACATGATCACCACCATGCCATACAGTGTGATATGATCACCACCATGTCATACAGTGACACCACCATGCCATACAGTGTGACATGATCACCACCATGCCATACAGTGTGACATGATCACCACCATGCCATACAGTGTGACATGATCACCACCATTCCATACAGTGTGACATGATCATCACCATGGCATACAGTGTGATATGATCACCACCATGGCATACAGTGTGATATGATCACCACCATGCCATACAGTGTGATATGATCACCACCATGCCATACAGTGTGACATGATCACCACCATGCCATACAGTGTGATATGATCACCACCATGCCATACAGTGTGACATGATCACCACCATGCCATACAGTGTGACATGATCACCACCATGCCATACAGTGTGACATGATCACCACCATGCCATACAGTGTGACATGATCACCACCATGCCATACAGTGTGACATGATCACCCCCATGCCATACAGTGTGACATGATCATCACCATGCCATACAGTGTGACATGATCACCACCACGCCATACAGTGTGACATGATCACCACCACGCCATACAGTGTGACATGATCACCACCATGCCATACAGTGTGACATGATCACCACCATGCCATACAGTGTCACATGATCACCACCATGCCATACAGTGTCACATGATCACCACCATGCCATACAGTGTCACATGATCACCACCACGCCATACATTGTCACATGATCACCACCACGCCATACAGTGTCACATGATCACCACCATGCCATACAGTGTCACATGATCACCACCATGCCATACAATGTGACATGATCACCACCATGCCATACAGTGTGACATGATCACCACCATGCCATACAGTGTCACATGATCACCACCATGCCATACAGTGTCACATGATCACCACCATGTCATACAGTGTCACATGATCACCACCATGCCATACATTGTGACATGATCACCACCATGCCATACAGTGTGACATGATCACCACCACGCCATACAGTGTGACATGATCACCACCATGCCATACAGTGTGACATGATCACCACCATGCCATACAGTGTGACATGATCACCACCATGCCATACAGTGTGACATGATCACCACCATGCCATACAGTGTGACATGATCACCACCATGCCATACAGTGTGACATGATCACCACCATGCCATACAGTGTGACATGATCACCACCATGCCATACAGTGTGACATGATCACCACCATGCCATACAGTGTCACATGATCACCACCATGCCATACAGTGTGACATGATCACCACCATGCCATACAGTGTGACATGATCACCACCATGCCATACAGTGTGACATGATCACCACCATGCCATACAGTGTGACATGATCACCACCATGCCATACAGTGTGACATGATCACCACCATGCCATACAGTGTCACATGATCACCACCATGCCATACAGTGTGACATGATCACCACCATGCCACACAGTGTGACATGATCACCACCATGCCATACAGTGTGACATGATCACCACCATGCCATACAGTGTGACATGATCACCACCATGCCATACAGTGTGACATGATCACCACCATGCCATACAGTGTGACATGATCACCACCATGCCATACAGTGTGACATGATCACCACCATGCCATACAGTGTGACATGATCACCACCATGCCATACAGTGTCACATGATCACCACCATGCCATACAGTGTCACATGATCACCACCATGCCATACAGTGTGACATGATCACCACCATGCCATACAGTGTCACATGATCACCACCATGCCATACAGTGTGACATGATCACCACCATGCCATACAGTGTCACATGATCACCACCATGCCATACAGTGTGACATGATCACCACCATGCCATACAGTGTGACATGATCACCACCATGCCATACAGTGTCACATGATCACCACCATGCCATACAGTGTGACATGATCACCACCATGCCATACAGTGTGACATGATCACCACCATGCCATACAGTGTCACATGATCACCACCATGCCATACAGTGTCACATGATCACCACCATGCCATACAGTGTGACATGATCACCACCATGCCATACAGTGTCACATGATCACCACCATGCCATACAGTGTCACATGATCACCACCATGCCATACAGTGTCACATGATCACCACCATGCCATACAGTGTCACATGATCACCACCATGCCATACAGTGTCACATGATCACCACCATGCCATACAGTGTCACATGATCACCACCATGCCATACAGTGTCACATGATCACCACCATGCCATACAGTGTCACATGATCACCACCATGCCATACAGTGTCACAAGATCACCACCATGCCATACAGTGTCACAAGATCACCACCACGCCATACAGTGTGACGAATGTGACAGTTGGTATCATACTGCAAGTGTCCAAGTTAATGACTCCACATACGAACAATTAAAATATCATAGTGTGCTCTGGTTCTGTTCTTGCTGTGGACTGCCAAACTATTTTGAATGTCTATTCACCGGCAACATTAATACTTCAAACCTCTCCTCAGTCCTCAAGTCTTCCAGATGGCAGTGACTACACAAATATCTCTGATGATACAAACCCTACATTTGCACCAAATCCAGCTAATACGTCTACTCCTGACCGAGCAAAGATAACAAGTAAACCTAAACTAAAGGCCATGCTGATAAACTGCATTCAGCATCAAGAGCACTAACAAGGTATCCCAACTGCAGGCAACAATAAACTCTACAAACCCTGACATAATCCTTCTAGTTGAACCCAAACTCGACTCACGTATCCCAACATACTCTTCTCCCCACAAATTATGAATCAATCTGAAAAGATTGTAACATCCACGGTGGAGGTGTTTTGATAGCACACCGAAATGACATTATAGCACACCCCCAAGACACAACTTGTGAAATTATTTGGACAAAAATACACTTTGTGCATAAAAAGCTATCTATCTGGCATCCTCCAAACAACTACACAACATCTCTAGAAGCCTTACATGAATCTCTCTCCATCCTATACCATAGCTGTAAGATACCCCATCTGGATTTGGACTTGTTAATATGATAAATGAACCCACCCGATTAGATTCTGAAAATATATTAGACCTATTGCTTACATCAAACCCATCCCTTATCTCCAATTCTCCACCATAAACACAGTGGCAGGCATGAGTGATCATGAAGCCATTCTCTTTGACATCAATATGAATCCTAACAGAAAAAACAAACCACCACACAAAGTATACAACTACAGATCTGCAAACTGGGAATCCCTTAAATCAAACTGCACCCAGCTCGCTCAGCAGTACTTTAATAAAAAACCAGACGAACGAGATGTGAACTCAAATTGGGACTTCTTTCATAAAAAAAACGACACTAACCTGATAGGAGAATACATCCCTAGCCACATGACACAATACATCCCTAGCCACATGACACAATACATCCCTAGCCACATGACACAATACATCCCTAGCCACATGACACAATACATCCCTAGCCACATGACACAATACATCCCTAGCCACATGACACAATACATCCCTAGCCACATGACACAATCTAAACAACACCTACCCTGGATCACAAGAAGTAAATCTAAACAACACCTACCCTGGATCACAAGAAGTAAATCTAAACAACACCTACCCTGGATCACAAGAAGTAAATCTAAACAACATCTACCCTGGATCATAAGAAGTAAATCTAAACATCACCTACCCTGGATCACAAGAAGTAAATCTAAACAACACCTACCGTGGATCACAAGAAGTAAATCTAAACAACATCTACCCTGGATCATAAGAAGTAAATCTAAACAACACCTACCCTGGATCACAAGAAGTAAATCTAAACAACACCTACCCTGGATCACAAGAAGTAAATCTAAACAACATCTACCCTGGATCATAAGAAGTAAATCTAAACAACACCTACCCTGGATCACAAGAAGTAAATCTAAACAACACCTACCGTGGATCACAAGAAGTAAATCTAAACAACATCTACCCTGGATCATAAGAAGTAAATCTAAACAACACCTACCCTGGATCACAAGAAGTAAATCTAAACAACACCTACCCTGGATCACAAGAAGTAAATCTAAACAACATCTACCCTGGATCATAAGAAGTAAATCTAAACAACACCTACCCTGGATCATAAGAAGTAAATCTAAACAACACCTACCCTGGATCATAAGAAGTAAATCTAAACAACACCTACCCTGGATCATAAGAAGTAAATCTAAACAACACCTACCCTGGATCATAAGAAGTAAATCTAAACAACACCTACCCTGGATCATAAGAAGTAAATCTAAACAACATCTACCCTGGATCACAAGAAGTAAATCTAAACAACACCTACCCTGGATCATAAGAAGTAAATCTAAACAACACCTACCCTGGATCATAAGAAGTAAATCTAAACAACACCTACCCTGGATCACAAGAAGTAAATCTAAACAACATCTACCCTGGATCACAAGAAGTAAATCTAAACAACATCTACCCTGGATCACAAGAAGTAAATCTAAACAACACCTACCCTGGATCATAAGAAGTAAATCTAAACAACATCTACCCTGGATCATAAGAAGTAAATCTAAACAACACCTACCCTGGATCATAAGAAGTAAATCTAAACAACACCTACCCTGGATCACAAGAAGTAAATCTAAACAACACCTACCCTGGATCATAAGAAGTAAATCTAAACAACATCTACCCTGGATCATAAGAAGTAAATCTAAACAACACCTACCCTGGATCATAAGAAGTAAATCTAAACAACACCTACCCTGGATCACAAGAAGTAAATCTAAACAACATCTACCCTGGATCATAAGAAGTAAATTTAAACAACATCTACCCTGGATCATAAGAAGTAAATCTAAACAACACCTACCCTGGATCATAAGAAGTAAATCTAAACAACACCTACCCTGGATCATAAGAAGTAAATCTAAACAACACCTACCCTGGATCACAAGAAGTAAATCTAAACAACATCTACCCTGGATCACAAGAAGTAAATCTAAACAACATCTACCCTGGATCACAAGAAGTAAATCTAAACAACACCTACCCTGGATCATAAGAAGTAAATCTAAACAACACCTACCCTGGATCATAAGAAGTAAATCTAAACAACACCTACCCTGGATCACAAGAAGTAAATCTAAACAACATCTACCCTGGATCACAAGAAGTAAATCTAAACAACATCTACCCTGGATCACAAGAAGTAAATCTAAACAACACCTACCCTGGATCATAAGAAGTAAATCTAAACAACACCTACCCTGGATCATAAGAAGTAAATCTAAACAACACCTACCCTGGATCATAAGAAGTAAATCTAAACAACACCTACCCTGGATCACAAGAAGTAAATCTAAACAACATCTACCCTGGATCACAAGAAGTAAATCTAAACAACACCTACCCTGGATCACAAGAAGTAAATCTAAACAACATCTACCCTGGATCATAAGAAGTAAATCTAAACAACATCTACCCTGGATCACAAGAAGTAAATCTAAACAACATCTACCCTGGATCATAAGAAGTAAATTTAAACAACATCTACCCTGGATCATAAGAAGTAAATCTAAACAACATCTACCCTGGATCATAAGAAGTAAATCTAAACAACACCTACCCTGGATCACAAGAAGTAAATCTAAACAACATCTACCCTGGATCACAAGAAGTAAATCTAAACAACATCTACCCAGGATCATAAGAAGTAAATCTAAACAACATCTACCCTGGACCATAAGAAGTAAATCTAAACAACATCTACCCTGGATCACAAGAAGTAAATCTAAACAACATCTACCCTGGATCACAAGAAGTAAATCTAAACAACATCTACCCTGGATCACAAGAAGTAAATCTAAACAACATCTACCCAGGATCATAAGAAGTAAATCTAAACAACATCTACCCTGGATCATAAGAAGTAAATGTAAACAACATCTACCCTGGATCACAAGAAGTAAATCTAAACAACATCTACCCAGGATCATAAGAAGTAAATCTAAACAACATCTACCCTGGATCATAAGAAGTAAATCTAAACAACACCTACCCTGGATCACAAGAAGTAAATCTAAACAACATCTACCCTGGATCACAAGAAGTAAATGTAAACAACACCTACCCTGGATCACAAGAAGTAAATCTAAACAACATCTACCCTGGATCATAAGAAGTAAATGTAAACAACATCTACCCTGGATCACAAGAAGTAAATGTAAACAACACCTACCCTGGATCACAAGAAGTAAATCTAAACAACATCTACCCAGGATCATAAGAAGTAAATCTAAACAACATCTACCCTGGATCATAAGAAGTAAATCTAAACAACATCTACCCTGGATCATAAGAAGTAAATCTAAACAACATCTACCCTGGATCATAAGAAGTAAATCTAAACAACATCTACCCTGGATCATAAGAAGTAAATCTAAACAACATCTACCCTGGATCACAAGAAGTAAATGTAAACAACACCTACCCTGGATCACAAGAAGTAAATCTAAACAACATCTACCCTGGATCATAAGAAGTAAATGTAAACAACATCTACCCTGGATCACAAGAAGTAAATGTAAACAACACCTACCCTGGATCATAAGAAGTAAATCTAAACAACACCTACCCTGGATCATAAGAAGTAAATCTAAACAACATCTACCCTGGATCACAAGAAGTAAATGTAAACAACATCTACCCTGGATCATAAGAAGTAAATCTAAACAACACCTACCCTGGATCACAAGAAGTAAATGTAAACAACATCTACCCTTCATAAGAAGTAAATCTAAACAACACCTACCCTGGATCATAAGAAGTAAATCTAAACAACATCTACCCTGGATCACAAAAAGTAAATCTAAACAACATCTACCGTGGATCACAAGAAGTAAATCTAAACAACATCTACCCTGGATCATAAGAAGTAAATCTAAACAGCACCTGCCCTGGATCACAAGAAGTAAATCTAAACAACACCTACCTTGGATCATAAGAAGTAAATCTAAACAACACCTACCCTGGATCACAAGAAGTAAATCTAAACAACATCTACCCTGGATCATAAGAAGTAAATCTAAACAACATCTACCCTGGATCACAAAAAGTAAATCTAAACAACATCTACCGTGGATCACAAGAAGTAAATCTAAACAACATCTACCCTGGATCATAAGAAGTAAATCTAAACAACATCTACCCTGGATCACAAGAAGTAAATCTAAACAACACCTACCCTGGATCATAAGAAGTAAATCTAAACAACACCTACCCTGGATCACAAGAAGTAAATCTAAACAACATCTACCCTGGATCATAAGAAGTAAATCTAAACAACATCTACCCTGGATCATAAGAAGTAAATCTAAACAACATCTACCCTGGATCACAAGAAGTAAATCTAAACAACATCTACCCTGGATCATAAGAAGTAAATCTAAACAGCACCTGCCCTGGATCACAAGAAGTAAATCTAAACAACACCTACCCTGGATCACAAGAAGTAAATCTAAACAACATCTACCCTGGATCATAAGAAGTAAATCTAAACAACACCTACCCTGGATCACAAGAAGTAAATCTAAACAACATCTACCCTGGATCACAAGAAGTAAATCTAAGCAACATCTACCCTGGATCACAAGAAGTAAATCTAAACAACACCTACCCTGGATCATAAGAAGTAAATCTAAACAACACCTACCCTGGATCACAAGAAGTAAATCTAAACAACACCTACTCTGGATCACAAGAAGTAAATCTAAACAACATCTACCCTGGATCATAAGAAGTAAATCTAAACAACACCTACCCTGGATCACAAGAAGTAAATCTAAACAACACCTACCCTGGATCACAAGAAGTAAATCTAAACAACACCTACCCTGGATCACAAGAAGTAAATCTAAACAACACCTACCCTGGATCACAGGAAGTAAATCTAAACAACACCTACCCTGGATCACAAGAAGTAAATCTAAACAACACCTACCCTGGATCACAAGAAGTAAATCTAAACAACACCTACCCTGGATCATAAGAAGTAAATCTAAACAACACCTACCCTGGATCACAAGAAGTAAATCTAAACAACATCTACCCTGGATCATAAGAAGTAAATCTAAACAACACCTACCCTGGATCACAAGAAGTAAATCTAAACAACATCTACCCTGGATCATAAGAAGTAAATCTAAACAACATCTACCCTGGATCATAAGAAGTAAATCTAAACAACATCTACCCTGGATCATAAGAAGTAAATCTAAACAACACCTACCCTGGATCACAAGAAGTAAATCTAAACAACATCTACCCTGGATCACAAGAAGTAAATCTAAACAACATCTACCCTGGATCATAAGAAGTAAATCTAAACAACATCTACCCTGGATCATAAGAAGTAAATCTAAACAACACCTACTCTGGATCACAAGGAGTAAATCTAAACAACATCTACCCTGGATCATAAGAAGTAAATCTAAACAACACCTACCGTGGATCACAAGAAGTAAATCTAAACAACATCTACCCTGGATCACAAGAAGTAAATCTAAACAACACCTACCCTGGATCATAAGAAGTAAATCTAAACAACACCTACCCTGGATCACAAGAAGTAAATCTAAACAACACCTACCCTGGATCACAAGAAGTAAATCTAAACAACACCTACCCTGGATCATAAGAAGTAAATCTAAACAACACCTACCCTGGATCACAAGAAGTAAATCTAAACAACACCTACCCTAGATCACAAGAAGTAAATCTAAACAACATCTACCCTGGATCACAAGAAGTAAATCTAAACAACATCTACCCTGGATCATAAGAAGTAAATCTAAACAACATCTACCCTGGATCACAAGAAGTAAATCTAAACAACACCTACTCTGGATCACAAGGAGTAAATCTAAACAACATCTACCCTGGATCATAAGAAGTAAATCTAAACAACACCTACCGTGGATCACAAGAAGTAAATCTAAACAACATCTACCCTGGATCACAAGAAGTAAATCTAAACAACACCTACCCTGGATCATAAGAAGTAAATCTAAACAACACCTACCCTGGATCACAAGAAGTAAATCTAAACAACACCTACCCTGGATCACAAGAAGTAAATCTAAACAACACCTACCCTGGATCATAAGAAGTAAATCTAAACAACACCTACCCTGGATCACAAGAAGTAAATCTAAACAACATCTACCCTGGATCACAAGAAGTAAATCTAAACAACACATACCCTGGATCATAAGAAGTAAATCTAAACAACACCTACCCTGGATCACAAGAAGTAAATCTAAACAACACCTACCCTGGATCACAAGAAGTAAATCTAAACAACACCTACCCTTGATCACAAGAAGTAAATCTAAACAACATCTACCCTGGATCATAAGAAGTAAATCTAAACAACACCTACCGTGGATCACAAGAAGTAAATCTAAACAATACCTACCCTGGATCACAAGAAGCATTATCAGACTACAGATAAAAAGGGACAAAACTCATGCTAAAACCAAGAAAACAAGAAAAATCAAACATTGTGAAAACTTCAGAAAATTAAAAAAATAGCCACCAAAGAAGTGACCAAATCCTATAACAGTTACATTAATAACATCATTGGAGAAAGTTTGACGACAAATCCAAAACAATGTTGATCCTTCATCAGACAAAACAAAACAGAAAATCTTGACATTCCAGCACTAAAAGTAAATAACAACTTGAAAACAACCGACTATGACAAAGCAAATGCTCTCAATGACCACTTCAAATAAGTTTTCACAAATGATCAACTTCTTATCCCAACAAAAGGCCCATCACCATTTCCCTCAATTCAAAGAGTAGAAATCGGACTAAACGGCATCATAAAAGGGCCAGATGAAATTCCTGCAAAAATACTAAAGGAAACTGCTAAAGAGATATCCCCTATAATACAGCACATTTTCCAGCAATCATACACCATACACATACATTGGCAAACTCCCCCAAGCCTGGAATACTGCCCTTGTCACGGCAATATAAAAAAGGCAATAAATGTGAACCTGCTAACTATAGTCAACTATCTTTAATCTGTATTCTGTTCAAGGTGATGGAGCATACTGTCCTTAGCCACATGTGGAAACACCTCGGTGCCAACAACAAACGCAGCTTGTGAAGGCAGTTCATGACTGGGTTGCCTCCATGAACAAACGCAGCTTGTGAAGGCAGTTCATGACTGGGTTGCCTCCATGAACAAACGCAGCTTGTGAAGGCAGTTCATGACTGGGTTGCCTCCATGAACAAACGCCACTAGATTGACCTTATTTTACTAGACTTTTGTAAAGCCTTTGATTGTGTTCCTCATCAATGACTCAACAAACTCAGTTACTGCAGCATCACAGGATCCATGCTATGCTGGATAAAATCTTTCCTGGCTAACTGAACTCAACGTGTCTCAATAAATGGTTCCCACTCATCTCCAGCAAACGTCATATCTGGTCCTTGGCCCTGTCCTCTTTCTACTGTAAATGATATCACTGACACAATTCAGAGAGAGATTTGCTCACCTGCAGACCATAATATACTACAAACAGACATTCAAAAACTAACAGATTCATCAAACAAATGGCAAATGCCACCTACTCACAATTACTCATAAGTCTAAACCTAGCTAGTTCACCTACACCATCTCAAACCAGCCTATTTCTCGAGTAAATTCACACCCACACATAGGCATAATCGTAGATTGTAAACTGTCCTGGACTAAGCATATACAAACCACTGCATCAAAATCTGCACAAACACTTGGCCTACTCAAACGAACACTCCATCCAGCCAAACCAAAGTAAAGGAGGCAGCCTATAATATGTTAGTAAGACCCAAATTAGAATATGGAGCAACAGCTTCGAATCCACATACCCAAAATAACATTGACACCCTGGAGAAAATACAAAGAAGCACTGTTCGATTTGTCCTTAATGAACACCGCCGTACAACAAGCGTCACACACCTACAACACAAACTTGGTTGGCAGACATTAGAACAACGACGATTACAAAACCAACTCACTTTCTTCTACAAAATTAAACATAACCTCCTGATAATTTCTCTGCCAAAACATCTTATAGTCCCATGCACCCATACACGAAACAGCTGTCCCGATAAATGAATACACATACATGCACGTGTCGTCGCATCAACACATATGCATACTCTTTCTATCCTTGAGTCATAAGAGCCTAGAATCTACTCCCCACTGAAATAATAAGACTCCATTCACCCCTTCCAAGCTGTGAGCACTGTCTATCTTGCCCCTTCAGCTCAAATCATTTGTCGATTTTAATCCACTTTTTAATTTCAGTATTTTTTTTCAAAATTTATTATTTCCCACATTTATATGCATCTTTTTCATGCACACCGAGCACCACACTCCTACGTTAGCCCCAGAAGGTGCTGTTTGGAGTAAGAAAACTGAAGACTGAAGACTTTTGTTTGTCTAGCTGTTGCTATGCCAGTTTTTGGTATATTTAAACTGAATTTGAATGAAAAAGGAATGCATCAGTGAAGTCTGTAATGGCGGGAAAGTCTCTGAGCTTGGTGAAAAATAGATGTATGCATAATAGGTGGGGGGAGGGGGGTCTTTCGTAAAACAAATGTCGTTTTGGGTTGGGGTGTATAGGCCAGCATTCCGAAGCATGACAAGGGGGCGGGGGTGTCAAAAAATAGCATGACAGTTTTTATGGATAGCCTTATATAAAACCAGACATTATTATTATTACACCGTGACTTGCAGGCGGTGACGGCCGGGTTCTTCTACCACACCGCGCGCCTCAGCAGGAAGGCCGGGACTTACAAGACAGTCAAACACCACCAGTGTGTCCTTGTCCACCCCAACAGCTCCCTCTACCAGGAACGCCCGCGATGGGTCATCTATCACGAACTCGTCTTCACCACGAAGGAGTTCATGCGGCAGGTGGGATACAGACTGCTTCTTTATCCAGTCCAACTCATGGTTACCAACACATGCACGCTAAATACTACATGCACTCATGACACACGCACACTAAATACTACATGCACTCACGACACACGCACACTAAATACTACATGCACTCACGACACACGCACACTAAATACTACATGCACTCACGACACACGCACACTAAATACTACATGCACTCATAACACACGCACACTAAATACTACATGCACTCAAGACACACGCACACTAAATATTACATGCACTCACGACACACGCACACTAAATATTACATGCACTCCCGACACACGCACACTAAATACTACATGCACTCACGACACACGCACACTAAATATTACATGCACTCACGACACACACACACTAAATATTACATGCACTCCCGACACACGCACACTAAATACTACATGCACTCACGACACACGCACACTAAATATTACATGCACTCACGACACACGCACACTAAATACTACATGCACTCCCGACACACGCACACTAAATACTACATGCACTCACGACACACGCACACTAAATATTACATGCACTCACGACACACGCACACTAAATGCTACATGCACTCACGACACACGCACACTAAATACTACATGCACTCACGACACACGCACACTAAATACTACATGCACTCATGACACATGCACACTAAATACTACATGCACTCACGACACACGCACACTAAATACTACATGCACTCATAACACACGCACACTAAATACTACATGCACTCATGACACACGCACACTAAATATTACATGCACTCACGACACACGCATACTAAATATTACATGCACTCCCGACACACGCACACTAAATACTACATGCACTCACGACACACGCACACTAAATATTACATGCACTCACGACACACGCACACTAAATATTACATGCACTCCAGACACACGCACACTAAATACTACATGCACTCACGACACACGCACACTAAATATTACATGCACTCATGACACGCACACTAAATACTACATGCACTCCCGATACATGCACACTAAATACTACATGCACTCACGACACACGCACACAAAATATTACATGCACTCACGACACACGCACACTAAATGCTACATGCACTCCCGACACACGCACACTAAATACTACATGCACTCATGACACACGCACACTAAATATTACATGCACTCACGACACACACACACTAAATATTACATGCACTCACGACACACGCACACTAAATACTACATGCACTCATGACACACGCACACTAAATATTACATGCACTCACGACACACGCACACTAAATATTACATGCACTCCCGACACACGCACACTAAATACTACATGCACTCACGACACACGCACACTAAATATTACATGCACTCACGACACACGCACACTAAATACTACATGCACTCATGACACACGCACACTAAATACTACATGCACTCATGACATACGCACACTAAATACTATGTGCACTCACGACACACACGCACACTAAATACTACATGCACTCATGACACACACACACACTAAATACTACATGCACTCACGACACACGCACACTAAATACTATATGCACTCACGACACACGCACACTAAATACTACATGCACTCATGACACATGCCCACTAAATACTACATGCACTCATGATACATGCACACTAAATACTACATGCACTCACGACACGTACACTAAATACTACATGCACTCATGACACACGCACAATAAATACTACATGCACTCACGACACACGCACAATAAATACTACATGCACTCACGACACACGCACACTAAATACTACATGCACTCACGACACACACACACTAAACACTACATGCACTCACGACACACACACACTAAACACTACATGCACTCCCGACACACACACACTAAACACTACATGCACTCACGACACACACACACTAAACACTACATGCACACACGACACAGGTGTTTTACATTGCCTCTATTGTGTGTATGTATCCCACATTTTTCCTTTTTGTAAATAACAGCACTTGTAGTCCCAAACCAGAATGTTCATAGAACCACCTTAGTAGGCTAATAACTATTTAAACTACATTAAAACTTTCAATGAGTTTTACAAAATATGCTGGCTCTAGACCCAATGGTGTCATCGATAACCAGGCTTGTGTTCAAATGTAAGTCAGCACATTTAAATGCAAATGCAAATGTTTGAAATTACTCAAATGCAAGTGTTCGAAGTGATGCAAATGCAAGTGTTTTTATATTATGCAAATGCAAGTGTTTTACATGATGCAAATGCAAGTATATTAAATGATGCTAGTGTAAGTGTTTTTTTATAATATTGAAATGCAAATGCAAGTGTTTTAAATTATTCAAATGCAAATGCAAGTGTTTTAAATGATCAAAAACACTGGAACACTTGGATGCTGACATCTTGAATGCCAGGAATGGTGACTGGTATGTGACAGTCACCTTATATGGTTACAGTCAACAGCAATGATGTGCACATGTGATCCAATGGACATCTCTGTTTTTAAAGTATTGTTAATTGCATAGCATTTCACAGGTCAAACAAACCATCCATAGCTTCCAGCCTTTCATGCACTGCTCAACAGAGTTTGTCCACAGAGTCAATAGCGAGCACTAATTGTATGTGACTGTGTTAAACATCCATGGCTTCCAGCCTTTCATGCACTGCTCAACAGAGTTTGTCCACAGAGTCAATAGGGAGCACTAATTGTATGTGACTGTGTTAAACTGGATTCACAGGTTACATAATAGTATTTAAGACTTGCTCTAAAATGAGTTGGAGTCAAAGACAAGATTGGAAAACCAATTTGCATGTTCAACAATGGGTTTATGAACTTTGTAAACATGCAAATGTTTATTAATCAATGCAAATGCAAATGTTTTTTAATCAAATGCAAATACAAGTGGCTTTTTAATCAAATGCAAATGTATTTTTAATCAAATACAAGTGCAAATGCAAATGTCTTGGAAAAAAATGCAAATGTCTTGAATAAAAAAATGCAAATGTTTTGGTTTCCAAAAATATAAATGCAAATGCAGCATTTTCAAATGCCTGATACATACACACTCGCAGACATGTATGCACACAGAAGAGATTGGCAACTTGGCAGGCTCCACGCAAACGCGAAAATCATGTCATATTAGTAGTGATTGCCGGAAGTTGCCAGCCAGTCTGTTTACAGTGTTTAACGATGAAGGTAGACCTTCATATGCATCCGCTTTCATACCATAATATCAAACTAATTACTTGTCTGAAATGGTAACATCATTCATGCATTATAATATTAAAACATTTAGTAATCATGAACTGCAATGCATCCGCATTTTCTTCAGTGAGCGCCAGCAGCTTATGTTTTTGTTCACCGTGGAAGCAATCTGCAGTGCTATTTGGACCACAAAAGTGTGCAAAATGTACAACATTCTAAATGAACATATGCTTTTGTGTATGTGGAATGATTGAATGAATGCATTTGCGCAGAAACATTGAGGTAAGAATGTCACTCAGTGGAATAAACAAGTTAGGCCAATCTAGTTCATGATTACCAAAACATTGAGGTAAGAATGTCACTCAGTGGAATAAACAAGTTAGGCCAATCTAGTTCATGATTACCAAAACATTGAGGTAAGAATGTCACTCAGTGGAATAAACAAGTTAGGCCAATCTAGTTCATGATTACCAAAACAGACACTTTGTTGGTACTCGTTGCTTTTATCAATTTCAAAAAAATTCAATTAACATGCATTTCCCTTCTTGAAAACCATCCCCCTGGGCCCCGGTGGTACAGGTCTGTACCCTGTTGTGGTGGTAAAGGTCTGTACCCTGTTGTGGTGGTACAGGTCTGTACCCTGTTGTGGTGGTACAGGTCTGTACCCTGTTGTGGTGGTACAGGTATGTACCCTGTTGTGGTGGTACAGGTATGTACCCTGTTGTGGTGGTACAGGTCTGTACCCTGTTGTGGTTGTACAGGTCTGTACCCTGTTGTGGCGGTACAGGTCTGTACCCTGTTGTGGTTGTACAGGTCTGTACCCTGTTGTGGTGGTACAAGTCTGTACCCTGTTGTGGCGGTACAGGTCTGTACCCTGTTGTGGTTGTACAGGTCTGTACCCTGTTGTGGTGGTACAGGTATGTACCCTGTTGTGGTGGTACAGGTCTGTATCCTGTTGTGGTGGTACAGGTCTGTACCCTGTTGTGGTGGTACAGGTCTGTACCCTGTTGTGGTGGTACAGGTATGTACCCTGTTGTGGTGGTACAGGTATGTACCCTGTTGTGGTTGTACAGGTCTGTACCCTGTTGTGGCGGTACAGGTCTGTACCCTGTTGTGGTGGTACAGGTCTGTACCCAGTTGTGGTTGTACAGGTCTGTACCATGTTGTGGTTGTACAGGTCTGTACCCTGTTGTGGTGGTACAGGTCTGTACCCTGTTGTGGTGGTACAGGTCTGTACCTTGTTGTGGTTGTACAGGTATGTACCCTGTTGTGGCGGTACAGGTCTGTACCCTGTTGTGACGGTACAGGTCTGTACCCTGTTGTGGTTGTACAGGTATGTACCCTGTTGTGGTGGTACAGGTCTGTACCCTGTTGTGGTGGTACAGGTCTGTACCCTGTTGTGGCGGTACAGGTATGTACCCTGTTGTGGCGGTACAGGTCTGTACCCTGTTGTGGTGGTAGCAGCACTCTTTGGCAGCAGCATTACAGCACAGTTTCACAAACACAAAGAAATTCAACAACATAAAACAAGTAATTATATTAAGCATAATCTGTTTTTACATGGCTTAATACATAACCACAAGAACTATGTATGTTATTCGTAATTGCTTGTAAACAATAAACATCTTTTAGATGAATTAAGCTTGAATAATTTCTTATGTCAAGACTTATTAATCAAAATATTCATTGCGGAAAAAGTAACTGCATTGCCTAACTCACAGTGAAACCAGATAATAGTTATGTATTATCAATTGCAATCACGTTAGAAAATGAACTTAATACACCAATCACAAAGTTATTAAAATAAATAAGTACAGATCAAATAATTCATCTTGAGGGAATCTTTATTATAAGTAAACAAATCTGGTACAGGTAAGTATACAAATGTATAATAAAATGATAATATTTTGTTTACACCTGCACAACCTCCTCTGTAAGCACGTTATTTAACTGTCAGTTCATATTCTCCATGCCATATTTTCTCAAACACTATCACCTGTAGTGCTACTTTCTGTGTAGGTGATCGACTAGTGCTACTTTCTGTGTAGGTGATCTACTAGTGCTACTTTCTGTGTAGGTGATCGACTAGTGCTACTTTCTGTGTAGGTGATCGACTAGTGCTACTTTCTGTGTAGGTGATCGACTAGTGCTACTTTCTGTGTAGGTGGTCAACTCGTGTTACTTTCTGTGTAGGTGATCGACTAGTGCTACTTTCTGTGTAGGTGATCGACTAGTGCTACTTTCTGTGTAGGTGATCAACTAGTGCTACATTCTGTGTAGGTGATCAACTAGTGTTACTTTCTGTGTAGGTGATCTACTAGTGCTACTTTCTGTGTAGGTGATCTACTAGTGCTACTTTCTGTGTAGGTGATCTACTAGTGCTACTTTCTGTGTAGGTGATCTACTAGTGCTACTTTCTGTGTAGGTGATCAACTAGTGCTACTTTCTGTGTAGGTGATCAACTAGTGCTACATTCTGTGTAGGTGATCAACTAGTGCTACATTCTGTGTAGGTGATCAACTAGTGTTACTTTCTGTGTAGGTGATCTACTAGTGCTACTTTCTGTGTAGGTGATCTACTAGTGCTACTTTCTGTGTAGGTGATCGACTAGTGCTACTTTCTGTGTAGGTGATCGACTAGTGCTACTTTCTGTGTAGGTGATCGACTAGTGCTACTTTCTGTGTAGGTGATCTACTAGTGCTACTTTCTGTGTAGGTGATCTACTAGTGCTACTTTCTGTGTAGGTGATCTACTAGTGCTACTTTCTGTGTAGGTGATCGACTAGTGCTACTTTCTGTGTAGGTGATCTACTAGTGCTACTTTCTGTGTAGGTGATCTACTAGTGCTACTTTCTGTGTAGGTGATCGACTAGTGCTACTTTTTTATGTGTAGGTGATCGAGATAGAGAACGACTGGCTCCTGGAGGTGGCGCCACACTACTACAAGGCGAAGGACCTGGAGGACGGCTCACGACGCAAAATGCCCAAACAGACGGGCAAGTCGCGGGAGGAGGTCACTAGAAAGTACTGACGTCATCCTGTCCACACTGCAGTGGCTATAGTTGGACAGAATGTGGGGAAACACGAAGGTTGGTGAAGAAAGATGGATAGCGTCAATGGACAGTTGATTGCGCAGAAATACGTGCGTGCGTGCGTGCGTGCGTGCGTGCGTGCGTGCGTGCGTGCGTGCGTGCGTGCGTGCGTGCGTGCGTGCGTGCGTGCGTGCGTGCGTGCGTGCGTGCGTGCGTGCGTGCGTGCGTGCGTGCGTGCGTGCGTGCATGTGTGCATAAATTCCACGAATACCACGTGTTGGACATCTACACAAGAGAACCAGCAACACATCAATCTCCGTTGACGACGTTGACCATCTCTGAAAAGTTGGTGTGTCAATGTGACAATATTTCCTCGAGTGGGAACAGACATTGCAGTGCGCACAAAGTGTGCATGTTTCGTGGAGAACGTCTCAATGTATATAGAGTAATTGTTTACAATAAACCAGTGCATAAATCTGATGTTTTGTTTTATGGACACAACACTTGTCTGTATTCCTGCCAAGTGTCTACATACGCTCTTTCAAAGCACCAAAGCATCTAGCACGAACAGTTGCTTCCCAAAAGTATGTTAGTCCTAAGTGGGCAAAGAGGACTACAGAAGCCTCAAGTACAGTGGACTTGCACATGGACTAACACTAAACAACAGGCCGCTCATTCCGTGGTATCCGCGACCTGCTACAGTCGCCTCTAGTCCTTACAGTCTGCTCTAGTCCTTACAGTCGCCTCTAGTCCTTACAGTCGCCTCTAGTCCTTACAGTCGGCTCTAGTCATTACAGTCGGCTCTAGTCCTTACATTCTGCTCTAGCCCTTACAGTCGGGTGGTCTGCCCGTCTTGCTGTACCAGTCCGAGGGTGTTGCCAACGTTCACCCACAAGGGTAACCGTCGAGCCAGTGTGTTAGGACGTCGTTGGTGTTACTTAGGTTTCAAGGCATTGCTCGGATACCAAAAGGACACGCTGTTTTGATCAGATATAAATACATGTATAATAACTGAATTACAGCGTTGCCATCTTGGTAAGTAGGCTTTGGGGTGCCGACTGACTTTACTCAGACTATCTACTTCTGCCGGATGTGCCCCCTCTAGGGTAGTTACTCGGCGTGCAATATCAGCCCGACGACAGCCACTGACAGCGCCTGTTGTGTCCGCCCGGACAGGGCACCTTCAGACGACCGACTCCGGTGACAGTACTGCCAGTGTCACCGGACGCTGTCCACAACACCGGCTCTCGCAGCCTGATACATTCACGTGACTGCAGAATGAGGTCATGTGACATGACCTGAGTCAGACGGTGCCTGGTTGTGATTGCAGGCAGTACATGTAGGGGGCAGGCGACTGCTGGGGGGTCATGTAGGCCACGTAGGTTGGCTGTGTGGGGTAAGACAGGTAGGGGGGCGCCGAGCAGGGGGCGGGCGGAGGGGGGTATGACCTTGGTGGGGTCTGTGTGGGGGGCGGTGAGTAGGTTGTCCTTAGCTTCCGTCGCCCCCTGGCGGCAGGGTGCTTGTGCACGATATACTCGCTGTCCGAGTCTGCGGTTGCACTGCCGTCCACGCAGATGTTAAGCTGTATGGGACTGCGACTGCGACTGCGACTGTGATGGTGCCGGTAGCGAGATGGCGTCCACGTCGCCCGGTCTCTGTCTCTCGATCGCTGCCCGTCCGGACTGAACGAACGGCCGCGACTCGTATTCTCGTACGTACTCTCCCGAGACTGCGAGTAGACGCGCCGGCGCTTGCATGGCGGTGGTGCTGGTGCCGGTGGCGCCCCGTCTGCGAGCGTCGAGGTCGTCTCGTCGCGCACGCGCACTGTGGGTTTCATGGCGCTGTCGGTAGAAGTCGCCTGCGTCCGTTTAGTGTCCGGTTCCTTCCATACGTTCGACGACTTCGACGCTTTCAGTGCGTACGAGCTCTTACACGCGTTCGACGTGTTGAAGTTGACGCTGGAGACACGCCGTCGCGGGAATTTCTCAGTCTTCTTCGGTGTGGGTCTCTGTAGTTTGCGACGTTGCTTTCTCGACGGGGCCGCGACGTCGGGCCACGGACGTCTGACTGGTGGTAGTTTTTTCTGGCGTTGTCCGCCACCTGGCGTCAGTTTACTCAGCGTGGAACCTCGTCCTGGCATTCTACACTTGAGGGTACACTTGGGGGGTGATCGCTTGTGTCCAGGCGACTGGGCCACGTTGGTGCGTGGTCGTGGCGCACTTAGAGAACCCCGTGGTCGTGGAGGACTTAGACAACCCCGTGGTCGTGGAGGACTTAGACAACCCCGTGGTCGTGGAGGACTTAGACAACCCCGTGGTCGTGGAGGACTTAGACAACCCCGTGGTCGTGGAGGACTTAGACAACCCCGTGGTAGTGGAGGACTTAGACAACCCCGTGGTCGTGGCGGACTTAGACAACCCCGTGGGCGTGGCGGACTTAGACAACCCCGTGGTCGTGGAGGACTTAGAGAACCCCGTGGTCGTGGAGGACTTAGAGAACCCCGTGGTCGTGGCGGACTTAGAGAACCCCGTGGTCGTGGAGGACTTAGACAACCCCGTGGTCGTGGCGGACTTAGAAAACCCCGTGGTCGTGGCGGACTTAGACGACCCCGTGGTCGTGGAGGACTTAGACAACCCCGTGGTCGTGGAGGATTTAGACAACCCCATGGTCGTGGCGGACTTAGAGAACCCCGTGGTCGTGGCGGACTTAGACAGCCCCGTGATAACCGGGGTGGCGCAGTGGACGGCCATGTGTTGTTCATACCCTGGTACGTCACAATGGGTAAAGGGTTTATTCTGACCCTTTTTTTGGTAGGATTACTGTGCTTCAAGAATGGCTGACTCGTTGGAGAGTTTCTCCGTACCCGGATGCTGCGCGGCGGGAGCGTGCTCCTGTTGTGGCTCACGTTGGAGTTTGATGAGGTTCGGTTGAAGTGTATCACTCGGCGGCGTCGCGAGTCTGGCGCGGTAAAGTCGTTGGCCGAGGGTGTGGTGCCCGCGCCGGCCATACTGCAGACATCGCTGGCAGACGGAATAGGCAGCAGGCGCTCGAAGCGGCAGTGCAGTTGACGCAACAGGCGGAAACTACCCGTGTGTGAGAGTGACATAATGAGGGCAGTTATCGAGACGCAGGTGACGAAGAGAGACAAGGTCTGTCGGGAGAGTGGGATGAAGACACTGAGCATGTACAGAAAGACGGGCCACGTCTGCCAAAAGAGAAACCAGGCGCCGGCCGCCAGCAGCGTCTTCGAGACGTGCTTCCACGGTCGCTGCGTCAGACTCGCCGGCAGATGGGGAAACATGGCAACGAGACATGCGGCAACAAACATCCATGTGGCGACGGCTGGCGTGCCCGGCAGATCGTCGCTGCCTCGCTCCAGTGCGCTGGCCAGCATCGACGCTAGTCTGCGTTCGGCCGACTGCCCGAACAGAAAGCGCACGAAGGCCGTCGTCTTTAGGCTACAGCGGTCGAGTGTGCTCTGGTCGGGTGTGCTCTGGTCAAGTGTGCACTGGTCGAGTGTGCTGTCGCTGTACCATTTTCCGCGGACACTGCTGGACAATTGGCGACGTGACACGTACTTGTGACGTACCACGCTTGAATGACGTCGACGTCGCGATCTAGCGGCATAATGTGAATACTGATTGTTCCGCGTTGGTCATAGCAAAACGTGTGGGCTTTAAAGTGCGTTTTAAAATGTACATTTCAACAAGACTAAATAAACTTAGCATATAACCACAACTAGAATAGTGAGACTACTCCAACGGTTGCCTAGTTATTGTTTCATTTTTGTATTAATTAGTTCAGGGTGACCCATAATCCTTTGCACTATGACGGAATTCCTGCGTTTTGTGGTCAGGTTCCCGGACCTACCGCTAGGGAGGATATAACGTAGCGCAGGGAATCACGCGGGACCTGACGAGACGGGTTGTTGTTCTATGCCTATGTCTATGTATAGTCGGCAAGTACCCGAAGGTTATTACGCCAATGTGAGGACAAGTGCTAAAGCATTGCACGTAATTTACATCTGTTTGCCCAGTCTAGCTGCAGACAGAACTGTTTATGATAGTCCGTTAATTTACGTCTGTTTGCCCAGTCTAGCTGCAGACAGAACTGTTTATGATAGTCCGTTACAGTTCTTTATAGTTATGTTGAAAAAAGCTATTGATACAGACCTGTGTCTGGCCGGCACTAGGATTAATATGTCACCGTGGCCACGTGTATTGTTAGGATTAATATGTCACCGTGGCCACGTGTATTGTTAGGATTAATATGTCACCGTGGCCACGTGTATTGTTAGGATTAATATGTCACCGTGGCCACGTGTATTGTTAGGATTAATATGTCACCGTGGCCACGTGTATTGTTAGGATTAATATGTCACCGTGGCCACGTGTATTGTTAGGATTAATATGTCACCGTGGCCACGTGTATTGTTAGGATTAATATGTCACCGTGGCCACGTGTATTGTTACTTGCCCGAACAAGATGATCTGGTTAAGTCTGTCCATGTAATGATCTGTAAAACAATACAAGGTGGCAGTTTTCTCTCGGACACTGCAGGGACTCCTACTTTAGATCTGTCATCATCGCAGTAACACGGCTTTCCAGGTTGTCGTTGTTCTTTACAAATCTCGCTGCGCGTCGTTGTACGTTCTCGATTTTGATATCTTGTTATGTATACGTTGTTGTTTTTTGTTGTTGTGTATATGTTGTTGGTGTTTGTTGTTGTTGTGTATATGTGGTTGTGTATATGTTGTTGTGTATATGTTGTTGTTGTTGTTTGTTGATGTGTATATGTTGTTGGTGTTTGTTGTTTGTTGTTGTGTATATGTTGTTGTTGTTTGTTGTTGTGTATATGTTGTTGGTGTTTGTTGTTTGTTGTTGTGTATATATTATGTAGTTGGTGTTTGTTGTTGTGTATATGTTGTTGGTGTTTGTTGTTGTGTATATGTTGTTGGTGTTTGTTGTTTATATATTGTTGTTGTTGTATGTTGTTGTGTATATGTTGTTGTTTGTTGTTGTGGGGCGCGGTGGAGTCGAGGTTAGAACGTCGGACTCTCAGTCGAGAAAACTCGGGTTCGAACCCTCTTGCTGCTGAACTTTGGAGTCATCCATCCCGCGTTGCCACAGTTAAATTGCCAGCTTCAAGTCTTTTACTCCTCATGATGTGTTCTTTAAATTGCCAGCTTAAAGTCTTTTACTCCTCATGATGTGTTCTTTAAATTGCCAGCTTCAAGTCTTTTACTCCTCATGATGTGCTCTTTAAATTGCCAGCTTCAAGTCTTTTACTCCTCATGATGTGCTCTTTAAATTGCCAGCTTCAAGTCTTTTACTCCTCATGATGTGTTCTTTAAATTGCCAGCTTCAAGTCTTTTACTCCTCATGATGTGTTCTTTAAATTGCCAGCTTAAAGTATTTTACTCCTCATGATGTGTTCTTTAAATTGCCAGCTTCAAGTCTTTTACTCCTCATGATGTGCTCTTTAAATTGCCAGCTTCAAGTCTTTTACTCCTCATGATGTGCTCTTTAAATTGCCAGCTTCAAGTCTTTTACTCCTCATGATGTGCTCTTTAAATTGCCAGCTTCAAGTCTTTTACTCCTCATGATGTGCTCTTTAAATTGCCAGCTTCAAGTCTTTTACTCCTCATGATGTGCTCTTTAAATTGCCAGCTTAAAGTCTTTTACTCCTCATGATGTGTTCTTTAAATTGCCAGCTTCAAGTCTTTTACTCCTCATGATGTGTTCTTTAAATTGCCAGCTTCAAGTATTTTACTCCTCATGATGTGTTCTTTAAATTGCCAGCTTCAATATAATAATAATACAAGTACTTATATATCGCCCGATCAATTGAGGTTGCTCTCTGGGTCTTTACACACATAGTAGTATTTTACAGGTCATAAAATTGCGAAGAGAATAATTATACTGAGAATAGTCTATACAAATGCTAAATATAAAAACGAAATGCTAACAACATAACGTTAAATGTTAAAATATTCTATGACACTTTAAACACAGAGAGTATTACAAGTAAAGGTAAGAAAATGATCATGAAACTGACAACAAATTAAATACACTAAAATATTCTAAAAACTACTTTAAACATATTCATTTAGTTCAGTAATACAAGTAAAACTAAAAGAATGACCAGACATTCGCTAAGAAGACATTCGCTAAGAAGACATTCGCTAAGAAGACATTCGCTAAGAAGACATTCGCTAAGAAGCTACTATACACAATCTGATGAATGCACATAAAATGTCCTCATCGGTGAATTATAAAAAAGCTTGTTTAAAAAGGTGAGTTTTTAAAAGTGTTTTAAACACTTGTAGTGATTTCGCTGTCCTGAGAGAAGGTGTAGAGAACGACTGAGCAAACCGCGAAACGGCGATCACCGTCTGTTGCAGTCAGTGAAACCGGTACGAATAAAAGCGCTGGCAGCGAAGCAGATCGTAGAGTTTTGTTAATGGGGCCGTAGCTAATTGACTCAGCCAGGTGGTCCGGCACCAGACCATTTAAAGCACCATAAGTAAACAAAAGCACTTTGTAAGTTGGTCGCAAATGAACAGGCAGCCAATGTAAACGCTGCAACACGGGTGTAATGTGTTCGTATTTCCTTGTACGGGTAATGGGGCTAGCAGCACAGTTCTGTATATTTTGTAAACGTTGCAGTGCCGTCTGTGGGATACCATCAAGAAGTGCATTTCCATAATCTAAACGTGATGTCACTCGTGCGTGAACAAGTGACATCGCATCTTGCATGATTCTTCGGTCAGATGTGGCCGAATTTGCCCAATATTTCTATTGTGACAGTAACAAGTTTTCAAAGTATTGACAATCTGGTGTTCCATTTTCAGGTTACTATCAAATTGCACACACAAATTGCACACACAAATTGCGCATCCAAATTGCGCGCACACGATGAAGGTTGAATCCAATGACCAGCTACTGTCATGTATACGTCGGCAGGCAGACTGTCACGTTGCTTCGCTGGGAAGAAGACGATCGCCTCAGATTTATCTCTGTTAAGTTTGAACAGATTTTTGGTCAACCACACAGCCGCTTCCGCTATATACAATTCCACTTTCTTCAGTGCCGCCACAATGGATTCATCTCGTTCAACTGTGAGGTAGATTTGAGTGTCGTCAGCATAACAATGATACTGCATACCATGTCTAGCGACAATATCTCCAATAGGTTTGGTGTACATGCAATACAATGTAGGGCCAAACACAGACCCTTGTGGGACGCCACGCGTCAAGATTGAATCAACCGACTCGGCCCTTCCCACTGCCATTTTCTGATGTACGATTGCAGCCACGCAAGCATCACGAGGATTATTGTGCATTTTCTGTCCAGTGCCGTGACGCTGTTTCTGTAGAGTAGCCGCGACGGTATGCAGATTGAAAAGGGTCGCTCAAAGCAGTTTTATCAACTTGTGTATTCATTTGTTTTGCAACTACTTTTTCAACCAATTTCAACACAAATGGCGAGTTCGACACAGAGCGGTAGTTTTGTAAGATGTCAGCGTAAGTTTTTCTTTAAAAAGTGGTTTAACGATTGTCTGCTTGAAGTCAGCAGGTACATTTGTTGTGGTGAGAGACGCGTTTATCGTACCGGTGATTAGTGGCACTAACTCATGTGAACATTGCTTTAGCAGCGACGTTGGTATTGGATCTAATTCGCACGATTTAACCGGGGCGGATGCAATTAATCGTTCGTTCGATTTTGTGACTGTTTCAGAGCAGACTAGTGGGACACCACCGAATACAGCGTCGTTGCTCATAGCAACCATCTTAGTGTACGACCGATCCTCACAGCAGTCGACAATATCTTTACTGATGTTCGATACTTTCTCAATAAAGTGATCACCAAAGCGTTGCGCCATGTCCACCGGGCACACATACGATGGCATTGTCGTTATGTCAGTGTTACCCATTAGGTTTCTTGTGATGTTAAATAGTTGTTTTTTGGTAAATTTTGCAATTGGCGATCTTAGTCGTGTAGTAGTTTTTCTTTGCGTTAAGCAGCATGCGATTGTAGGCCACGCATTGTGTGCGATATGCCTGCCGATGTACCTCAAGATATGCCTGCCGATGTACCTCAAGATATGCCTGCCGATGTACCTCAAGATATGTCTGCCGATGTACCTCAAGATATGCCTGCCGATGTACCTCAAGATATGCCTGCCGATGTACCTCAAGATATGCCTGCCGATGTACCTCAAGATATGCCTGGCGATGTACTTCAATATATGCCTGCCGATGTACCTCAAGATATGTCTGCCGATGTACCTCAAGATATGCCTGCCGATGTACCTCAATATATGCCTGCCGATGTACCTCAAGATATGCCTGCCGATGTACCTCAAGATATGTCTGCCGATGTACCTCAAGATATGCCTGCCGATGTACCTCAAGATATGTCTGCCGATGTACCTCAATATATGCCTGCCGATGTACCTCAAGATATGCCTGTCGATGTACCTCAATATATGTCTGCCGATGTACCTCAAGATATGCCTGGCGATGTACCTCAAGATATGCCTGCCGATGTACCTCAAGATATGCCTGTCGATGTACCTCAAGATATGTCTGCCGATGTACCTCAAGATATGCCTGGCGATGTACCTCAAGATATGCCTGGCGATGTACCTCAAGATATGCCTGCCGATGTACCTCAAGATATGCCTGACGATGTACCTCAAGATATGCCTGCCGATGTACCTCAATATATGCCTGGCGATGTACCTCAAGATATGCCTGCCGATGTACCTCAATATATGCCTGGCGATGTACCTCAAGATATGTCTACCGATGTACCTCAAGACGAGTTTACAGTCTCGTGCGCTCAGCCGTCGCCGCTGTTTCTCGTCCCGAAGCTCGTCAGTGTACCACGGACAGTCAGTGTACCACGGACAGTCAGTGTACCACGGACAGTCAGTGTACCACGGACAGTCAGTGTACCACGGACAGTCAGTGTACCACGGACAGTCAGTGTACCACGGACAGTCAGTATACTACGGACAGTCAGGTCGCAAGGTAATGGTCGTCTTACGCAGAGGGGCTTCTTTATCAACAGTAAACCATTGTTGTATGTCACAACGATGCCACTAACGGGTGCGTCACTCGAGCGGACTTTCTGGCATTTACACAGAATTTGATGGCCATGTGATCACCGGACGGATTACCATGTGTGTCACATAAGCACGGGTCACACACACTCGGCCGTGTAGTTACTATTGAACTGTGGTTTCGAACGATAACTACATCCAGGAGGTGACCTTTATTGTGTGTGACGTCTGTAACCAGTTGAGTCATGCCCTGGTCATGCGAGCGTCTCATAAAAATGCCGTGCGTCAGGATCTGATACAATGTCAAGATGGAAATTCAAATCGCCAGTAATGACGATGCCATGCGGGTCCAGCATCACAGCGTCTAAGTAAGCTAACCACTGGTCAAAGAAAACAGAGTTAATGAAACCATTTATCTTAGATGGTGGCGGGCGGTACACTACTCCCAATCTGAACGTCATGTGCCGTAACGTATTTATGGCAGGCCGTTAGGGCCATAAACGCGAAGATAGTTACGCGTTGAATTAGATAGTAACGCGTTGATATATCAACCAATGACGACGCGAAGATAGTTACGCGTTGATATATCAACCAATGAAAACGCGAAGATAGTTACGCGTTGAATTAAATAGTAACGCGTTGATATATCAACCAATGACAACGCGAAGATAGTTACGCGTTGATATACCAACCAATGAAAACGCGAAGATAGTTACGCGTTGAATTAAATAGTAACGCGTTGATATATCAACCAATGACAACGCGAAGATAGTTACGCGTTGAATTAAATAGTAACGCGTTGATATATCAACCAATGACAACGCGAAGATAGTTACGCGTTGAATTATATAGTAACGCGTTGATATATCAACCAATGACAACTCGTTTAGCTACGCATCAGATGGTGAACCAATGCAAGTTAGTCTTAGTTACGCATCATGAACAACAAACGGCGGTAATTTACAGTAATAGGACTATATGTACGTACGAAAATAGCTATACGCTGGCCACATCCCGTTCAACGTACATTAAGAAATGCCCCCTCGCCGCATCCAAGGAGCACAAGAGCGCATAGAGAGAAATTCTAATTCGGCGTTATTCCTGACAAGATTTAAACGTACAGTCGATGACTGCCTCCGCCTTGCCACAACCGACCACCTCCCGACTTCAACTCGAGCAGCATGCATAACCCGGTAGGTATCAATGGCTTCATTAATCCTTTTGTCAAGTTTCCGCATACCGTTTCGTTTTGGGGAACCATTTGGCCGTATAACACTGTAACTTAGACCGTTTGTTTTAAATGCGATCATTCAAAAATGCAAAACGTCAGATGCACAAAATCAGACAATTAATGGTCTCGGTGACTACTTTTAAACCACAGCTACAATGTTGTTTTTTGGTCAAGGTCTTGTCAGTTATGTAGATAAATGAAAATGCTAATAATAAGGCAGTATAAATGTCATAATGTAATTACTAATGCAATGTAGAATCTATTCATATATATTCCTAAATGTAAGTTGTTCTCTTAAAGATTGGAAGCACTAGAGAGGCATACAAGGAGGGCAAACGGAACATTGCTACAAGAGAATGCTGCCCAGCAATTACTGGAGTTGCTGAGGCCAATTGTAGAAGAGTAAGAAAGGAAATGGTGAAGACCAAGTAAGACAGCAAATTAAGTTAATTTTAATATCGTACACAAACTACTTAATGTGCATTGCATGGCCTCACAGACTTAAATGCTATGCATATTGTTTCGTGAATTGAAACAGCACAAAATTGCTAAATCATCTAAAGAAACTACTTTGCCATTAGAGCCGGAACGATACACCGGTGTTACCTTGTCCACGTGATAAATAAACGTGTTTTACTGTTGTTGTATCATTCTAGTCAGTTCAGTCTGTATCGCCATATGTATTGTATCGTGAACTCTGTATAGCTATACGTATCGTATCGTGAAGCAGTGTATTGTTCCGGAAGTAACTGCTATGTAAGCTCACTTCCATATCAACCGTATCATCACACTCATTATTTCAAGTGGTTGCATGGTAATCTGCTGTTATGCTTGTATGTTGCAGTGCGGCGCGGTTACCATTCTGAACGGACGGAGGCACCAAGATCAACGCGAGGTGCCCCAAGATTTGCTATCACTAATCAACAGCTTAGTTTCTTGGTCCAATGTGGGTTTACTGCACCACGCATGAGTCAGCTGCTTAGCGTCTCTTTAAGGACTGTTAAACGGAGGTTAAGGTAACTAATATTAGTTTGACTATATCCTTAATTTGTTTCCGATATGTATTTCCAATAATCATCTGTATTTGGGGTAGTTGTTTAAGCCACTATCACGTTAACTTAATGTCATATTCAGAGTCATTTTGTTTAGTATTTGAATTTACATTATTATCTAGCAGTGAATCTGTTTCAAAATAACTACTGCCAAAACCTACTCCCTACTGCATAAGGTATTTCTGACTTATATTTGTATAAAAAGCTATCCTGTGCCATAAAGCACATATATCAGTTCATGTCACACTGGATAATAATAATATATACACCTTTGAGAAAAACAAAATGCATGGGTATATCCTTATTATTTTTTGTTAAAAAGAAATAGCTGGTCTTAGCAAAATTAGTAATTTCACTTTAAAATTCTGCATGACCATTCAATAAATGTTTTGTTATTGGAAATGCAGTGTGAAACCTTTAAGAACTCACTGATTTTATGCGCCGGTCATTGTATTATGTCTAAAGTAATAGGTGGCATTTGAACAATGTGTCATGCTTCTTACTTAGTCCTTCATTCAACTTATAATTGTGTGGTTCTGTGACTTGTGTACTACATAATTATGATGTCGATATAAAAAAAGTTGTAAATAAATTTCAGAACATTTGGCTTGAGCCTCAGGGGAGGATTCACTCGCATGTCTGATGATGAGCTAAACCGAACCGTGAAGAACTGCATTGGTGAGAATCAGCGAATTGGTCCAAATGCAGTAAAAGCAAGACTATTCTCGCAGGACATCAATGTGCAGAGGTGGCGGGTGCGAGATAGCATGATGCGTGTGGATGAAGGAGGCATTGCTCTCAGAGCTGCAATGACCATTCAGCGTCGCACATATGCTGTTGCTGGCCCTAACTCTGTCTGGCACATAGACGGCAACCATAAGCTAATCAGGTAAAAAATAATTTAATGACATGGTTAAAATTAGTAAAATGCTGCTTTGTTATCACATATTTAGCTTTTCGAAAAAATTGCTACCTAATGCCATGTCATTGCATGACATAGTACACCTTGCAAATTCATATGGCAGAAATATAGACAACATAAAAGAACCAAATGGCAATTTTAGTTTATATATAGCAGGAAAACCGTACAATGGTGTAATGAAAGTGTTGTATTAGTCAAGACCTTGTCTGATTAATAGCATGGCATTGTATATTACTATCCTTGTAAATGCACAACTACAAACAGTGGCAATTTGAGTTGTTATGAACATCATGAACACAATAGATTGGTACAATACTGCTACTAAATAACTACTAAATAACACCATGAACACAATACATTGGTACAATACTGCTACTAACTAACTACTAAATAACATCATGAACACAATACATTGGTACAATACTGCTACTAAATAAAGTAACACAGTAATTCTAAATTGAAAGAGATAAATCTTTATGTAACATTACTTTTGCAGGTGGAAATTCGTGATTCATGGAGGAATTGATGGATTCAGTCGTTTGCTTTTTTCCTGCACGCCTCCTCTAACAACAAGAAATGCACAGTACTGAAGCACTTTCTCACGGCCACAAGCACATATGATCTACCCTCAAGGGTGCGTGTTGACCATGGTGGAGAAAACAATGACATCTGTGATTTGATGGAGTTACTGCGAGGAAGAGGAAGAGGATCTGCAATAAGAGGAACTAGTGTGCACAATCAGCGCATCGAACGGGTTTGGGTAGACACCTGGAATGGGGCCACCAATTTATACTATGACCTTTTTCACTTCCTTGAAGATCAAGGTTCTCTTGACATCAATAATCAGCAGCACTTGTGGGCACTGCGTTATGTATTTCTGCCCAGGATTAATCGCGAGTTGCAGGCCTTTGTTGCACAGTGGAACAATCATGGCGTGAGAACTGAACACTACCAGACGCCATTACAGCTGTTTGTAGGGCGCAGTCTGGAGCTCGCCAACACAGACCTGACAGCCGTGCATGACATGTTCAGGGAGTCAGACAATGTGTCTACTTCAGGAGTAGTAGATGAGATCGAGTGGGATGAGTCTGGGACAGTGGACGTAGGTGAAGTGCCATGTCCAATCTCTGACCAGGCATTGCAGAGATTGCAACAAACAGTTGATCCGCTATCTGACTCTCCAGAACTTGGCATTGATCTGTACATGCAAGCCTGTCACTTTCTAGCAGACAATGTGTAGTATGAAATACATCACTGCTATTTCTAGGTCACTGGGGCAATGTGTCAAATTAACAATTGAGTAGCCGATTCAACATATGTTCCTTAACAATAGTTATCAGTCAATCTGCACCTGGTGGTTAAAGGTGTATAATTATACACTGCATGCTGGTAGAAGTCATAAATAAAGAGGTATGGCAATGATCAATTTCCAATAGCTTTTGATTACTTTTTGAATAATTTTTTTGTTACTTTTTAAATCCAATTATATAATCTAAAAAAAAATCATAACAAACCATTATAGTTAAAAAGTAACACGGTACCCCCAGTTTTTATTATTTAGATTATTCTACAAACAATTTGCCATATCTAACTGCAAAAATAACACTCTAATAACATTATATTAATCAATAGGTTTACTTTCCACTTTAGCTAGAAAGAAACATGTTAGGACAGTGAAACCTTATGTGATGTAAACACCAGAAGACGACAGATCTGCACACGGATTCGTCACACCATGTTAGTTTCATACGCAGATCTGTCATTCAATAAGTGAAACCAATCCCGTTTCATTTCTGCCCTTGAGGTGTAGGATGTGGGCAGCTCTACTAGTGGCCCACACATATGGACCCTAGGCAAACGGGACAAACCTGTTGCCTGGAAAAAAGCTACCTTTATATTGTCCTGTGGCATCATCTCAGAGCCAGTGACATAGAGCAGGAAGTCAGCCAGCTCCTCGGGCTCCATCGCTCGGACTATGGAGCGGAACATATGGAGAGCCCGCAGGTCTTCTGCTCTCATCATAGCTTCATTTTCAGCAATGATGCATGCCGCGACTGCTGCTGCAGTTGGTCGCAGTTTAACATACATAACTGTCACCTTCTCCACAGTCAACTGGGAGAAGAACAAGGCAGCAAATTCTTCTGGAATCCCCTGCCTCATCCTCCTAATGAATTTGGCTGGCCTCTCCACCAGCACCTCGCGCGCAATTGTGAGGAGATCCTCATTCAGTGTGCCGTTTGTTGGTCTTCGCTGTAATGAAAATATAAAATTAAGAAAACTACTCTCACACAGAGAATAATGCACTGAATACTTGTCTTCGAGAATCAATCTGTACAGGTGTACATGTGTATTTGATTACTAGTTGCCACATAATTGAATCATTGCACATTTTGGCTAAATAATCATATTCAAATAATTTCTATAAAAATTACTTTTCTTAAAGACACACACCAGTTAATTATTATGTAGACTATTAATAAAATTCACTTAGAAAACATTTACATAAAAATAATTGTAATCCACAAATTCACTTGAACAACCATGAGTTGAACATTACATATAAAAAAATCAAGACACCCAGTAGAGAGATTTAGTTATACGTCTGTTACCATGGGAATGGTCTGATGGAAACAAGTTCCATATTTAAATTGGTATTGTTATGTCTTAGCCTATTTATGGCACCTACAAACCTACCTGCATCCCATACACAGCATAGAAATTCAGGAGTTCTTCCTGGTCACTGTCACTGAGGTCGCTGAAGCTTCCCAGTGCACGTGTCAGCAGTGCCCTGTCGTCTTGACACAGGTACAACAAGAAGTCTGGCAAGAGTACCTCATCAGACACCTCGTCCTCTCCAAAGGCAATTTGGAGCAGGGTGCAGCGACATAGCCGTGGAGGTACCTGATGCAACAAGGCAACAGTGTGACAAAGAAGACGACCAACTTGGATAAACTTCTTCTCGTCTGCCCTTGATCGATGTAGGGGCAGATACAGAATTGCATAATCTTCACCGGTGAAGTAGGACCGAAAAACTTCTGCCCAAGTCATTGTTAGAAATTCCTTTGTCAACCCTCCAAAGTCCAGGCCATCTTCTCCGATAAACGAAACTTTCAATCGCTTTGTCAGAACGGTTGGGGTGTCGTACACATGTAGAAATGTGGATGGTATGTCATTCCTATGAAGAATGACTTCTTCATCCGTGTACTGAACAAGATCTGCGATTGACTGAAAGGCTGAAACAGTAATCAGTGAAATGGGTACATTCCGAGTCAAAGCGAGACACTGCAGCTCGGTAGGATTTTTTTGCATAGCTAGTGCAATTTTTTTCTGCCCAAACTGTAGAGTGGGTCTTACCGAGTAAAACATATATTGAACCTTTTTCTGCCAGACCCGCATTTCCATGGTAAAAAAAAATGGCCGCCATTTTGAACAAATGTTGGCAAATTGAGAATCTATGCCATCTAACATAGCATCTTCAACTAAACAACTGAATTACTTAAATATGATTCATAATGCTATCACATAATGTTTGAAGATACCTGCACAACTCAAATGCCCCTTGAATCTGTGGGAATGCCGCCTTCAGCTGCTCCACAAAGCTGTCTTGGTTCGCATTCAAACTAAATTTAATCTTAGTTTGTGCATACGTCGGATCTGTAATACACACATTTTATAATGTAATATTGTTACCAAAAGCAGTTTTTGTTTAATCAGTAATAAGCTTAGCCTTCATTTACTGGCATACTTCATCTGTGACACTGTGTTTAGTGCACAGTTTACACTGTAAAACATACACTACATTGTGACTAAACTGCAATTTGTGCTTCATGATTAAACACTGTCACTGACTCTGAATATAAAAAACAGTGTTGTTCTTAGCAAGTAATTACCAATTTTAGACAAGGGATAAACTTGATTTAATCCTATAAGTTAAGTCATTGCTTAATGCTAACTAACTCCGACAAACTATCCATTCTTTGCGCACCAAAAAATAACCAGTACAGTACAGCGGAACCAAGATAAAACGACAAATAATGTCTTTATTATCAAACCTGCTTCTCCGACACGGTATCGTTTCCTTCGGAAACGTATGTTTCCTGTTCCTGCCGCAACAACAACAACAGAAACTGTCCACGTTTTCCGGCCACGATTAATTTGACCAGTCCTGGTCCTTGCTGGTGGAATGTTTCGGAATCGTTGAAATCTAGAAAAAATTGACTATAGAGTAAGGTGGGGCAAAGCGCCCACGTTTGGGGCATAGCGCCCATGCCACTATCTTGGCGAATATTGCATTTGGTAGCTCCATATAGCGATCAAATGATTAGTTACTGACTCCTGACGACACATCAACGTGCTATGGCTTTATAGATTCGAACACGATGTAAATACAGCTGATTTACCGTTTCTTTGTTATTTGTTATAAAATCGCTTCCATATTAATTAACCAATTGCCACTAAATGGTTATGAATTTTGAAAAGCTTGGAATAACTTTCTAAGCTATGTTATATAACATGAATTTCCATGCCTTCAGTTACGGTGAGCGATAAAAGAAAATTCATGATTCAAAGCGTTCTCAGCATAGTCGACAGTGGGGCATAGCGCCATCTTTTGAATTGGGGCAAAGTAGCACTGTGAATACATTTTAGATGGCATGTTGTTGTGTAAATACAATATACAGTATATATATATATATATATATATATATATATATATATATATATATATATATATATATATATATATATATATATATATATATATATATATATATATATATATATTATATATATGTATAATATCAGTTTTTGTGTTTAGCGCACACACAAAGACACACAATTGTGTATAATATTGTGTGTGTGTGTGTGTGTGTGTGTGTGTGTGTGTGTGTGTGTGTGTGTGTGTGTGTGTGTGTGTGTGTGTGTGTGTGTGTGTGTGTGTGTGTGTGTGTGTGTGTGTGTGTGTGTGTGTGTGTGTGTGTGTGTGTGTGTGTGTGTGTGTGTGTGTGTGTGTGTGTGTGTCCATGTGAATTTTAATGATATAATTTTATCAAACATTCTCTTGATGATTAGCGGTTACTACATTTGCCACAATTGTGAATCAGACTCAGACTAATTTGGATGAACAAATCCAACAGCACGTCGTTATAGCACATGTCGCTACACTGGAGCCACCAGCGAACTGCATTCAGTTTCCCTGGTGCGATATCGTTCTTTGTTCCTGTTTCATTTGGTTTGTAGGTGCATTATGTATTTGCATTAAATAAAGTTATGTATTCTTGTTATTACATAATCATTTTGTAGCCTATTGATAACATAAAACATACATGCAATTCCATATGGGGCATAGCGCCCATCCCATGTGCGCTTTGCCCCACCTACGGGG
Source organism: Lamellibrachia columna (assembly GCA_963662155.1). NCBI lineage: Eukaryota > Metazoa > Annelida > Polychaeta > Sabellida > Siboglinidae > Lamellibrachia > Lamellibrachia columna. Next base: position 50,076,640 of record OY759272.1, read on the forward strand.
CAAAGCGCCCAAATCGGGTGCATGCGCATAATTAATCACACTAAAAAAACATGTTATTCGAATCATGTTAGATTAGCGTGACATATACTCCATATAGTTACCGACATATTGCAGATAGTTGTAGGTATATATCATTAAATGGAGCCAACCGTTACGACGATATTAGTTACCCTGGGCGCTATGCCCCACCTTACTCTACGCAACGCGATAACGTTTATCAGCCATTGCCGGCGTTCCCCAACTTCGTGCATGCAATGTCTGCTGGGTAATTATGACGCTGCATGCCCTAGATAAGGGTGTCCACCGATAACTAGGGAGTAGTGGAAAAAGACAACCAAAGCAGTGCGGCAGTACAATAATTACACTATATGATACTATGAATCAGAATTTATGCCGGTAAACCATACGGGCCGTTGCCACACTCGGGCAGCGACACGATATTTTAGCTCCACAAGGCACAAATGGCAATATTCCGTTATATGACAATGACGCACACGCACGCACGCACGCATGCACGCACGCACGCACGCACGCACGCACGCACGCACGCATGCACGTACACATGTGTATGAGTGTGTTGTACACCCATACGTGGTTTCCATGAACTAATGTTGAAATAATTGGCGTTCGAATGCTTGGTTGTGGAGTATAGGGGGTCAATACAAGTCTAGAATAGAATTAAACTGGTAACTGTAACATCGTGATCGTCGTCAATAAAGAATATATAGACAGGTCTACTATAACAAGCCTATAGCTAGGCCTACTTACGCTTCTACAACATTCCCATTACGGACGGTAGCTCCGGCCGGCGTGTTTTCATTCTCACTTTGGAGGTTTCGAACGATGGTATGCGCTCGGTTGACTAAAGTCTGCAATCGCCCAATATCCATCGCTGAGTTATTCACTTTTCACCAATTCAGAATTTCCGTTGGAGGCTGGTAGACCCTTACTGACCAGCGAACAATTTTTCATTTCTTGCATACAAAACTGTCAAGGCGTGCCCGGTCTGAGCACAGGATATCAGTTTCAAGTAAAGTGATATTCACTTCAATGCATTCCATTGTTTGAATTACTTGAAACCATATAAAACAAACAGAGAATACGAATATGAAACATAATAACTTTAATATGAAACATAGTAACTTGAATTGTGGGGTCTAATGTTTTTTTAAGATAACTATTATTCACATAACACGTACAACACCCATATGTTACATTGAATAAAGATAGCAAAAAACGACAGCCATTTGTGTATGTTTTCCAACGTTGTATGCTTACATTGGGCAGTATGTTGCCACCTATTTTCGTACGTATTACTGTAAATTACCGCCGTTTGTTGTTCATGATGCGTAACTAAGACTAACTTGCATTGGTTCACCATCTGATGCGTAGCTAAACGAGTTGTCATTGGTTGATATATCAACGCGTTACTATATAATTCAACGCGTAACTATCTTCGCGTTGTCATTGGTTGATATATCAACGCGTTACTATTTAATTTAACGCGTAACTATCTTCGCGTTGTCATTGGTTGATATATCAACGCGTTGATATATCAATTCAACGCGTAACTATCTTCGCGTTGTCATTGGTTGACATATCAACGCGTTACTATTTAATTCAACGCGTAACTATCTTCGCGTTTTCATTGGTTGGTATATCAACGCGTAACTATCTTCGCGTTGTCATTGGTTGATATATCAACGCGTTACTATTTAATTCAACGCGTAACTATCTTCGCGTTTTCATTGGTTGATATATCAACGCGTAACTATCTTCGCGTCGTCATTGGTTGATATATCAACGCGTTACTATCTAATTCAACGCGTAACTATCTTCGCGTTTATGGCCCTAACGGCCTGCCATATAACGTAGCAATCAGCATGCTCAAAATGCGTGAATTTATTGCGATTTGACACATTTTCCACTTTCAAGCCGGTAAATGATAGCCACTCCACGTTTCTGAGCAGGTCGTGACATGGTGTGAAACTTGCAGCCGTCTGGAACCAACTGCGCTGTTACATGGTTGTCCACGACGCTGCCGAGCCATGTTTTCGTCAACGCTAAAATGTCAATATCGTGCGGACTAACGAGGTCAGCAACATATTCTTCACGGAGCGCACGTTGATACATTGTATGTCCACATTTACACTCCGTGCAGGGGTAGGGGGTTCACTGACACGGCTGGATAAACATATTAGATTGTTCTTATTGACAATAAACATATTAGATTGTTCTTATTGACACAATAGTTTGTGCACTGGATCGGATAATGTAATTTATGGCTGTCGCCACCCTCACTGGAATTGCATTGTTGAAACGTCTGCAACCACCAGCGGTCGCCCTGTGGGTCGGCGTTGTTAGACAAATATCTAGTTACTTTAGAGTGTCGTAGACAGTCCTCCTTACACGCACCAGCGGTCCCTCTGTGGGTCGGCGTTGCTAGACAAATATCTAGTTACTTTAGAGTGTCGTAGACAGTCTTCTTTACACGCATCAGCGGTCCCTCTGTGGGTCGGCGTTGCTAGACAAATATCTAGTTACTTTAGAGTGTCGTAAACAGTCTTCCTTACACGCATCAGCGGTCCCTCTGTGGGTCGGCGTTGTTAGACAAATATCTAGTTACTTTAGAGTGTCGTAGACAGTCTTCCTTACACGCACCAGCGGTCGCTCTGTGGGTCGGCGTTGCTAGATTAATATCTAGTTACTTTAGAGTGTCGTAGACAGTCCTCCTTACACGCACCAGCGGTCCCTCTGTGGGTCGGCGTTGCTAGACAAATATCTAGTTACTTTAGAGTGTCGTAGACAGTCTTCCTTACACGCACCAGCGGTCGCTCTGTGGGTCGGCGTTGCTAGATAAATATCTAGTTACTTTAGAGTGTCGTAGACAGTCTTCCTTACACGCACCAGCGGTCGCTCTGTGGGTCGGCGTTGCTAGATTAATATCTAGTTACTTTAGAGTGTCGTAGACAGTCCTCCTTACACGCACCAGCGGTCGCTCTGTGGGTCGGCGTTGTTATACACATATCTAGTTACTTTAGAGTGTCGTAGACAGTCCTCGTTACACGCACCAGCGGTCCCTCTGTGGGTCGGCGTTGCTAGACAAATATCTAGTTACTTTAGAGTGTCGTAGACAGTCTTCCTTACACGCATCAGTGGTCCCTCTGTGGGTCGGCGTTGCTAGACAAATATCTAGTTACTTTAGAGTGTCGTAGACAGTCTTCCTTACACGCACCAGCGGTCCCTCTGTGGGTCGGCGTTGTTAGACAAATATCTAGTTACTTTAGAGTGTCGTAGACAGTCCTCCTTACACGCACCAGCGGTCCCTCTGTGGGTCGGCGTTGCTAGACAAATATCTAGTTACTTTAGAGTGTCGTAGACAGTCCTCCTTACACGCACCAGCGGTCCCTCTGTGGGTCGGCGTTGTTAGACAAATATCTAGTTACTTTAGAGTGTCGTAAACAGTCTTCCTTACACGCATCAGCGGTCCCTCTGTGGGTCGGCGTTGTTAGACAAATATCTAGTTACTTTAGAGTGTCGTAGACAGTCTTCCTTACACGCATCAGCGGTCCCTCTGTGGGTCGGCGTTGTTAGACAAATATCTAGTTACTTTAGAGTGTCGTAGACAGTCCTCCTTACACGCACCAGCGGTCCCTCTGTGGGTCGGCGTTGTTAGACAAATATCTAGTTACTTTAGAGTGTCGTAAACAGTCTTCCTTACACGCATCAGCGGTCCCTCTATGGGTCGGCGTTGTTAGACAAATATCTAGTTACTTTAGAGTGTCGTAGACAGTCTTCCTTACACGCATCAGCGGTCCCTCTGTGGGTCGGCGTTGCTAGACAAATATCTAGTTACTTTAGAGTGTCGTAGACAGTCTTCCTTACACGCACCAGCGGTCCCTCTGTGGGTCGGCGTTGCTAGACAAATATCTATTTACTTTAGAGTGTCGTAGACAGTCCTCCTTACACGCACCAGCGGTTCCTCTGTGGGTCGGCGTTGCTAGACAAATATCTAGTTACTTTAGAGTCTCGTAGACAGTCTTCCTTGCACGCATCAGCGGTCCCTCTGTGGGTCGGCGTTGCTAGACAAATATCTAGTTACTTTAGAGTGTCGTAAACAGTTTTCCTTACACGCATCAGCGGTCCCTCTGTGGGTCGGCGTTGTTAGACAAATATCTAGTTACTTTAGAGTGTCGTAGACAGTCTTCCTTACACGCACCAGCGGTCGCTCTGTGGGTCGGCGTTGCTAGATAAATATCTAGTTACTTTAGAGTGTCGTAGACAGTCTTCCTTACACGCACCAGCGGTCGCTCTGTGGGTCGGCGTTGCTAGATTAATATCTAGTTACTTTAGAGTGTCGTAGACAGTCCTCCTTACACGCATCAGCGGTCGCTCTGTGGGTCGGCGTTGTTAGACACATATCTAGTTACTTTAGAGTGTCGTAGACAGTCCTCGTTACACGCACCAGCGGTCCCTCTGTGGGTCGGCGTTGCTAGACAAATATCTAGTTACTTTAGAGTGTCGTAGACAGTCTTCCTTACACGCACCAGCGGTCGCTCTGTGGGTCGGCGTTGCTAGATAAATATCTAGTTACTTTAGAGTGTCGTAGACAGTCTTCCTTACACGCACCAGCGGTCGCTCTGTGGGTCGGCGTTGCTAGATTAATATCTAGTTACTTTAGAGTGTCGTAGACAGTCCTCCTTACACGCACCAGCGGTCGCTCTGTGGGTCGGCGTTGTTAGACACATATCTATTTACTTTAGAGTGTCGTAGACAGTCCTCGTTCCACGCACCAGCGGTCCCTCTGTGGGTCGGCGTTGCTAGACAAATATCTAGTTACTTTAGAGTGTCGTAGACAGTCTTCCTTACACGCATCAGTGGTCCCTCTGTGGGTCGGCGTTGCTAGACAAATATCTAGTTACTTTAGAGTGTCGTAGACAGTCTTCCTTACACGCACCAGCGGTCCCTCTGTGGGTCGGCGTTGTTAGACAAATATCTAGTTACTTTAGAGTGTTGTAGACAGTCCTCCTTACACGCACCAGCGGTCCCTCTGTGGGTCGGCGTTGCTAGACAAATATCTAGTTACTTTAGAGTGTCGTAGACAGTCCTCCTTACACGCACCAGCGGTCCCTCTGTGGGTCGGCGTTGTTAGACAAATATCTAGTTACTTTAGAGTGTCGTAAACAGTCTTCCTTACACGCATCAGCGGTCCCTCTGTGGGTCGGCGTTGTTAGACAAATATCTAATTACTTTAGAGTGTCGTAGACAGTCTTCCTTACACGCATCAGCGGTCCCTCTGTGGGTCGGCGTTGCTAGACAAATATCTATTTACTTTAAAGTGTCGTAGACAGTCCTCCTTACACGCACCAGCGGTCCCTCTGTGGGTCGGCGTTGTTAGACAAATATCTAGTTACTTTAGAGTGTCGTAGACAGTCTTCCTTACACGCACCAGCGGTCCCTCTGTGGGTCGGCGTTGCTAGACAAATATCTAGTTACTTTAGAGTGTCGTAGACAGTCCTCCTTACACGCACCAGCGGTCCCTCTGTGGGTCGGCGTTGTTAGACAAATATCTAGTTACTTTAGAGTGTCGTAGACAGTCCTCCTTACACGCATCAGTGGTTTCGCAATTTGCTGGCACAGTTGACGCAGTTAAAAACGTGTGTATGTTATTGCCATGACAACGGTCGTGGCTCACTGAACACAGCACAATACTACCGATGGCAATGTCTCATAAAATCACTAAAATCCAGAAAATCGAAAACGTCCACGTTATAGATTATAGATGTGGCGTTTTGACAGGTCTACAGACCTTCACAAAGCAGATATATATAAACCTAGAATATAATATAACTTCAAACCATAAATAATGCCAATAGACGAGCGACGTCACCTTGTGGCAGCTTTAAGCGCACACATCACGTGACTTTCACTCCGCATGATGTGTTCTTTATATTAAAAGCTTCAAGTCTTTCACTCCTCAAGATTGTCACCAAGTGGTTTGTCACCAAGTGGTTTGTGAGAATGATTCTGGGTTTATATTCTGCTCATTTGTTCATTTATTTAAATAATTTACACTAGTAGGGTACACACGGTAGTCTACGTAACAGTGCTGCGAGTGGGAGTGATATTTACACTAGTAGGGTACACACGGTAGTCTACGTAACAGTGCTGCGAGTGGGAGTTATATTTACACACTAGTAGGGTACACACGGTAGTCTACGTAACAGTGCTGCGAGTGGGAGTGATATTTACACTAGTAGGGTAAACACGGTAGTCTACGTAACAGTGCTGCGAGTGGGAGTGATATTTACACTAGTAGGGTACACACGGTAGTCTACGTAACAGTGCTGCGAGTGGGAGTGATATTTACACTAGTAGGGTACACACGGTAGTCTACGTAACAGTGCTGCGAGTGGGAGTGATATTTACACTAGTAGGGTACACACGGTAGTCTACACAACAGTGCTGCGAGTGGGAATGATATTTACACTAGTAGGGTACACACGGTAGTCTACGTAACAGTGCTGCGAATAGGAGTGATATTTACACTAGTAGGGTACACACGGTAGTCTACGCAACAGTGCTGCGAATGGGAGTGATATTTACACTAGTAGGATACACACGGTAGTCTACGCAACAGTGCTGCGAGTGGGAATGATATTTACACTAGTAGGGTACACACGGTAGTCTACACAACAGTGCTGCGAGTGGGAGTGATATTTACACTAGTAGGGTACACACGGTAGTCTACGTAATAGTTCTGCGAGTGGGAGTGATATTTACACTAGTAGGGTACACACGGTAGTCTAGGTAATAGTGCTGCGAGTGGGAGTGATATTCACACTAGTAGGGTACACATGGTAGTCTACGTAATAGTGCTGCGAGTGGGAGTTATATTTACACTAGTAGGGTACACACGGTAGTCTACGTAACAGTGCTGCGAGTGGGAGTGATATATATATATATATATACTAGTAGGGTACACACGGTAGTCTACGTAATAGTGCTGCGAGTGGGAGTGATATTTACACTAGTAGGGTACACACGGTAGTCTACGTAATAGTGCTGCGAGTGGGAGTGATATTTACACTAGTAGGGTGCACACGGTAGTCTACGTAATAGTGCTGCGAGTGGGAGTGATATTTACACTAGTAGGGTACACACGGTAGTCTACGTAATAGTGCTGCGAGTGGGAGTGATATTTACACTAGTAGGGTACACATGGTAGTCTACTTAATAGTGCTGCGAGTGGGAGTGATATTTACACTAGTAGGGTACACACGGTAGTCTACGTAATAGTGCTGCGAGTGGGAGTTATATTTACACTAGTAAGGTACACACGGTAGTCTACATAATAGTGCTGCGAGTGGGAGTTATATTTACACTAGTAGGGTACACACGGTAGTCTACGGAATAGTGTTGCGAATGGGAGTGATATTTACACTAGTAGGGTACACACAGTAGTCTACGTAATAGTGCTGCGAGTTGGAGTGATATTTACACTAGTAGGGTACACACGGTAGTCTACGTAATAGTGCTGCGAGTGGGAGTGATATTTACACTAGTAGGGTACACACGGTAGTCTACGTAATAGTGCTGTGTGTGGGAGTGATATTTACACTAGTAGGGTATACACGGTAGTCTACGTAATAGTGCTGCGAATGGAAGTGATATTTACACTAGTAGGGTACACACGGTAGTCTACGTAATAGTGCTGTGTGTGGGAGTGATATTTACACTAGTAGGGTACACACGGTAGTCTACGTAATAGTGCTGCGAGTGGGAGTGATATTTACACTAGTAGGGTACACACGGTTGTCTACGTAATAGTGCTGCGAGTGGGAGTGATATTTACACTAGTAGGGTACATACGGTAGTCTACGCAATAGTGCTGCGAGTTGGAGTGATATTTACACTAGTAGGGTACACACGGTAGTCTACGTAATAGTGCTGCGAGTGGGAGTGATATTTACACTAGTAGGGTACACACGGTTGTCTACGTAATAGTGCTGCGAGTGGGAGTGATATTTACACTAGTAGGGTACACACGGTAGTCTACGCAATAGTGCTGCGTGTGGGAGTGATATTTACACTAGTAGGGTACACACGGTAGTCTACGCAATAGTGCTGCGAGTTGGAGTGATATTTACACTATTAGGGTACACACGGTAGTCTACGTAATAGTGCTGCGAGTGGGAGTGATATTTACACTAGTAGGGTACACACGGTAGTCTACGCAATATTGCTGCGAGTTGGAGTGATATTTACACTAGTAGGGTACACACGGTAGTCTACGTAATAGTGCTGCGAGTGGGAGTGATATTTACACTAGTAGGGTACACACGGTAGTCTACGTAATAGTGCTGCGAGTGGGAGTGATATTTACGCTAGTAGGGTACACACGGTAGTCTACGCAATATTGCTGCGAGTTGGAGTGGTATTTACACTAGTAGGGTACACACGGTAGTCTACGTAATAGTGCTGCGAGTGGGAGTGATATTTACACTAATAGGGTACACACGGTAGTCTACGCAATAGTGCTGCGAGTGGGAGTGATATTTACACTAGTAGGGTACATACGGTAGTCTACGCAATAGTGCTGCGAGTGGGAGTGATATTTACACTAGTAGGGTACACACGGTAGTCTACGTGATAGTGCTGCGAGTGGGAGTTATATTTACGCTTGTAGGGTGCACACGGTGGTCTACGCAATAGTGCTTCGAGTGGGAGTGATATTTACACTAGTAGGGTACATACGGTAGTCTACGCAATAGTGCTGCGAGTGGGAGTGATATTTACACTAGTAGGGTACACACGGTAGTCTACGTGATAGTGCTGCGAGTGGGAGTTATATTTACGCTTGTAGGGTGCACACGGTGGTCTACGCAATAGTGCTTCGAGTGGGAGTGATATTTACACTAGTAGGGTACCCACGGTAGTCTACGTAATAGTGCTGCGAGTGGGAGTGATATCTGCACAATGCAAGGGTGCCACTTGGTTACTAAGATATAGCTACCTATAAATTTGAGCACTATTCCTTTGGTTAGGATGGTCAAATTTAGTATGTGTACAACCGGTTTGACGTGATTGATTCAACGGTATCATTGTGAATCACATTTAGTGAAGGTATAAGAATATTAATGAACTAGCCAGTTGTTGCTCAGCAGGAAAGCAAGGTGCGACAAATGATTTCACACCTTTGACAGGCGCTAGACAGCTCGGAGTGTTCGTTTTTATTAATATAACGCATTAAGTTGTAGGAGTTGAGGGATGCAGTTAATTGTGATGTTACCGTCTCAATGCAGAGATTCGGGTGATATTAAATGTATAAGAAATATGTGTGATATGATTTTTTGGGGGTATCTGAATATTGCTGGTGGGTTATGTAATGCGGCTATTTTAGAACTGAAGTTTTGTATAGTACATAACCCCGAAGTCATAGGAACGTGATGTCATAGGAACGTGATGTCATAATCCTAGTAATGGTTTAGGTTGCAGTAACCTCTGGTATTGGCTAATTAGACTTCCGGCACAACATGGCCGCTGTAGTATTTAACGAATGTGTACAAATTTAGAAGCACACGATTATTTTGTGCGGTGCTACAACGTTGCTTAGTGTTCTCATCTCCGAGACTTGGGCTAAAGACGAATAATTGATTTATTTTCGCCCATGTCTTGTCGCTGTAACTTCATCGTAAAGTGACTCGATTCAACCTTGTGTACATGGGTTGTGATTGCTACTACAAGAGTTAATCACTCTTCATCACATCGTCGAATGTCTTCGACTAACGTATACAAGTCAACATTTTTCTCCGTCGAGACATCATAATATCAACCTGACTTCACTAGACGGAGCTTCTAGTGCCACCAGTATCCGTCGCCATTTACCCGTTGTCTGGGCCTGAACCACGCGTGGGTGAGTTCACAGTCGTTGTATTACTGTTCAACAATGCCACGCTACGATACTGCTTGGTATGACACTGACACTTCCGCTGTCATCACGTGCGACTGCTCCGTGTGACGCCCTTTCGTTCGTCACCACTTTCGTTGCTGTCTCGTTTGGTGGGCAAGCCGACCCGACACAACAGGGAGGTTGGGTCCAAATACCGAGGTACCGTAGTGGAGCACACTGCGGTAGATACTCACCGCGATAATACAGTGTATTCTCCTGTGAATTCACGGAACTGTGAATCTCCGTTGATCTGTCAAATCGTGATACAAACTACGCCCTGATACAGGATCTGCACTGCCAAGTGAGTGAGCTGACAATCCTTGTAACCGCCTACGAGGTGTCATGTATTACTATGCGCCGTTCTGTATTAACTTTATTGTTTTTCCATATTATTAGAATCGAACTGGATAATCAATTACTATCCACGGGTCTATGTTATGTTTATGTTGCACTCTACATTGATGCACATGAGCTGTTGTCACGAGCCCGTCACTTTGATTTCTGCCAATCCTAAAACCAAACTTGTGACAAGATCTGTTTTAAAACTTTCACTAATGCGTTCTTTATATTGCTAGCTTCAAGTCTTCCACGCCTTATGATGTGTTCTTTATATTGCCAACTTCAAGTCTTTCACTCCTGAAGCTGTGTTCTTTATATTGCCATCTTCTAAGTATTTCACTTCTCATGATGTGTTCTTTTTATTGCCATCTTCCAAGTCTGTCACTCCTCATGGTGTGTTCTATACTACTATCTTTAAGTATTTCACTCATCATGATGTGTTCTTTATACTGCCAGCTTCAAGTGTTGTTCTCTTCATGATGTGGTCTTTATATTGCCAGCATCAAGTCTTCCACTCCTCATGGTGTATTCTTTATATTGCCAGCATCAAGTCTTTCATTCCTCATGGTGTGTTCGTTATATTGCCAGCTTCAAGTCTTGTTCTCTTCATGATGTGTTCTTTATATTGCCAGCATCAAGTCTTCCACTCCTCATGGTGTGTTGTTTATATTGCCAGCTTCAAGTCTTCCACTCCTCATGGTGTATTCTTTATATTGCCAGTGTCAAGTCTTTCACTCCTCGTGATGTGTTCTTTATATTGTCAGCTTCAAGTGTTGTTCTATTCATGATGTGGTCTTTATATTGCCAGCATCAAATCTTCCACTCCTCATGGTGTATTCTTTATATTGCCAGCTTCAAGTCTTGTTCTCTTCATGATGTGTTCTTTATATTGCCAGCATCAAGTCTTCCATTCCTCATTGTGTGTTCTTTATATTGCCAGCTTCAAGTCTTGTTCTCTTCATGATGTGTTCTTTATATTGCCAGCATCAAGTCTTCCACTCCTCATGGTGTGTTCTTTATATTGCCATCGTCAAGTCTTTCACTCCTCATAGTGTGTTCTTTATATTGTCAGCTTCAAGTGTTGTTCTCTTCATGATGTGGTCTTTATATTGCCAGCATCAAGTCTTCCACTCCTCATGGTGTGTTCTTTGTATTGCCAGCATCAAGTCTTCCTCTCATTTATATTGCCAGCGTCAAGTCTTTCACTCCTCGTGATGTATTCTTTATATTGTCAGCTTCAAGTGTTGTTCTCTTCATGATGTGGTCTTTATATTGCCAGCATCAAGTCTTCCACTCTTCATGGTGTGTTCTTTATATTGCCAGCTTTAAGTATTTCACTCCTCATAGTGTGTTCTTTATATTGTCAGCTTCAAGTGTTGTTCTCTTCATGATGTGGTCTTTATATTGCCAGCATCAAGTCTTCCACTCTTCATGGTGTGTTCTTTATATTGCCAGCATCAAGTCTTCCACTCCTCATGGTGTATTCTTTATATTGCCAGCGTCAAGTCTTTCACTCCTCGTGATGTGTTCTTTATAATGCCAGCTTCAAGTCTTCCACTCCTCATGGTGTATTCTTTATATTGCCAGCTTTAAGTCTTTCACTCCACATGGTGTATTCTATATATTGCCAGCTTTAAGTCTTTCACTCCACATGGTGTGCATAAACCCGTTTTTATGTCTCGCCGTAATTGTTTTCCTTCTCGTGCCATGTCGAGTTCCTCTTCATGGCTTATTCTTTATATCCAGCTTCTTCGTTCTATTATCATGTCATATCTTTTCGACCAAACTGTCCCAGTCTCTGCAGCAGAGAGTTCTGTTCCAGTGTTCTTACTACTATCTTCTTCCATCTTTATTTATTATGTTGTTAGTAGCATTTTATTATTGGTGAAGGCGACCCTACCCACGGCTATCATTATCTTGATGTGTGTCATATGTACACACGTTTACTTCGTCTTCCACTTATACTGACGCTTCCTTCCCAAATAGCACCTGCATAACTGTTGGAGAACAATGGAAACGGTGAAACTGTATCTTGTCTTACTCCTCTCCCCTCCCTCTCTTACTTTTTCCTTGTCTTACTCCTCTCCTGGTCTTACTCCTTTCCCGTCTTACTTCTTCCCCTGCCTTACTCCTCTCCTGGTCTTACTCTTTCCCTTCTTACTCCTTCCCCTGTCTTACACCTCTCCTTGTCTTACTCTTCTCCCTGCCTTACTCGGCTCCCTGTCTTACTCCTCTTCCTGTCTCACTCCTCTCCCTGTCTAACTCCTCTCCCTCTCACTATTCCTCTCCCTGGCTAATTTATTTCCCTGTCTCACTCCTCTCCCTGTCTAACTCTATCCCTGCCTAACACCTCTCCCTGTCACACTCCTCTACCTGTCTAATTCCACTCCCTGTTTCACCCCTCTCCCTGTCTAACTGGTCTCCGTGTCTCACTCCTCTCCCTGTCTAATTCCTCTCTCTGTCTCACTCCTCTCCCTGTCTCACCCTCTCCCTACCTAAATCCACTCCATGTCTAACTCCTTTCTCTGTATCAGTCCTCTCCCTGTCTAACTCCTCTCCATGTCTAACTCCTTTCTCTGCCTAACTCCTCTCCCTGTCTCACTCCTCTCCCTGTCCAAATCCTCTCCCTGTCTAATTCTTTTCTCTGTCTAACTCATCTCCATGTCTCACTCCTCTCCCTGTCTAAAATCCTTTCTCTATATCACTCCTCTCCCTGTCTAACTCCTTTCTCTGAATAACTCCTCTCCCTGTCTAACTCCTTTCTCTGACTAACTCCTCTCCATGTCTCACTCCTCTCCCAGTCTAAATCCTCTCCCTGTCTCACTCCTCTCCCTGTCTCACTCTTCTCCCTGTCTCACCCCTATCGCTGCCTCACTCCTCTCCCTGACTCACTCCTCTCCCTGTCTAACTCCTCTCCCTGTCTAACTCCTCTCCCTGTCTCATTACTCTCCCTGTTTCGCCCATATCCCTGTCTCACTCCTCTCCCTGTCTCATTCCTCTCCCTGTCTCACACCTATCCCTGTCTAACTCCTCTCCCTGTCTCACTCCTCTCCCATTCTAAATCCTCTCCCTGTCTAACTCCTTTCTCTGTCTAACTTCTCTCCCTGTCTCACTCCTCTCACTGTCTCACACCTATCCCTGTCTAACTCCTCCCCCTGTCTCAATCCTCTCCCTTTCTAAATCCTCTCTCTGTCTAACTCTTCTCCCTGTCACTACTCCTCTCCCAGTCCAACTTCTGTCCATGTATCACCCCTCTCCCTGTCTCACCCGTCTCCCTGTCTCTCCCCTTTCCCTGTCTAACTCCTTTCTCTGTCTCACTCCTCTCCCTGTCTAACTCCTTTCTCTGTCTAACTCCTCTCCATGTCTCACTCCTCTCCCAGTCTAAATCCTCTCCCTGTCTAACTCTTTTCTCTGTCTCACTCCTCTCCATGTCTAACTCCTCTCCCTGTCTCACTCCTCTCCCTGTCTAAATCCTCTCCCGTCTAACTGCCTTCTCTGTTTTAATCCTCTCCATGTTTACCTCCTCTCCCTGTCAAACTACTCTCCCTGTTTCACACCTATCCCTGTCTAACCCCTCTCCCTGTCTAAGTCCTCTCCCTTTCTAAATCCTCTCCCTGTCTAACTCCTCTCCCTGTCTAAGTCCTCTCCCTTTCTAAATCCTCTCCCTGTCTAACTCCTCTCCCTGTCTAACTACTCTCCCTGTTTCACACCTATCCCTGTCTAACTCCTCTCCCTGTCTCACTCATCTCCCTTTCTAAATCCTCTCCCTGTCTAACTCCTTTCTCTGTCTAACTCCTCTCCCTGTCTCACTCTTCTCCCTGTCTCACCCCTATCGCTGCCTCACTCCTCTCCCTGACTCACTCCTCTCCCTGTCTAACTCCTGTCCCTGTCTAACTCCTCTCCCTGTCTAAATCCTCTCCCTGTCTATCTCCTCTCCCTGTCTCACTCTTCTCCCTGTCTCACCCCTGTCGCTGCCTCACTCCTCTCCCTGACTCACTCCTCTCCCTGTCTAACTCCTCTCCATGTCTAACTCCTCTCCCTGTCTCATTCCTCTCCCTGTCTCACCCATATCCCTGTCTCACTCCTCTCCCTGTCTCACCCCTCTCCCGGACTCACACCCCTTCCTGTCGCACCCCTGTCCTTGTCTCACTCCTCTCCCTGTCTCACACCTATCCCTGTCTAACCCCTCTCCCTGTCTCACACCTCTCCCTTTCTAAATCCTCTCCCTGTCTCACCCCTCTCCCTGTTTCACTCCTCTCCCTGTCTCAATCCTCTCCCTGTCTCACACCTCTCCCTGTCTCACTCATCTCCCTGTCTCACCCCTCTCCCTGTCTCACTCCTCTCCCTGTCTAACTCCTCTCCCTGTCTCACCCCTCTCCCTCTTTCACTCCTCTCCCTGTCTCTTCCCTCTCCCTGTTTCACTCCTCTCCCTGTCTCACTACTCTCCCTGTCTAACTCCTCTCCCTGTCTCATCCCTCCCCCTGTTTCACTCCTCTCTCTGTCTCACTCCTCTCCCTGTCTAACACCTCTCCCTGTCTCATTCATCTCCCTGTCTCACTCCTCTCCCTGTCTAACTCCTCTCCCTGTCTAACTACTCTCCTTGTCTCACTCCTCTTCCCGTCTCACTCCTCTCCCTGTCTCACTCCTCTCCCTGTCTAACTCCTCTCCCTGTCTCACTCCTCTCCCTGTCTCACCCCTATCCCTGTCTAACTCCTCTCCCTGTTTCACTCCTCTCCCTGTCTCACTCCTCTCCCTTTCTAAAACCTCTCCCTATCTCAAGCCTCTCTCTTTCTAAATCCTCTCCCTGTCTCACTCCTCTCCCTTTCTAAATACTCTCAGTCTAACTCCTTTCTCTGTTTTTATTCCTCTCCATGTCTAACTCCTCTCCCTGTTTCACTCCTCTCCCTGTCTAACTCCTCTCTCTGTCTAACCCATTTCCCTGTCTAAGTCCTCTCCCTTTCTAAATCCTCTCCCTGTCTAACTCCTCTCCCTGTCTAACTACTCTCCCTGTTTCACACCTATCCCTGTCTAACTCCTCTCCCTGTCTCACTCATCTCCCTTTCTAAATCCTCTCCCTGTCTCACTCCTCTCCCTGTCTAACTCCTCTCCCTGTCTCATCCCTCTCCCTGTCTCACCCCTATCGCTGTCTCACTCCTCTCCCTGTCTAACTCCTCTCCCTGTCTCACTCTTCTCCCTGTCTCACCCCTATCGCTGCCTCACTCCTCTCCCTGACTCACTCCTCTCCCTGTCTAATTCCTCTCCCTGTCTAACTCCTCTCCCTGTCTAAATCCTCTCCCTGTCTAACTCCTCTCCCTGTCTCACTCTTCTCCCTGTCTCACCCCTATCGCTGCCTCACTCCTCTCCCTGTCTAATTCCTCTCCCTGTCTAACTCCTCTCCCTGTCTCATTCCTCTCCCTGTCTCACCCATATCCCTGTCTCACTCCTCTCCCTGTCTCACCCCTCTCCCTGATTCACACCCCTTCCTGTCGCACCCCTGACCCTGTCTCACTCTTCTCCCTGTCTCACACCTATCCCTGTCTAACCCCTCTACCTGTCTCACTCCTCTCCCTTTCTAAATCCTCTCTCTGTCTAACTCCTTTCTCTGTCTAACTTCTCTCCCTGTCTCACTCCTCTCACTGTCTCTCACCTATCCCTGTCTAACTCCTCCCCCTGTCTCAATCCTCTCCCTTTCTAAATCCTCTCTCTGTCTAACTCTTCTCCCTGTCACTACTCCTCTCCCAGTCCAACTTCTGTCCATGTATCACCCCTCTCCCTGTCTCACCCGTCTCCCTGTCTCTCCCCTTTCCCTGTCTAACTCCTTTCTCTGTCTCACTCCTCTCCCTGTCTAACTCCTTTCTCTGTCTAACTCCTCTCCATGTCTCACTCCTCTCCCAGTCTAAATCCTCTCCCTGTCTAACTCTTTTCTCTGTCTCACTCCTCTCCATGTCTAACTCCTCTCCCTGTCTCACTCCTCTCCCTGTCTAAATCCTCTCCCGTCTAACTGCCTTCTCTGTTTTAATCCTCTCCATGTTTACCTCCTCTCCCTGTCAAACTACTCTCCCTGTTTCACACCTATCCCTGTCTAACCCCTCTCCCTGTCTAAGTCCTCTCCCTTTCTAAATCCTCTCCCTGTCTAACTCCTCTCCCTGTCTAACTACTCTCCCTGTTTCACACCTTTCCCTGTCTAACTCCTCTCCCTGTCTCACTCATCTCCCTTTCTAAATCCTCTCCCTGTCTAACTCCTTTCTCTGTCTAACTCCTCTCCCTGTCTCACTCTTCTCCCTGTCTCACCCCTATCGCTGCCTCACTCCTCTCCCTGACTCACTCCTCTCCCTGTCTAACTCCTGTCCCTGTCTAACTCCTCTCCCTGTCTAAATCCTCTCCCTGTCTATCTCCTCTCCCTGTCTCACTCTTCTCCCTGTCTCACCCCTGTCGCTGCCTCACTCCTCTCCCTGACTCACTCCTCTCCCTGTCTAACTCCTCTCCATGTCTAACTCCTCTCCCTGTCTCATTCCTCTCCCTGTCTCACCCATATCCCTGTCTCACTCCTCTCCCTGTCTCACCCCTCTCCCGGACTCACACCCCTTCCTGTCGCACCCCTGTCCTTGTCTCACTCCTCTCCCTGTCTCACACCTATCCCTGTCTAACCCCTCTCCCTGTCTCACACCTCTCCCTTTCTAAATCCTCTCCCTGTCTCACCCCTCTCCCTGTTTCACTCCTCTCCCTGTCTCAATCCTCTCCCTGTCTCACACCTCTCCCTGTCTCACTCATCTCCCTGTCTCACCCCTCTCCCTGTCTCACTCCTCTCCCTGTCTAACTCCTCTCCCTGTCTCACCCCTCTACCTCTTTCACTCCTCTCCCTGTCTCTTCCCTCTCCCTGTTTCACTCCTCTCCCTGTCTCACTACTCTCCCTGTCTAACTCCTCTCCCTGTCTCATCCCTCCCCCTGTTTCACTCCTCTCTCTGTCTCACTCCTTTCCCTGTCTAACACCTCTCCCTGTCTCATTCATCTCCCTGTCTCACTCCTCTCCCTGTCTCCCTCCTCTCCCTGTCTAACTACTCTCCTTGTCTCACTCCTCTTCCCGTCTCACTCCTCTCCCTGTCTCACTCCTCTCCCTGTCTAACTCCTCTCCCTGTCTCACTCCTCTCCCTGTCTCACCCCTATCCCTGTCTAACTCCTCTCCCTGTTTCACTCCTCTCCCTGTCTCACTCCTCTCCCTTTCTAAAACCTCTCCCTATCTCAAGCCTCTCTCTTTCTAAATCCTCTCCCTGTCTCACTCCTCTCCCTTTCTAAATACTCTCCCGTCTAACTCCTTTCTCTGTTTTTATTCCTCTCCATGTCTAACTCCTCTCCCTGTTTCACTCCTCTCCCTGTCTAACTCCTCTCTCTGTCTAACCCATTTCCCTGTCTAAGTCCTCTCCCTTTCTAAATCCTCTCCCTGTCTAACTCCTCTCCCTGTCTAACTACTCTCCCTGTTTCACACCTATCCCTGTCTAACTCCTCTCCCTGTCTCACTCATCTCCCTTTCTAAATCCTCTCCCTGTCTCACTCCTCTCCCTGTCTAACTCCTCTCCCTGTCTCATCCCTCTCCCTGTCTCACCCCTATCGCTGTCTCACTCCTCTCCCTGTCTAACTCCTCTCCCTGTCTCACTCTTCTCCCTGCCTCACCCCTATCGCTGCCTCACTCCTCTCCCTGACTCACTCCTCTCCCTGTCTAACTCCTCTCCCTGTCTAACTCCTCTCCCTGTCTAAATCCTCTCCCTGTCTAACTCCTCTCCCTGTCTCACTCTTCTCCCTGTCTCACCCCTATCGCTGCCTCACTCCTCTCCCTGTCTAATTCCTCTCCCTGTCTAACTCCTCTCCCTGTCTCATTCCTCTCCCTGTCTCACCCATATCCCTGTCTCACTCCTCTCCCTGTCTCACCCCGCTCCCTGATTCACACCCCTTCCTGTCGCACCCCTGACCCTGTCTCACTCTTCTCCCTGTCTCACACCTATCCCTGTCTAACCCCTCTACCTGTCTCACTCCTCTCCCTTTCTAAATCCTCTCTCTGTCTAACTCCTTTCTCTGACTAACTCCTCTCCCTGTCTCACTCCTCTCCCTGTCTCACTCCTCTCCCTGTCTCACTCCTCTCCCTTTCTAAATCCTCTCCCTGTGTCACGCCTCTCCCTATCTAAATCCTCTCCCTGTTTAACTCCTCTTCCTGTCACCACTCCTCTCCCTGTTCAACTTATTTCCCTGTCTCACCCCTCTCACTGTCTCACCCCTCTCCCTGTCTCACTCCTCTCCATGTATCTCCCCTCTCCCTGTCTAACTCCTTTGTCTGTATCACTCCTCTCCCTGTCTAACTCCTTTCTCTGTCTAACTCCTCTCCCTGTCTCACTCCTCTCCCTGTTTCACTCCTCTCCCTGTCTAACTCCTCTCTCTGTCTAACCCCTTTCCCTGTCTAAGTCCTCTCCCTTTCTAAATCCTCTCCCTGTCTAACTCCTCTCCCTGTCTAACTACACTCCCTGTTTCACACCTATCCCTGTCTAACTCCTCTCCCTGTCTCACTCATCTCCCTTTCTAAATACTCTCCCTGTCTCACTCCTCTCCCTGTCTAACTCCTCTCCCTGTCTCATCCCTCTCCCTGTTTCACTCCTCTCCCTGTCTCACTCCTCTCCCTGTCTAACACCTCTCCCTGTCTAACTCCTCTCCCTGTCTAACTCCTCTCCCTGTCTAAATCCTCTTCCTGTCTAACTCCTCTCCCTGTCTCACTCTTCTCCCTGTCTCACCCCTATCGCTGCCTCACTCCTCTCCCTGTCTAACTCCTCTCACTGTCTAACTCCTCTCCCTGTCTCATTCCTCTCCCTGTCTCACCCATATCCCTGTCTCACTCCTCTCCCTGTCTCACCCCTCTCTCTGACTCACACCCCTTCCTGTCGCACCCCTGTCCCTGTCTCACTCTTCTCCCTGTCTCACACCTATCCCTGTCTAACCCCTCTACCTGTCTCACTCCTCTCCCTTTCTAAATCCTCTCTCTGTCTAACTCCTTTCTCTGACTAACTTCTCTCCCTGTCTCACTCCTCTCCCTGTCTCACTCCTCTCCCTGTCTAACTCATCTCCCTGTCTCACCCCTCTCCCTGTTTCAATCCTCTCCCTGTCTCTTCTCTCTCCCTGTTTCATTCCTCTCCCTGTCTCACTCCTCTCCCTGTCTAACTCCTCTCCCTGTCTCACCCCTCTCCCTGTTTCACTCCTCTCCCTGTCTCACTCCTCTCCCTGTCTCACACCTCTCCCTGTCTCACTCATCTCCCTGTCTCACCCCTCTCCCTGTCTCACTCCTCTCCCTGTCTAACTCCTCTCCCTGTCTCACCCTTCTCCCTGTTTCACTCCTCTCCCTGTCTCTTCCCTCTCCCTGTTTCACTCCTCTCCCTGTCTCACTCATCTCCCTGTCTCACTCCTCTTCCTGTCTTCCTCCTCTCCCTGTCTAACTACTCTCCTTGTCTCACTCCTCTTCCCGTCTCACTCCTCTCCCTGTCTCACTCCTCTCCCTGTCTAATTCCTCTCCCTGTCTCACTCCTCTCCCTGTCTCACCCCTATCCCTGTCTAACTCTTCTCCCTGTTTCACTCCTCTCCCTGTATAACTCCTCTCCCTGTCTCAATCCTCTCCCTTTCTAAATCCTCTCCCTGTCTCACTCCTCTCCCTTTCTAAATCCTCTCCCTGTCTCACTCCTCTCCCTTTCTAAATACTCTCCCTGTCTAACTCCTCTCCATGTCTCACTCCTCTCCCTGTCTCACTCCTCTCCCTGTCTCACTCCTCTCCCTTTCTAAATCCTCTCCCTTTCTCACGCCTCTCCATATCTAAATCCTCTCCCTGTCTAACTCCTCTCCCTGTCACCACTCACCTCCCTGTTCAACTTCTTTCCCTGTCTCACCCCTCTCACTGTCTCACCCCTCTCCCTGTCACCACTCCTCTCCCTGTTCAACTTCTTTCCCTGTCTCACCCCTCTCACTGTCTCACCCCTCTCCCTGTCTCACTCCTCTCCATGTCTCTCCCCTCTCCCTGTCTAACTCCTTTCTCTGTATCACTCCTCTCCCTGTCTAACTCCTTTCTCTGTTTCACTCCTCTGCAAGTCTAAACCCTTTCTCTGTATCACTCCTCTCCATGTCTAACTCCTTTCTCTGTCTAACTCCTCTCCCTGTCTCACTCCTCTCCCTGTCTAAATCCTCTCCCGTCTAACTCCTTTCTCTGTTTTTAATCCTCTCCATGTCTAACTCCTCTCCCTGTTTCACTCCTCTCCCTGTCTAACTCCTCTCCCTGTCTAACTCCTCTCACTGTCTCACCCCTATCATTGTCTCACTCCTCTCCCTGTCTCACTCCTCTCCTTTCTCACACCTCTCCCTGTCTCACTCCTCTCCCTGTCTCCCTCCTCTCCCTGTCTAACTACTCTCCTTGTCTCACTCCTCTTCCCGTCTCACTCCTCTCCCTGTCTCACTCCTCTCCCTGTCTAACTCCTCTCCCTGTCTCACTCCTCTCCCTGTCTCACCCCTATCCCTGTCTAACTCCTCTCCCTGTCTCACTCCTCTTCCTTTCTAAATCCTCTCCCTGTCTCACTCCTCTCCCTTTCTAAATCTTCTCCATGTATAACTCCTTTCTCTGTCTAACTCCTCTCCATGTCTCACTCCTCTCCCTGTCTAACTCTTTTTTCTGTCTCACTCTTCTCCCTGTCTCACTCCTCTCCCTGTCTAAATCCTCTCCCTGTCTACATCCTCTCCCTGTCTAACTCTTTTCTCTGTATCACTCCTCTCCATGTCTAACTCTTTTATCTGTCTAACTCCTCTCCCTGTCTCACTCCTCTCCCTGTCTAAATCCTCTCTCTGTCTAATTATTTTCTCTGTATCACTCCTCTCCATGCCTAACTCCTTTCTCTGTCTTACTCCTCTCCATGTGTAACTCCTTTCTCTGCCTAACTCCTCTCCATGTCTCACTCCTCTCCCTGTCTCACTCCTCTCCCTGTCTCACTCCTCTCCCTGTCTCACTCCTCTCCCTATCTAAATCCTCTCCCTGTCTAACTCCTCTCCCTGTCACCACTCCTCTCCCTGTTCAACTTCTTTCCCTGTCTCACCCCTCTCACTGTCTCACCCCTCTCCCTGTCTCACTCCTCTCCCTGTCTCTCCCCTCTCCCTGTCTAACTCCTTTCTCTGTATCACTCCTCTCCCTGTCTAACTCCTTTCACTGTCTAACTCCTCTCCCTGTCTAACTCCTTTCTCTGTTTCACTCCTCTCCAAGTCTAACTCCTTTCTCTGTATCACTCCTCTCCATGTCTAACTCCTATCTCTGTCTAACTCCTCTCCCTGTCTCACTCCTCTCCCTGTCTAACTCCTTTCTCTGTCTAACTCCTCTCCATGTCTAACTCCTTTCTCTGTCTAACTCCTCTCCCTGTCTCACTCCTCTCCCTGTCTAAATCCTCTCCCGTCTAACTCCTTTTCTATGTTTTTAATCCTCTCCATGTCTAACTCCTCTCCCTGTTTCACTCCTCTACCTGTCTAACTCCTCTCCCTGTCTAACTCCTCTCCCTGTCTCACCCCTATCATTGTATCACTCCTCTCCCTGTCTCACTCCTCTCCCTGTCTAACTCCTCTCCCTGTCTCACCCCTCTCCCTGTCTAACTCCTCTCCCTGTCTAACTCTTTTCTCTGTATCACTCCTCTCCATGTCTAACTCCTTTCTCTGACTAACTCCTCTCCATGTCTCACTCCTCTCCCAGTCTAAATCCTCTCCCTGTCTAACTCCTCTCCTTGTCTAACTCCTCTCCCCGCCCTGCTTTTGTTTCTCCATCTGCCATTTGAATTTTTTTATTATAATCCGTTTATCAGCGATATAAGTTAAATGTTTGCCGGGTGATATTATAATAGAAGTGGACGAAGCCAGGTGGAATGAACTGAGCCTGAACGTGAAAGACCGTGTAGAGTGGGGGAGAGCTAATGAGCGACGTATTCTGTAAAAGCGGCGAAAACTATTACAAGGCTGAGTCATTAACTGTTACAGAGAGATTATATTAAGTGTTGCATGGCTGAGTCATTAACTGTTACAGAGAGATTATATAAAGTGTTGCATGGCTGAGTCATTAACTGTTACAGAGAGATTATATTAAGTGTTGCATGGCTGAGTCATTAACTGTTACAGAGAGATTATATAAAGTGTTGCATGGCTGAGTCATTATCTGTTACAGATATATTATATTAAGTGTTGCATGGCTGAGTCATTAACTGTTACAAAGAGATTATATAAAGTGTTGCATGGCTGAGTCATTAACTGTTACATATAGATTATATTAAGTGTTGCATGGCTGAGTCATTAACTGTTACAGAGAGATTATATTAAGTGTTGCAAGGCTGAGTCATTTACTGTTACAGATAGATTATATTAAGTGTTGCATGGCTGAGTCATTAACTGTTACAGAGAGATTATATTAAGTGTTGCAAGGCTGATTCATTAACTGTTACAGAGAGATTATATTAAGTGTTGCATGGCTGAGTCATTAACTGTTACAGATAGATTATATTAAGTGTTGCAAGGCTGAGTCATTAACTGTTACAGATAGATTATATTAAGTGTTGCATTGCTGAGTCATTAACTGTTACAGATAGATTATATTAAGTGTTGCAAGGCTGAGTCATTAACTGTTACAGATAGATTATATTAAGTGTTGCATGGCTGAGTCATTAACTGTTACAGAGATATTTTATAAAGTGTTGCTTGGCTGAGTCATTAACTGTTACAGATAGATTATATTAAGTGTTGCATGGCTGAGTCATTAACTGTTACAGAGAGATTATATAAAGTGTTGCATGGCTGAGTCATTAACTGTTACAGATAGATTATATTAAGTGTTGCAAGGCTGAGTCATTAACTGTTACAAAGAGATTATATAAAGTGTTGCATGGCTGATTCATTAACTGTTACAGATAGATTATATAAAGTGTTGCATGGCTGAATCATTAACTGTTACAGATAGATTATATTAAGTGTTGCAAGGCTGGGTCATTAACTGTTACAGATAGATTATATTAAGTGATGCATGGCTGAGTCATTAATTGTTACAGATAGATTATATTAAGTGTTGCAAGGCTGAGTCATTAACTGTTACAGAGAGATTATATTAAGTGTTGCATGGCTGAGTCATTAACTGGTACAGAGAGATTATATTAAGTGTTGCAAGGCTGAGTCATTATCTGTTACAGAGAGATTATATTAAGTGTTGCATGGCTGAGTCATTAACTGTTACAGAGCGATTATATTAAGTGTTGCATGGCTGAGTCATTAACTGTTACAAAGAGATTATATTAAGAGTTGCATGGCTGAGTCATTAACTGTTACAGAGAGATTATATTAAGTGTTGCAAGGCTGATTGATTAACAAGTAATGATGTAAATTAACATACAAATATAGGCCTACTATAATTCTAATGAAATACGTTTAAAATAAGAATTATAGTAAATATATGTTTTATTGCTTAATGTTATTTTCGTCCTTGTGTCTATCAAGGACTGGCGTCTAATACTCAATGTATCGATTTGTAAAATCAATTTATTTCTATTGAGACGGAACAATAAAACATTTGAAACATTATAACTTTATAAACTACCACTGTTTATCCCCAGCGCAATACTCCAAGGAAACATTTGACCACGTTATCAATTCACAAACAACTGGAGCAGCGTCCATTGTACGACACAGCAGACGTCCGACTGACAACGTTCCTGGTTCTAGGATCACCGACATTTCGACGGGCTCCACTCAGTCGTTGGCTGGGAGCCACACATAACACCCGCGTCCGTCCACGCAGGCTGCTGTCAGCTTCACGTTGTCGCCATCTTTCGATGTAGCCATATTACCTGTAACGATACATGGTTCTTGCGATCTGACGACGCGGTTCTCTGGTGAAACCGGCTTCCCTTTCGCACTGGGTTCCCGTTGATCGTTTGATGGGAGAACGCCCGTACATCGTCGTCGATGTGGCCCTTCCTCTCGCCCTCCCCCGGGTCATGACACGTTCAGCTGGGCGACGTCGCACCGGGGCACTTCGACGCGGTGGGGTCACCGGATTGCAACTGATGACGTAGTCGTCCAGGTCGTCGTCGAGGTCGTCGTCCAGGTCGTCTTCGTAGGCGAACGACTCACGAGACTCGCCCCGGCCCAAGTAGGCCGTGCCGATGCATCCTCCCGGCGTCTCAGTGTATGACTCCCTGTAGAGGTGCGTCCTACGACGAGGCTCGTACATGTCCGAGTCGGCTATCAACTGACTGTCCGTCGCGTACATATCTGTATCCGTGCCTTGAGTCCTAAGCCGGTGGCGTCCAGAAGGTTGTGACGACTGCACCCCAGCCTCGTCTCCGAAGCTACGCGGCGCCGGGGTTCGACGCACGCGTTTCGGCCTGGGCGCTGAGCGACGACGGTACATCTTCCCCGGGTCTCCCCGGGCGCCCACAGACTCGTCCTCGTCACTGACGTCATAAAGAGAGGGCGAGTCGATGACGTCATCACCGTTGTGGCTGTCCGTGTCGACGTAGTTGACGATATCCTCCCCCGGCGATACCCGGATGATGGTGTCGGCTGGACCGAGTCGTCGAGATCGGCGGGTCTGCCCGGGCAACGTCAGCAAACACGGTCAATGTGTCTCAGGCATGCGTGCGCACATACACGCACACACGCACACATGCACACACGCACATACACACGCACACACGCACACACGCACACACGCACACACGCACACACGCACACACGCACACACGCACACACGCACACACGCACACACGCACACACGCACACACGCACACACACACACACACAAACACACACACACGCACACGCACACGCACACACACACACACACACACACACACACACACACAGGCATGTAGGCTTTTAACGTATCAGCTCACTACCAGGTCCATTCACTAAATATGAGGGAAATAAATCAGAACAGTTGGGGCAGTTATTTGTAACTCCTGAAATGATAGCAAAGAAAATTAAGAAGATGAAAGATAATAAATCACCTGGAGTTGATGGGATACCACCAAAGCTGCTTAAGGGAATTGTTGAGCAAATTAGTACACCACTAGCAAAAGTGTTTAACTTGTCACTCATAGAAGGAATGGTTCCTTCATAATGGAAAGAGGCAAACATTACACCGCTATTTAAGAAAGGATCGAGGAAAAAACACCAAAATCAGTCGTATGTGAATTACTCGAAACATTAATTAGAGACCACATTTTAGTACACCACTTGCAAACTTATTTAACTTTCACTAGAAGAAGGAATAGTTCCTTCAGAATGGAAAGAAGCAAACATTACGCCGCTATTTAAGAAGGGATCGAAGAACAAGCCAGAAAATTACACACCAGTGACTTTAACATCAGTTGTATGTAAATTACTCGAAACATTAATTAGAGACCACATGGTGGAATTCCTCATAAAACATAAATTAATAAATGCATCTCAACATGGGTTCCTAAAAGCAAGGTCATGTCTAACCAATCTCTTGTGTTTTTTTGAAGAAATTACAAAGTGGGTAGATGACAGGTCACCAGTGGATGTTGTCTATTTAGATTTTCAGAAAGCTTTCGATGAAGTACCACATCAAAGATTGTTACTTAAACTAAAAAGCCATAGGTAATGATGTAATCAACTGGATAGAAAAGTGGCTTACACACAGAAGACAGAGAGTAATAGTAGATGGTGAGATTTCAAACTGGAAATCTGTTCTAAGTGGGGTACCACAGGGATCAGTATTAGGCCCTATACTGTTTTTAATATATATAAATGATTTAGAAGATGACATATCTAGCAAAGTACTCAAATTTGCAGATGACACAAAAGTATTCAGAAAGGTTACTAATGATACAGATAAACAAAGTTTACAGGATGATCTAGATAAATTAGTTAAATGGTCAGAAAAATTGCAAATGTTATTCAATTTTGGGAAGTGTAAATGCATACACATAGGACATGAAAACATGGACAAAGAATATAAAATGGGGGATGCTGTACTAGGTAGAACCACACAAGAAAAGGACGTAGGAGTAACATTTAGTGCTGACATGAAAGTTTCAGAGCAATGTGGGATTGCTGCTTCAAAAGGAAATAAAAT